>JBCNYG010000001.1:16829139-16854150 GCA_039654305.1 Porochilus rendahli
GAGAATTGTAGGGGCCTTGAAAGTAGTCAATATTCCTGCTGACTGTGGAGCAGCCTTCAGTGAGGAATTCAACAGTAGCATTACTAAGAACGAGGATCAACTGCAGTTCTTTACCCCTTTGGAAAACCAATTAATATTTATATACATACACACACAGTACAGTACATGTAACAGTTAAAACCAATTAAGCTACTTTTAAATATTAGAACAAACAGCTAAAACTGTACATGGAATAATTTTATGAATGAATAAACCCTTTCAGGAGGTGAGACCGGTCAAAGCCGCCACCCCCAACTGAAAAAAATTACCTTATTTTAAAGGACCACCCTAATGTGTATGTGTGAGAGTGTGAGCCCTCACACATACATTAACAAACAAGAAAACATCATTAATGCTGATTTGGTTAGGAATTTGGATTCCTTACCGTGCCTCCCACGATCCTGCCGAGTGGATACCATGCCCTCTCATCAAACCAGTTGAGAAATTCATAAAAGCCATTAGTACTGAGGTGATGAGTTGACCTGTAGTTGAACCTATACATGAAACAGAGTGGAAAAACATTGTTAATATTACCAAGCCTGACTGTAAGAATAAACTCTGTATGACAGCAATCTCAGATCATGGTATACATTTTCATGTCATATCCCAATAAGCATAAAACAAAGGTCGTTGGTGACAACAGCAGAAGTATTAGTGTTAAGTATTAATGACACCTAACTACTAAAACAAATGCATTTCAATGGATTATTTCCCCAAACACACTCATCTTAATCATTTTTTATAAAATCATTCATTAAAAGTAAAATAAAAAAATCTTTAAATTGATTAAGGAGAAAAAAGGCCAACCTCTATGCCCTAGCTCATAATTGGGACTGTGCTAGCATGCCCTTAGCAGCACCTACTTCTGCTGACTGGCAGGGTAGATCATAACGAGGTTAACAGCCTAGAAGGCAAATAAGTAAAGAGATTTTGATTCTAACTACATGATGGCTGCCTTGCATATCCTGGGTCTATTAACTGAATGAATGTGCATGTTCTTTGAAAATAAAGTGATGCGTCCACAAGATGCCATACGCTCATGAAAGGTAGAGGTAGTGTAGAGCAGTATGGAGACGTGATCAGAGAGGGTCAGTATGTTTTATACTGCCCGGGTTCCCTGACATGTCTTGTAGTGGAACCCTCAAGTAAGAATAGTGCATAGGGAAGTAATGTAGATGTGATGTACCCTCATATCTCACAGCCTAGTGCAAACACACTTGTATAAAATATAGAGATGCCACTGCAAAACCTCAAGTCACAAAAGAACAATACGAGGAAGACATGCATTTGCATTTGCTGTAATTGGAACGCAGAAATCACCACAGCACTTTTGCCAACCTCTCATTCCATCTGTCTGTGATCAATTTGGACAGAATCCATGCAGAGCCTCAAAAGGAAGGTTTCAAAGAACTAAAATTACAAAGGGTCTGAAGAGAATAACAATGAGCCATTTTGTAGAGACAGGATGACCGAACATGATCCTAAAGTTTGGCCTCTCACCTTCAGAAATGAAAGCAAATATCAGAGAAGCTTCCATTATATGACCGACTGGATTATTTCTTCCTGCTTTCAAATAGCTATAGACAAATAAACAATAAGAACAAATAGATGAAGTGCTCTATCATGGTTGTGCAAGAGAAACCTCAATGACTTCATAAAAACCAGAGTATATTAGTGGAGACCACTATGAAAACTGTAATTTTATTCATATTAAGAATAAATACGTTCAAAATCTATTCAGCTGTACAAAAAAAGCCTAAAAAAACAAAAGCAGAAGAACCATCTGCTGCCGCATCCCCACCTCCCAAACACAGAAATGCGCACACACACACACACCCCTACCTGCTGTTTTTTCCCTCTTTCTGCACTAAATAATCAGGGGTGAAAAAAATCCATATTCATTTAAAGGGAACAGATTGTTCAAGAGATCCTCTTCTTAAACTTTAGACCCTATACCACCTCCACTTCAGCTTCTTTTTAGCCACCTTGACTTGTGAATGAAGTTCTAATTCTCTCTCTAACTGCATTATAGAACCAAGTGCAGTGCAATCAGATTCTGCACTGATGAGCTCTGATCTGCCTCCTCTGCTCTGGAGATTTGACTCCTCTTCTCTTAGTTATGAGAGCATTGCATATTGTGAATATCTCACACAGCAGTAATGTTTTATCTATATACAGCAATACAACACAATTTTTATTAGATATTCTGTTTTTTATTCAGAATCAGAATGCTTTATTGATCCCGGGGGAAAGTCTGTTTATTAGGCATTTCACTAGAACCTATAAAACACTAAAGAGAGTTCATGCTGATTAGACAGCTAAACTGTTGTGGAAGGTAAACTGACTTAAATGTGTGAAAAATAAACAGGGATGGCATATAACAGGTGTTTCAATCCTAATAGTGTGTTACCAGTGATTTACAACGGGGAAAATAAACAGTATTCTTCTCATTTATGCTGCAGTCAAACATACAGACTTAATGTTTTTCCTGCCCCTAGTGTACACTCATGCTACATGCCTGTAAATTAGAAATAGTAAATATTAGTATTTAGTAGTAAAGTAGAAATACTGTCATCACATCCAGTACCAGGCAAACGTTTTAGAACACCCCCATTTTCCCCCCAGAGTCAGTTTAGTTTTTTTGTGTTTTTTGTTTAACACAATCTAATTTACATTTTTACTGAAGGTAGCCATCTTTTGCACATATTACAGCATGGAATTCTTTCGATGATGGAAAAAGGCGTAACTGACTTTTTTTGTTAAACGATATACAGTATATTGGCCCAGAAACAATAGCAGGCTACCATTAAATTATCCACTTTATTGTCTAAAATGCTGTCTGCATAATCCAATGTTGGTCAAAGATTTTTTTATAATGTCTTTTTTTATATATATTTTTAATATCAAATTATTTTATTCTATATTCTGATGCTTTTTATTTTTGGATTCAAAAAGGGGGCGTTAGCAGGTGCTTCCAGTTTTCTTGTGTAAGCTAGCATTAGCAAGACTTTCGTTTAAGAATAAGTAGCATTTGTAAGAAAAAAAACCCCTCAAATTGTTTAATTTTTTACCATATTAAAAATTGTTATGAAACACTCACTCTAAACACTACTTTTCATGGAATCAGTTTTGAATGAATGTTCAAAAGTGATGACTAGCATTGGCTAGAGTGCTGAGCTGTAAGTGTTCACTTCAGTAAAGAGCTTGGTCCTACTAACTCGTATAAAAACAATTTTGGTTGTAAAACATAGAAGAGCTGGAATTTCTTCATATCTTAGATTAAACCAAAATGCTAAAAAAGGCAAAACCACACCTATGTCACTGCAAAGTTAAATCTCAAAGGTGCGTCGTTCATTCTGCTGCTGTTAGGTCTGATCCATAAGATTTCAACATCAAGTCAAAGCACAGTTAGGGAGGAGTATTAAGTTTGGCACTCTACAAAATGCGTGACTGTTTAGTGTTGTTAAAGAGCAGAAAGTCAGTACTAAATAAATGTTATGAGACACGCCACGACCACTGTTATGGTAAACTGGTCATTTATTTCACCTTCGGAAGCCATCAGTTTAAACAAGGTAAGGTTTTCACAAAAATTCATTATTTTGTTCACTTTTGTAGATGTTATGTATTTTTTCTTTTAAGTAAGCTTTTAAGTAACACAGCTAAAACTTAAAATTAAAATTGTACTGTTTTTATTTGTATTGTAATTTATCCTTGAAAAGTAATTTATTTAATAGGCTTTATGCTTCAGATCATGGTTTTAATTAACGGCGTTACAGCTAATGACTTGATTTATTTTATCCCAAAATATTTTTCTTTCAAAATGATTGCAGTGAAATATTGGGTTGAATTTGTGATTACGTGCCGAACGATTGAAATCAAGTTCAAATTATTGGTTATTCATTTATTCTAATGCCACAAAGCAAAAATCAGTGAAATCACTGACTGTGTTACACATTCCTTGGGACTTTGGGCAGTGATGGTATTTGGCAGACAGTCTTACCGGGAGCGGCTTGCAGTTATAATTTTTCCACAACTGAGAAAATGAGTTATGGGCCTTGCTTAAGGGCCCAACAGCGGTGGTACTGAGTATTGAACCCCTGACCTTCGGATCAGTAACCCATCACCTTAATCACCATGCCACCACTGCACTGGGCATAAACTAAGCATAGTTTAAAACAACAAAAACAACCCATCAAAGTGAAATATATAGTAACTACTATGACAAGTTTTAAGGGGATAGCCATTTTGGTTATTTAAATTGACCATTTCTAAAAATCACGACTGTTCCCCTGGACCTCTGACTGTCCACTGGTAGTGGCTATGCATCAAAACAAAACATCTTCATACATAATACAATCAATTTTATTCTAACAATATTATCAATATTTTATAGCCTTACCGTGCAGTAAGTAATGTGTGATGAGGTGCCAGAATTTAAGCCCCCACTGAGACTCGTTTAATGTACTGGCAGCAATAGAAGCAGGTCTGGTACTTCACTGAGGGAGTGGGTACACACAATACCACTCGATAAAACCAAGACCAACTAATTTCTTAGCTAAGTGTATTAGCCTGGTTGAGTATTTTAAAATGGTATGGACAAAGGAGGAAATTACTGATTCCTAAACCACTCTGCCTCCTCAAATACTATTTAGTTTGCACTGTTATCCTTTTGGGCTTTTTAGTTTTTTCCTCTGTGTTATGATTGATTTTTCCCCCCCTTAAAGATAAACCTTCATCCAGAACACAAACAACGAGCTGGCATGAGCAGAGTGCCTAAAACACCTTTAGCTGTCATAATGTTCCAAAATTCTGCATTGATAACTTACTTTTATCACTGCCTGTGGTTAACAGCAAGATTGGTTGCTAAGGAACATAAATGGAAACAAGCACGTGGTTCTATGCCCACAATCGTGATATTCTCGTACTAGATTTATGGTTTAAATCCTGAAATACAAAATTACTGTGTATATTGAGCATTTTACAACTGCTTTACAACATGCCTCAACCACGTCTATGATTTTAGAACTGAAATTACGCATTTAATAATTCCTCATGGGAAAAACAAACTTCACCCAAACTAAAGACTTATTTAAGCAATCCCAACTTGCTTGCTCATGCTACTGTAAAATAAATAAAACCCAAACAATCCATCACAATACTATCTGAAGTTTTACAAAGACTGTCTAAGTCTAGCAGTGGTGATGCTTCATTTATCACGACTGATCAATAATGTGATAAATGTCATCTTGTGATCTCGCATGGCTTAATCTGTCTCTGGCGGCATCACACCGCTCATAAAGTCACTTTCACAGCATGGAGAGAAAGTCAGCCAGCCATATAAAACAACACCAAAAGGATTCCAATTGGTGTTGATACCATCCCCGAATTATTTAGTCAAACAACTGCACATACGCACATGAGTGCAAAGTGTGTGCATGCAGCTTAACACTGTAAAATATAATCTACTGCCAAGCAAAAAAATAGATGAGCAGGATGGAGCTGAAGTGCTGGAGCTGCACGCGTCTGTCTTTAGGACAAATACTGGTTTTCATGAAGTCAGAAATCAGATAATTTTGATGCTGTTGTAGTTTTATGGTAGCCATGGCAACTGAATGAATGAGGAACTTTATTCCTTTACAGCCAGCCATCAGATTATTGATGACCCGTCAGATAACAGAATCCTTTCAGAGCAGAAAATGGCAGTGTTAGGGTGGTGCTCCGACAGCCCACTGCCTCTAAGAGAGTGGGAGTAGCAGGAGGATTGTTTATAATAAACACTCAACACACACACCCACATACAAGCTTTCAGACTAGCATGGCTGCTTCATTGTAGCTCACGGACACTTCCCTTGCAATCCTCTAATAATAAAAGTGGTGAGCTGGAATATTCTTCTTTAACCTTTCTGCCAGACGATCCATTCAGTGCTTTTCCAATCTCTTAACTCAGCTCATGTGCGTGTGTGTGTATATATATACATACATACATATACACACACATACATACACACGCACGCGCGCACACACACACACGCGCTCACACACACACACGCGCGCACAAATAAAAACTCAATTTCACACTGGACGGATATACATGAAGCTCTGAAAGGGTCCAATTCGGCAAACGAAAAGTTTAATAATGCAGAGCACAGAAAGCATGGAGGCAGAGTTGTGTGCTAAATTAAGGATGGACCTCTGGCAAAAAAGGCTGCCCAAACTTCTTGCTGAATTTCAGTGGAAATCGAAAAGTAACACGGCTTTTGAACCATCACCTAGCTAGAATCTGATGTACTGAAGTAATTCACCGAGTTAATAAAGGTAATATTGACTTTAAAGGTTACATACAGAAAATTCAATTATCCAGCGAAAACTAACTCGAGGCATGTATAACAAGACATCCTTCCAATTACCTTCTTACGTTCTAGCTTAGCAAAGATGCATAAATTATAAAGTCATTAGACATCATAGTGGGCAGCCGAGAGCCCCGGTGCTCTCGTCTCTTGTTTTGGACTTTCATGAACCTAATTAACTAGACTAGAAAGAAGAAAATGATTCAGTACTTGAATTCTTAAAACATGGCATACCCTTTGTAGGCATAGCCCTTATTCTCTTCTGATAACGTACCTGATGTAGATTACATGGGCTTCCACAACAAAATTCAGAAAGTTGCAATCTAAAATATCAGTCCACCTGGTTATTTTACTGTATTTCCTCTTGGAAGTTTCAATGTTGGTAACACTCAGCTGAGAGATGTATATCTTGGGGATGAGTGTCTTCCGACACTTCAACAGCAGTAAAGTTGGTAGATTGAATGTATTAAGATGCAAACTGCCAAGGAATCACATTATGAACACACAAAGTTCAGCTGCATTAATAAACCCCCAAGCATACTCTCAGTCAGACTCATAGTCCGTCATATCCATTGGTTAGATTCCCCTACAAAGAAGGAAATGTATAAAAACAGCAGGTTTACAAGCAGGTAAACCCAAAGTTGTTCAAGGCCGCTGCAACAAAGATGGCTGGCCACACGTGGCACATATAGGAAGAGCTGAATGGCACCAAACGCCAAGTGGTTCAAGCTTTGGAGACCGAAGGCTGTAGAGACTTCAAAAGAGGACTCCGACTGACATGCAGAAAACTGACAGCTGCCAGTTAAATGCCTTTGTTCGGGAAGAGGGGTTTCCCTGATACTTTTCAGGCTGCAGGCCCAAAAGCTTGCGATGAAACGGAGGACAAGACGGCACTGAGAATTGTAGGGGCCTTGAAAGTAGTCAATATTCCTGCTGACTGTGGAGCAGCCTTCAGTGAGGAATTCAACAGTACCATTACTAAGAACGAGGATCAACTGCAGTTCTTCATGCAAGTTGTGCAAGAGCACCGCAAGGCATTTCCAGACAGCAAGTCAACCACTTTGGAAAACCAATGACGTTTATATATACATACAGTACAGTATATGTAACAGTTAAAACCAATTGAGTTGCCTTTAAATATTAGAATAAACAGCAAAAACTTTACATGGAATAATTATATCAATAAATTCATTAGCATCCCCCCACCATACATAATGTTCCTTATTATATATCTGTGCTAAAAGAGCATCATCCTTCATTGCTAAAAATGAGTCACCTAATTACAGTCCCTTCCAACCAGGTACAGTCTGCATGGGAAACACAATGAGTATATGGTTAATAAAAGCAAGGTGTGTAAATTCAAAATAAAGTGGTTCAAGTAAAACTTTTTCTCCTGGTAATTATTTAAAGCAGGTTCATAAAAATTATCAGTACTTATCTAGATCCACTAAAATCAAACATTTTATTGTGATACCTTTCTCTGCTATATCAGCTAGCCCTAGGGTTTTTACTTTGCTTTGTTTTTCCACACACATGCATGCTCTTGATTACATAGAGTCATTTCACATTAGTTTAAAAACAAAAATGTGTGTGTGTGTGTGTGATATTAGTGGGAAACTGTGTGTTACGGAAAATGGCACCAACATAAAGCAACTACAGATAACAACTAGTTACACATAATGTAGTAAATAATGTAGTGCTTGTCTTACAATATGCGACCCGGTCCAGCATAACACAGACAAATTAAGAAATTTGACATAATGAGATATTCATGTATTTGGAAAGAAAACAAGCATTTTAGGTCATGTTGAAGATTATGCTTTGACGGATGTAATTTTGGCGATAACACCTTCTCATCCAGGTAAGGCATTTTCAGCTGGCTTACTCAAAACACTAACATACGACTTAATCCGTATTCTACTGGAGTTGGTCACACAGGTTCTTTATAACATGGACGTGACCAAATTAACAAAAGATTTGAAGGATTTAAAAAATGGCTGGGGTTTGACCTTCCAAGGTCACAGGTTACTGTCTCATTTCAAAGTCCATATCTGGCTTCCTTTCAGAGTTCCATAGTAATGACGCGTCTATTATTTTAAAGTTACAAGTGCTATATTCTCAAAACTTTGTATCCTTGCTCTCAACTTCACCTATGACCTTAAGATTCCAAAATAAAACCTCGGGGATTCAGGTGTCCCCACTAAGCTTTGGGAAAACCCTTGCACAGGTGGGGTAAGGATTTTGTTTTATACTCAAACTGACCGTCAAATAAAAAAAACTGGTGATTACAATACCTGCCCTAACGCCATTTTGTGGCAGACATGACTGGCAATCCTATCCCCCCCACCCCCCGCATAACATTTAATTACTTTTCCACATTTGGTCCGAGTTATTCAAGTCAAATAAGAATGTGTGATTAAAATTCAGTGACATTTCTAAGGCTACATACTTCTATCAAGTGCTCAGGTTTAATAAAGGCAGTCTCATCTACAAAAAAAAAAAAAAAATTCCATTATGAAGCTAAAAGAAATGCAGAAAACATGAATCCACCACAGAACCACAGGAACTAAATCCAATCCAAATCCTCAGTTGAATGAAGCCGCAATCATCACTCTAATAAAGCATCACTCTCGAGACCCAAAGCCATTTCCTGAATGAAGAAATTATTTTTCTGTGACCAAAGTGACAGAAATATTAACTACTACTTTGCTTTTATAAAAGGAGATACTGACTTTATTACAGAAGAATATCTTTAAACGTTTTAGCATCGTTAATTCAGAAAATGCCTGCAAGGACACACAGTTACACTTGATTCATCAGCACTTTAGAATCTAAAGCCTGTCAAGGGATAACACTCATGTGTGTTTACAGAACACAGAAAGTTGGACAGGTTAGCAGGAAAAGCTACATTACTTTTTCCAGTCAAGGTGGCCAATAAAATGTGGT
Source organism: Porochilus rendahli (assembly GCA_039654305.1). Taxonomy (NCBI): domain Eukaryota; kingdom Metazoa; phylum Chordata; class Actinopteri; order Siluriformes; family Plotosidae; genus Porochilus; species Porochilus rendahli. Next base: position 16,838,472 of record JBCNYG010000001.1, read on the forward strand.
TACGCTCTTCACAAATTTGGCTGCAGAAATCGCATTTATTTCTTCAAGGCCAAGTTCCTAACAAACAGCTCCACAAGCACACTTGCATCCAAGTTAGCTCATACTCATGGTAATGAAAAACACTGATAAGCTGTAAAGTACTTCACAACCAACTGTTTTAATCCTCTGACGCAATTATTGAAGGAGACTTAATGAAAATAGGAGCACTCACGGCTGGTGTGAGAAGTGTTGGATTTTGTGTGCGTGTGTGTGACTCTGTGGAGGTTTTTTTTTTGGGTGGGTGGGTTGGGGGACACCAAGCACAGAAGAAGAAAAAAATGAAAGAAAGGGAAAAAAAGTGCAACACAGAATGGTGTTTTTTTTTAAACAAAAATACTGAGGGAGAAAAATAAATACATAAAAAAATTTAAAAAATCAATTAATTTTTCACAAGCTGTTTTGTAAATATAAAAAATCTAATGAAATGGATCCCATAAACAAATGACTCTTTATTTTTGATTCCTGACACTCCTCTCAGAATAACTTATAATAAATAAATTTTAATATTGATTAAGTGCAAAAGAGTAAAATTAATAGAAATGACATTTATAGTAAATCAATTTTAAAACATTATAAACTGAAAGCTGCTATGCAACAGCCCATCCGCATCTCTACAAGTACTGAGACGTCTTCACTTTTCCTCTTTTCACACCGAAGCCCAAGACAAGCTACACGCCATGAACAAGAGAAAGTCGTCCTTCCGAACCTGTGCTGATTACAGCTTTTATTAAAACACTTTTAATCTCGAACCCTGAAGGGAGAAAAGTAATCAGGGCGGTTATGCCTCATGTCCTTAGCGTTAATTTCCTAGAAAGACACCATAAAAAAAGTGATTAGCTTTTAGAAACAATCAGAACAGATTTCCAGATGGGTACAAAAGAACCTATTCTTTGGCCAAAGCACATTAATACAGAGAATGACTTTACTCCATCTTCACCGGGAGAAAGAAGGAAATGTGCGGTGAATATAGACAACTGATAGTAAGTAAACACAACGTAATTAAACACACACAAAAACCCAAGACAACAGTGACATATGATGTCAGAGAGTAAACACGCTTATCTAAATGAGGCAGAGAGTGCAAACTAAAATAAAATTCCACAAATATCACTAGAGTTATATACAGACTTACTAACTTTCAGCAAACGGGGCCTGAGAGAGAATGTCGTGAGGACCATAAGGCTGAAAAATTTTTAATAAAACGAATGCTTCATGGCACACAATGAGGGATATCATGTATAATTAAACCATTGTTGACTCTGCTACAGCTGCAGAGTGGTAAATTATTTATATGGTATTTAAAAGAAAGCTGAATCAGTAACTATTTTGAGGCTCTTGTTCATTGAGTTTGCTGTAACCATACAGAACTTACACAGTACAAGAATTTAGCTCGCAGTCGTCGTCGCCCCCCACCACCAACACCACTTTTTTTTTTTAAAGAATTTTTGCAGTGCACACACGCAAGGCTAGATTTCGATCTGTGCAGTCTGTCACTCGGATTTGATTAGCAAAAGTCTATGCTGATTAAAAATCTTTCCAGACAGCAGGCAGCTCCCTGCTCCACCTGTTTCTCTCTGCTTCACAGAAAACAAATGTCAGAATCTGCAGCTCAACTGCGTGTTTTTTTGGGTTTTTTTTACAGCAGGTGTCTCAGGGTTGGTAGCTATAGTTACAGCCATCATCATTACAACAAGAACTTGTCTACAGGCCACATACCCAAACATGTTTCACCACAAACTGAACATCTGACCACAATTTTATTTTTCAGTTAAATATAAACACATCTATGGAAGCTTGTTCCCTCAAAGGCACCATTTCACACCCAGGATCTGCAGAAGCTCATAAAAACGAGTGTTCTTCATAAAATGTAAGAAAACTTTCCAAAGCTCCTCTTAGCAAGCTGTAAAAATGCATCCTCCATCGTGAGGAAATTACTAGAGAAAGCGTTTTAATAATAAAAACCTTTGAAATGTTCATAACCTTAATAAAATCAACTAATTGCATAAGTATTTAATGTAATAGAATGTAGTTTGGAAAATGAAGGAGCTAATATTTTAACTGCACTATCTGTAGTAAATAGTTTACACAATGAATATTTGAGCTAAATGTTTAAAGAAAAATTATAAAAAAATATATATTATACGCATGGTTAACTGTAGGTGGCGGCGTTAATATTACTGGACTGCTCGGTAAAATGTACTTTCTCGAGCGAGTAAATGGTGACCACATCTTTCTTAAAAACCGAGAAGTGAACAAATCTGTGTTTCTACCGTTTGTGAAGTGACATCGAATCATCGCGGCTGTGGACTTTCTCATAAATAAACTGTAGTAGTGTTATCTTTAGATTGATAAATACAGGCATATATTTGTTTGAGAAATATAATAAAACACTGACTTTACAGTTTGGTGTTCGACCAGAAAATGTAGATTACTAAACATTGTCCGACAACGTCTGTCTGATGTGAAAATGCCGCACCAACAAGCAAATTTACACCAAGGGTCTAATACAGAATTATACTTTAAACTTGCTGATTATTCAACCTGCATCGATACAATATGTATTATGAAGTGATATTTTGAACCCCTCCTAACTACGAGCTTAGCAAACTGCTGCACCTCGTGTAAGTCTATTATTCAGCATTTTACTTGTTGGCAAATCTAACCATGGAGTGTTTTGAAAGAAGTGCGTGATTACATACGAGACCGTTCCTTGCTCTACCGCTGAATGTTAACAATTCTAATGGAGACACAATTATTATGTTAATACGATTGCAGAAATAGGTCACAGCCTTGAGTGCAAATCGTCCAATGATGGATTGATAAAATCAGTCAAAGCAGCAATGTGGGTAACCAACCTACCGGTTAACTGCCTGACTCGAATCTATTTTCATGCTAACCAGTGCTGTTCCAAAGATCCCCACGAGCTGCACAACAATATCATCTATAGCAGCACAAGTTTACATATCGGCCAAACCAGACACGGCATTCAAATCTTCACCATAAATTATGGACTCTAAATATTTTGGATATTTCTGTCCATACCCTGCTTTCATGTTATCAGGCAAGTTGGACAACAAAGTCATGCATTTTCAGCGAGGGCTGGCGATTCATAGCAACGGTAAGCAAAGCAGACATTAAGGGCTCAAAGTAGGAAGAGAGGGGACGTTAAAGAGTGTCATTCAACATCATGCAAATGAGAAGCAAAGCAGTATGTCGCCTACCAATGGGGGAGGAGGGACGGTTGCTTTAAGGGCTAGACTTCAGATCAGTGGATTCAGTGGAAAGGTTTCAGCTGACGTGTAAAAATTCCAGACAGTTAAAGATGGATCTCCAACAATAAATTAGCACTTGGTCTTGAATCCTCTTTGCCTCAGAGCACCCACTTCATATGCTGTAATATGGATGTAACTGCAGAGCTATTTTTGGTCAGGATCATGGGGCAGCCGTGGCCTAATGGTCAGAGTAGCGGGTTTGCTGTTACGATTCCTGAACTGGCAGAAAAAATGCGGCGGCAGGGGGAGTGAGCAGCACCTTCCTCCACCTCCATAAACAAGGAACCAACCCACAACTGCTCTCTCCGGGCACCACAGTGCGAATAAAATAAAAAAAAAAATCAAAAGAAAACCCCCCTACACAGGGGTGACGTTGCATCACAAAACGTGAACGTGATGGTAAATGCAAAAGTAATTTGCTTATGAATAAAGAAGTTAGGCCACTCATTCATGTAAACGAGCTGATGTATGTAAATGAAAATTGACGTGTGAATATAACATTGGTATAAAATATTTTTGCCATTATAACGCCTTATATGAACTGACATTCACGTCCAACACTTGCGATTTCGCTCGCTCGCGAGAGTGAAACAGCAGTTTTTCCACACTGGCTAATGCAAACTATTAAACTGGTTTTAGCAGAATGCAGCTTCAAAACGATAAATAAAAACCACCTGATAATGAAAATATTCATATGTTCATGTGTAACAGGACAGTTTGGAAGGTTTGCCTGTCATTTCCATTTTTAGATTCCTTCGTCTTAGTGACCAAAACAGTCTCCAATCGATGGGGGAAAAAATCTTTATCTGTCTATTTCACTACACACCAACACAGTCCACTTATCACTTAAGCCCTACATCGTAATAACTGGCACAGAAAAAATCAACCAGACGGATATCCATAAAAAACCAACTATGTAAAAGCCTGCGATACGTAAAAGATGTCTTCATAATGACTCTCATTAAAACACACACGATTAAATACAGCCATCAATATCATTAAGATCTCATCTCAATGTCAATTAAGATATATTATATTAAAAATGGTCTCCGATGGAAAGGAAGTCCTAATTCAAAGAAGTCCCTTCGTGTGATCCATTATGAAGACCTTGTTGAAGAATTTGACATGCAAGAGCGGTTTGAGGTGGATTAGGAGGAGGATCACTTATTCCAAATGTCACCCCCTTCTCGCACGCTGAAGCTTTATGACAGTTTAACATTTATTTGACATCCTATCAAAAGGGAACAACCCAAGGTAAAAAGGTCTAAGAAATAAAACCTCAATCTTTTTATCCACACAAAAGGAGCAGAGAGTAGTCATTTTAAGCTATGGTTCAGAAACAGGAAACAAGAAACAAAAAGGAATAAATAGAAGATTGCTGGAATGTGGCTTTTTGATCGATGGATAATTTAAGCTTTGAGAAAATGGAAAAGAGGTGGATGCGAGCTACGGCTGCAGGGGGACAACACTGCAGGAATGAGGAGTAGAAAAGCAGAACAGGAAGTATAAACAGAACACAAAAACAAAGGAGTTACAGTCTAATGACTGATCTAAAAAACCTGAACCTGCTCGAAAACTGCTTTAGACCATGAACCGATCTGATATGATCATTCAGCGATGTTACGATAGACCTACTGACCTCGACACAATCCAGATACCCATGCTGCAAAGCTACAAGAAGCCTCATGAAAAACAATGAGGAAAAAAAAAAAAAAAAAACATGGAAGATATGGCTGGAAGTCATAGTGAATTACATCATATCCAGTCCCAGTGACATACACTGTCTCACAGAGGTTTGTGCTACGTAGCATCCTGATGAATACAGTCAGGAAGAAATACAGGACCTCTGTAACTTTACATTATGGAAGATTGAGCAAGAATAAAAGCTTATCCATCCCGCGTTGGTTTGATGAGTTACATAAGTTTCACATGTGAAAAGGGGCTACAGCGTGAATCACAGTCAGTGATAGGAATATGTCGTAAAATGAAATGCAATCAACTCCTTTCAGAAACTGACATTTCAAAGCACAGCCAGCACAAAGGGCCTTTTAGTAGCATCTACATGCTAGGTCTTGTTTAGCGTTCCCTCCTTCAATATACGTCCTTTACAATCAGGGTACCTGTTCAACTGATACACAGTACCGCAGGAGAGAGAATGAATACGAGCAGCTACAATCACTCACTCTCTCTCTCTCTCTCTCTCTCTCTCTCTCTCTCACACACACAGTCATACACTTCTTTATTTATTAACAGCTGCACTCTTCCTATTTGGTCTGAGACATCAGAAAGCGCTTTATAAACTCGTCCTTCCTCCTCATTACCAAAACAAGTAAATCTGGGAACGTGCAAGCTAACGGATGCCGCACACTGCTAATACATATGTAGGCTAAAACCCGTCTGATCGATTACTTCCTCTCCAAATTGAACAAAGTCAGTTTCTGTGAAAGTCAAGTTACACATCACTGATGTTCCCCACCACCGAGCGCTTACACTAATAAGAACCAGCAGCGTGTCCGGCATTTACCAGAGGTCGAGTTCAATCAAAGTGATTTCTGCAGATCATTAGCCAATGCATGCAGGATATCTACCATATATGCCACTGTACTAGTGCATGTGTTACACTCATAAAAGGAGGACAACGCAAACAAGAGCTGTGAGCACTAAGCCGTGGAAAATGGATTAGACCCTCCCAAAGCTGGGAATCGAGTAAAAATGAGGACAGCAGGATAATTCTTAATAAGCCCCAGTGATTTAGATAAAGGATTTATTATATGGAAGTGCAGAGTCACAACAGTGCAGAAAAAGTGTACTGCAGCATATATAAGCTGTAGTGCAGTACATTTATTATAGAGATGAATCTGAATGAGAATCCACAAATTTAAATCAGTCTGAACGACACTGTTTAAGAAACTGCATGACTAGAGGGAATTTCAGAATGACACGTGTAGCAGGACACCATACTCCTAAATTTGACTGTCAAATAAGATAACAACATTCCTACTGGGCTTTGTTCACTGTTAACTTTAACTTCATTCCTAATTGAGAAATCTCTCAATGAATCAAGCCAGCTATTACAGGAAAAGACACGCGATGGATCAGCACTCAACGTCCAGCCCACAAAACACACTCGTTGCATAAAAAAAAAAAAATAGACCACACCGGTCCAGATGCTCCCTCCTAAAGGACCACTTCATAATATGCTAATATAGCAAGTTTAAGAGCCCCAGCTTAAGCGCATGGCAAGTAAATGTTCAAAAACCTAAAATACAGTCTTGCCTCTGTGACCTTGAAAAGTAGGTTAAGGTCACTCACACACAAACTCATCCTAGCACTCATTCTAGTGAGCAAGTGTACCAAGTCTGAAAGCCCCAACTTCAGCGCGTGGCAAATAAATGTCCAAAAACCTTATATACAGTTCTGCCTCTGTGACCTAAAACCTTATATACAGTTCTGCCTCTGTGACCTAAAACCTTATATACAGTTCTGCCTCTGTGACCTTGAAAAGTTGGTCAAGGTCACTCACACACAAACTTATCCCAGCACTCGTAGTAATGACCCAACATACCAAGATTTCGGTTTGATTTAAAAAGGAGTCATTCTTTTAAATTTGTATTAGAAATGTTTACAAGCATGCCTGCTTAAGATAAGACATGTTTATATATAACAGTTCCAGTTAAAACTTCGTTTATTCTTTTTAATATTGATCATATTGAGAGCGCAGGGCTCTCGACAGAATGAGTATTTTGTAAAGATAAATTGTTAGTTGTTGGCATCATGACCAAAGATGACAACTTTTGCTAAAGAATTAAATTCTAGTCCGTTCTTTCTTTTTAAAACCATTCTAATTGATTATAATAGTCTCCAGAAACTCTTCTTCAAGCAGCATGATATACAAAACTGTCATACAAATGCATTAAAATATAGTCAACTATGTCACCTGGTGACCACAGAACCAAAAGTCATGGGGAGGAGAAGGATCTGATCCGACTCTTCTTACAAGCTTCACTCTAACCTTCGACACAACATACAACACAGAACCACAAACAGCCAGCAATGAACTAACAGCACATTAACACCAAACACGGCAATGGCATCAAAACCACAAGTCATTAATTCTCTCTGCAAGCCAGTGTCTCTTGATGGGGAACAGAACGATTGTTGGTGGTATGTTTTGAGTGGTGGGGACATGAGGAAGTCGTCGAATGGGTGGTATTACGGGATGAAAAGTACTGAAGACCTGGATACCCTTTCCAGCTTTTTTGCAAAAAGCTAAAAGGGTAAAAAAAACCTAAAGGCCGACTCCCACGTAAGCAATCTTATCCGAAAGTACTAGCAAATTTTATTTTGAAGGGAACTGAATAAATTTGAACAGGAATTCGCATAATTTCAGAAATAGTCGGTCAGATCCGAGGTTAATGATCCGTATTCATGGTCTTGGTGAAAAAATATTGGACCTGAGCAAAAATTTTGTGCGAAATTAAAATGAGATATTACATTTAGATATTCAAAGGTTTTCGAAGAGACTAATTTCGAAAGCAAAAGAAAATAACTAGCAGTATTTCGTACAAATATACAGCTTACGTGCGAGTCAGCCGTAGGTATATCCAGTCTTCTTAATGGTATTGCTAATCAATTATTTTTATTCCTTCACCCCTCAAAACCTGCTAACATTAACCACTCTGCTAACCAAATAGCAACGCTAACTCACAGAGAAAATGAGTAACTTCTGTGTGCTTTGAAACTAACACTGGACAGTAAACATCCTATACTGCATGTGGAAGTCTAACTTTACATCAAACACAAACGCCACACCACACAAATGGCTTTTGATTAGTTACACCATTGTTTATTTCCCTTACTAAATACATAACTGTTCAATATTTACCTTCATATATTGTTTCATCTATCACTTTTAAAACATTTGCAAGACCATCCATTTCAAAAAAAACCTGAAGAAGCCTATTTTATCTATGTCACAGAGGGACCGTGAACAGAATTCTGACACTCTTAGTGCATTTAGCCTGAACGTGCTCTCACACCCTGAGCAGGACTTCAGGTTTGACTCCGCCTGGGTGGGATTACGGGTCTGACTCCATTTCCTAGACGTTTGGTTGTGCAATGAAGGCTGTTTGGACTTTGAGCATGCAGGGACACCACTGTTACAAGCACTGCCGCCATCAGGACTGTGAGATACATGGATCAGTAGAAAGGGGCAGCATCATGGCTGTTTGAATATAACAGTCTACATATCATGAATAGTGTTATCACACTTTATAAAACAATCTCAATCTTTGAAAACTGTTAACCCAGCAAGGTTTTAAAAGGTCCACATTGCAATCCTTTTCCATCTGCTCAATACTGGGCACAAAAGCTCTCGACTCCTCTTGATTCGAAAGTTAAAAGGCTACTTATAAAATATAGAGAAGTATTTTGCACATTCTTGGCATATTTAGATGACTATTTTGGCAACTAAAGTTGGGTAAAAAAAATTCAGACACAACAATCTTTTATGTACGCATATTAAACCTGCTTAGGCGCACAAGTACCACTCGAAAACTATGGCAGTACCCGGCAGATCTTTCACTTGTTTCCCATTAATTTTAATATAAGCAGATCAACTTAATCAACAGATTAATCGCTCGTCACTCATTTGCCTAACCACTATGGGTTGCGGGAATACCGAAGCAAACAAACTCCACACAAATCCACCCTCCCCAAACCCAGGACTCGAACCCAGGACCTCCTGGCTGTGAGGTGAATGTGCTAAACACTACTATAGCTCCTATAGTTCCTATTTCTCTCAGATTCAGCCAGACACACAGGTTTGACCAGATTTCTCTGCACCCAAGTTTAAATGAGCACTTTGGTGGTTAAAGCCAAGGTTGATCAATCTGTGTAAATGATCACGGAATACAAAGTCATGTTGGCAAACTTGTTTTTCATTGATAAAATGTAAATCCCCAGTAAGGTTTGCTCTGATCCCTACTGGATATTTCCGGGTTTCTCTCCTGCACCACATTGTACATACACGAATCTTACACCCTCTTTGGTTAGAGCTTACTACAGCAGGAAACACCTTCACTGTGTACTTTACGGTTGTATTATAGACAGAAATAAATATATGAAGTAGTAGAAGTCTTGGAAGTCTGCAGTTGTGCCCTGGGTGTGAGGTGTAGAAGGCGAGCCGTGCTCACTGCTCCCTCTCTGGACTCATCACGGAGACACTGGTTCCGTCCTGCACTGTTTATTATTAACTTTAGCTTCAAACCGCGGAACGTTAAAGATTATACAGACGGCTGTGCAACTGTTCTGTCCTTTTACAAACTTCGATACACAAACAGGAACGTCCTTAAACGTCATCTGCGTTTCCTGGAGACAGACAGCGACTACATGTTTTTTTGCTACGACAGCTAGTCAAGTAGCACAGCAAGCTAATATTCACTCACCAAGGGTCAAACTCGTGGATGATGCTCTCGAATCGGATGACGGCGAAAAGCCGAGAGCTGAAGCCCGCTAACCAAGCCAGAAAGAGGATGGTGAATGACAGGAGGGACTGCCACCCGGCAGGCTGCGTTAACCCACCGGACAGGCCTCCACCTCCGCACGCCGCCGGAGTGTTAGCTCGGCCGTTACCCGACAACGAGCCGCTGGAGTTCGGACTCGCTTTGTGCTTGCAGTCGGAGGTTGCGCGGTGCTCCGCCATGTTCTACCGCGGGGTGTCGGTCAGCAAGAGTCTCCTCACAGGCCACACTCACACACCGCTCCGACTAACCGCGTGCTGACGCTCGTTTTTTGTTTTTTTTTTACCCCCAACGGAAGTTTACTAGTCGGACACGGACAACATTTATTTCTAGTGAGATTTGACTGAAGTCGATGCTAATGTGCGAGCGGCATGCTAGCCGGCTCGTATAGCTCGGCACACGAGATTGAGCGCGCGCAGAGGGGTGGGACGAGTCGGGCATCCGGAAAAGCCTTTCAGCCTCTCACAGCGAGACAGGTAACACTACGGCGGTCACGTGATCGACACCGCCAGCTAATCCTCCTAAACATGTGTCAGATCGACAGCTTCATTGACCAATAGCAAACGTGCTGGTACTCCGGAGAGTTGTCAAACAAGCTAGGCAAAAAGGTGCACAAAGAAAAAAAAGACCTATGAGACGGAATAGGTGTGAATGACAACAATTACAACCAATCAGCATAAAGACAACCGTAGCGCCAAGGACCTGAGAACCAATTAAATAAATGAATTTATCTGGAGAGGGGAGGGGGAAGGATTTTATTGGATCGATTTTTACCAAGAAACAGAATTTAGACATTTTATTTATTTTGTTATAGTTTAATTTTGTCAGTTTGTTTGGAAGGTGCGTATATGAGTTATATGAGTCTGATTAAGCGGTGTAATTCTGAGACTCTGGTAAAGATGTGTTCATAGCTAGCTCCATGTGCAGACACCACATAAAGGGTCAAAAACTAATTGAGCCCTACTGCATATTTATGATGTAATACATCCTGTAATAGGGACAAAATAAATCTTTTTCAGTTGTCTTGTACCAAGAAATATTTTATTTATTATTATTTCCTCTCTTAAAATGTACCATTTAGCAGGATGTCAGTCAGACTATAATGTTAATACGTGTTTTAAAGTCCAGTTTTATTCAGACTTACACAGTACCTCGACTGATACCCTATTTCAACACTTCTATCCTCTCGCACCCAGACTAACTAGTGCACAGAAGTATCATCAGCTTATCGATGTATAAGGGTTCAGAACGAGAGCATGAACACCATCCTGAACTAAAGGCCCAGATATGCAGCCAAAAGTATCCCAACTGAAAATACAACACAGTAAAGCAGTTCAGCGACAATTTGCTGTAAGCTAAACAAGTACACTGCAGTGCAGTCATATAGCATCCATCCATCCATCCATCCATCCATTATCTCTACTCCTTAACTGTTACCGTCATGGTGGGAGCAGGAGCCAATTCCAGCACATTTTGTTCAAGAACAGCTTTACGTTCTGACAGCCCATCGGTCCGACAGCCCTGCTCATATAAGATGGGAACTTTGCTTAAATCAGATGGGAACCCTACTCGGTTCAGTTGGGGCTGTCGGATCAATGGGCTGTCGGAATGTAGGCCTTTAACCACTTTGGCCAAGACGTGGGGAGCACCCTTATCCAGTTTATTCATTATTTCACACCCGTGTGCAATTTAAAGTAGCTGTTTGAGCGAAATGTGCATGTCTTTGCACTGCGCAAACAAACTGTTGCATTCAGAGGAAATCCATGCAAGCACAGGAAGAACATGCAAAGTTCACACAGAAAGGACTTTGGCTTAGATTTGAACACCAAGCGTTCTTGATATGAGGTGACAGTGCCAGTGTCCATTAGGATTGACCTTACTGCACTAATTTATCCACCAGCTTCAATATTAATGAGGTCCAACTGACAAAAGCACGCATACTTCATTAGCACCTAAAAAAACCCGGACTTGCCTGATCTTATTTGCAATGTCCGTCAGTGAAGGCCATTAAAGGCAGAACTGACCAACATCCATGTTACTCAAATTGGTCAGTACACCAAACAATGGCACCGTGGAAAAAGGCTATTAAAAATTGTTTGCTGGCATGATTATGATTTCAAGTTGTAAAAATATATATTCGTGCTATATTTTAAAATGGTCCATAATCCAAACAGCACTGGGGTTATAGTCTACTCTAATAGACAACACTCTGGTGTTGGTTAAAATAAGGCACGCAACAATGTTACATGGCATATTATCAAATTGTTTGGTACACTATTGTTTAATGTGCACTATGGTATGACTATATGCCAGTCATTTTTCCTGCCATTTCCAAAACTCACTTGCGACTCACTTGGACAGAGTGTTTTTTCCTTTTTCTTCTCCAGCACATATTTGCATGCGGATGGGTGCAAACAGAGCACCGGAGTCCAGTTAAATTTTCCAGGAGCCAATCAGCCTTCTTTATGCAAATATGAGCTGGACAAGACAGAGGAAGCTAAAATAACATTCTCTCAATATGACAATGACACTTGTTAACAAATCAGAAAGAAGTAGATTTGAAGAGCCACCCTCTTTGAAATCGGCCATGTGGGAACACCGGATTCATCATTTAACATGATGACGAGGGTAAGGAGGTAAAGAAAGTGCACTCTGCAATGCTTGCTTTGTCATTATATTCAGAGTCCCTCCATTTTCAAAGGCTCAAAAGTAATTAGTGAAACTAAAATACATATTTGTAAGGATTGCTTTTAAAACTTGGATACAAATCCTATGCAAGCAGTGGCTCCTAACGTCTGGAGCCCATGGTATCATAAAATGTTGGCTTTCCTGCATTGAGATGCTTTGCCGGGCCTGTCCTATAGCTGCCTTCAGGTACTGCTTGTGGGTGTGTCTGCCTTCAGTTTTGTGTTCAGTAAGTGAAAAGCATGTTTTATTGTGTAGAGATGAGGCGACTGTCTTGTCCATTTATAATGTTCACTTTCTTTGCCTTAAGAATCTCCTGGGATGTTTTCACAATATGTTTTGAGTAATAAACTATCTACTTAATAAGACATCGTACATTTGGCTGAATCTGAGCAGAAAGTATAGGTCTTTACACTTCAGAATTTATCTTGCTTCTTCTGTCAGCAGTCACATCTTCGATAAACACCAGTGACCCAGTTCCACTGGCAGCCATACAAGCCCATGGCAACACTTCCTCCACCATGTTTGACAGATGTGTTAAGCTTTGGATGGTGATCTGTTCCTTTCCTTCTCCTCCCTTCACTTCCCATCATTCTTATACAAGTTCATCATGTTTCATCTGTCTAAAGAATGTTCTTCCGGAAATGGGAATGCTTTTTGATATTTCTTTTTGGCTAATCTGGCCTTAATGTTTATTTGCATCTTTGTTTATGGAACTGATTTAATTTTTAATGTTATCAGGGTTTTAGTTTCCATATTTCCTTTGAGTTGGCCTGGAAGACTTGGCCAGCTCTCGACTGGAAATGTAATGTAACTGGAAAAAATGTAACCAGTACCATCAGTGGATTGATGGTGGGGCCATTTTTCTGTTTAACAGGTTTGTTTTTTCACAAAACCAGACATTTCCATTGTAAAATCTTGCTATTATTTATGGATTTGCTTCAGAACACGCCATCTGGCGTTTCTCATTTTCCACAGATGCCGAGAACTCTATCTCAGCAAATCGGTGCTCCAAAACTAGTGACGTCAACCTTCATTGCTGTGCTCACTGCTAACTAAAATGCCATTTATTTCAACAAATACTGCACTAAAATATGCCAAATGTTGAACATATCCATGAAAAGATTTTTTTAAAGCCACTTGGTTTTGATCACAAGCAACAACAACTACAAAAAAAACCGGATGTCACAGAAGTGCAGGGGAAATGGCCCACATTTCACATAGTAGGTACATGGTAACATCTCCGTACAGTGTAGACCTCATGTTTGCCCAAAATTAGCTCTACTTTTTTTTTTTTAAATAATCTGAATCAGAATCAGAAAACAAAAGGTTAAACAAGATACCACAGTACCAGTTAACCAATTACAGTGCTGTATAGTATAAATATAGTATAGTCCAATGACACTTTTTGGAGCCAACTGAAGTAGAAATTGCAAAATCCTCAGTGAAGCACTCTTATTCTTCTTGTCTTTGATGAAAAGTGACTTTCTGAGATGGAATCAAACTTGGAGTGCAGAGCAGTACTATGTGACACACACACTTAACTCAACTACAATTCTGAATACCTTAAGTGTTGGTTGGCACGTGGCTTTATTATTGGGAAAATAGATCCAATTTTCCTTGAAATATTAACCATCAGTCATCGTTCATCATCCATTTTCTGAACCACTTAATCCTATTTCGGGTCGCGGGGAGGCTGGCGCTCATCTCAGCCAACTCTGGGCGAGGGCAGAGTACACCCTGGACAGCTTGCCAGGCCATCGCAGGGCAGACCATCAGTCATAACAACTGCACTTGTACTGTATTTTTATTTTGTCTATTGTTGCTTCCAAAGATGTTGAAAAGTTTTGTTTTAATTGGAACCAGTATAGCTTGACAGTTTCAATATACTGGTCATAGGTTTTACTAAAGTTTATTTTTTTCTTACAAGACAATAAGTTAATTAATGCATACTGATTAAGATTCCGATGAAATGACAAATACAGTGTAATAAAATGTAAAGAAATTAAGAAAAATGGAGCTGTCTGCTTTTGTCCTTGAACTCTTCATATATGTACGCACATAGTTCCCAGTAGCTTTTGTGGTTTCCGAAGAAAGATAGTTTACTTTCAATAACTTCCTGTTGTTTTCATATTCTCCTCTCTCTTTCACATTGTACTCAAACATCAAGATGAGTCTTCTGCTTTTTCTTCAAACATTCATTCCATACTAATTATTCTGTTGGGGCCAATCCCAGCTGTCTCTGAGAAGAAGGTGGGGTACACACTGAGCAGCTCAGCAGACCTTTGCACAATCAACACAGACTACCATGCACACTCACATTCTCCTTGCTCATTTTTACACTCTTAAAACACAGCAATGAGGCAAAAATATGCTCAGACTAGTGTCTATAAACTTCATAACTTCATATCATTTCTCTTTTTTCACATAGCTGCATGAATTCTTCTGTCCTGCTTTTAGCATAAAAATTAGTAACATTTACTGTAATTTCATTTGACTCCCTTCTGCAGTGATATAGGAGAAACCTGTTTGGTTTTATTTTGTTTTGGGGTTTTTCGACTCTGCAGTGCATGATGCACCAACCAATCATGGACATTAGAGAGTCCATTCATACAAAGGGGTTAGTTAGGCCGCTCCTACGTTAGCATGCGCAGCAGTTTGTAAAGATGCTGTTATAAGTAATCCTCTTGAAAACATAGTGAAATTTAAGGCTCATTCAGGGCTGTCTGTCTGTTTGTTGTTTCCCGAACCTTTAGCAAAAAGCCCTGTGCATCCTGGGAGACAGCAGATAACTGGCATGTTGTTTATCATATCAAAGCAAATAAGACACTTCAGTAATCCAGGTGTAAACTAAAATCAATGACTCATTTGCTCTGTTTTGCCCACCTGAAAAATCCAGTTCACTTAATCAGCTGACTGGTGATGCTACTGGTAAATGGGTCTATAGAGAACAGGAGCCAAAATAGAGAGGTCTATAGAGAGGTCGACATTTACTGTGCGACATATATGTCATACGTGTTGCAAAAAAAAAAAGATCAGTCTATGTGATTAATGAATGTACTGCAATTGCACCCATGTGATAACACTGTGTGTGTGTGTGTGTGTGTGTGTGTGTGTGTGTGTGTGTGAGAGAGAGAGAGAGAGAGAGAGAGAGAGAGAGAG
>JBCNYG010000001.1:16965490-16977444 GCA_039654305.1 Porochilus rendahli
TTCCTTCCTTACTTTTCGACAGGGGTCGTATCGCTCTAAGCAGCGTTGTTGTACACGCACACAAAAACACACGCACACACACACACACACACACACACACACACACACACACACACACACACACAAATGTAGTGTGGCACCCTCACTAGAAACTGATGAATTACACAAAAGATGCAAATTGCACACACACACACACACACAAACACACACACACACACACACACACACATACGCAGTGTCCGGAGACAGCCTCCATTGTGTGCTGATTTGCTTCGATCCCCATCTCTCGTCGCTATGGTCACGTGTTTCCACGGTAACAAGGTGCCAAATGCAGAGCTATGCTCTCGATACATTTCCTTTGATTTCTGAAAGGCTTTTATCTGCCTGCATTCTGTCTATATGGGAACAGAAAATTGTTGCCCTCTAACTTTGCAGGATTTTGACTCGCATATCCACACAACAAAAGTTTGGATTTCTATTCTTTCCTGGTTGGTTACAGTTTCATCTGACAGACAAGAAAACGTGGACAAGAAAAAGTGCTGTAAGACATGTTTACACATTATCACCCTCAGGACAAAACCCAAATCTGACACGCCTACAGGAATATGATTATCCTGTTGGATAGGATAGGACAGGTATTCAATCATTCATTTCTCAGTTCATATCTCCATCAGTCTGCATAACTCTGAACCTTCACTTTTGAAGTTCGAGTGTGTTTTCGCTGAGAGCTGTGTGCAGACGTTGGCATCCCCTACGCTTTCTGTCTACGATTATCTAAAACAAAACATTACACAACAACAAAAACAACAACAAAACATCGATTCGTTCATTTGTGTGCCTAATCCTACTAATGTCTTGGAGGGCTGAAGCCTATCTCAGCCGACTATGGGATAAGGCGGCTTTCAGTACACCCTGAACGGCTCAACCAGTTCACCAACACACACACAATCATTCATACTCACACTCACATCTAGGGTCAATTTGGAGCAGCTAATGCATGCGTCTTTGGACTGTAGGAGAAAAGCAGAGTACCTGGAGAAAACCCACGCAAGCTCAGGGAGATTACAATCAGCCCGGCAATCACACCCGAGACCCTCTTGCTGTGAGACCAACATGTTGAGCACTTTACCACCATGCCATCCACAAAAAACACTGGGCAAAGGCGGAGTACACCCTGAACATCTCACCAGACCATCACAGGGCACCATACGCAGTACTCACACTCACATCCACACCGAGGCGAATTCTGAAAAAGCCAATTAGCCCAATGAAGATATTGTTGGATTGTGGGAGGAAACCAGAGTACCAGAAAGAAACCCACATATAACTGTCATAACAGAGCCAACGAAGTACAGATTTCCATTACCCATCATCCCCAGTGCATTACCTTACCAAACACTTACACCTGTTACTTGTTTAGCCTACATGAGCTATTTACGTTCTATTTTTTCAAAAGCCTCATTCGGGGGATTAAACTTTAGCGGGTGCAGTGCTGATTTAACACAATGCATGCTGGACCTAAAAAAAAAATAAAGCATGGCACTCCAAAAGTTTAGTCCAGTTTTTGCTGCCACTGTGGAACGTCAATGCTTTACATGAGATATCACATGACATTAAAATGTGTGAGCAAGGCAGTGTTTTGAGTCAGGCACTGCGGGTGCTCATCTCTGGCTGCACCAACTGGGAACGGCCTCTGTGATGACAGAATTCCTAATTAGCTTAAGGATTCACTGTCATGCATGAGGTGTGTTCTGTTTTTATTCTGAGAGCTTCAGATCTGTTTTCTTATATGGTTATCTTTCCCAAAGGGGACTGAGTTTATTTGATTAAATCTCCTCCTTCTGGCAGCGCTTTTTTTTCTTTTGAACATATGGCCACTTAAACTACGGTTTCACTTTCCAGCATGAAAGTTATAAAACAGTTTAGTTCAGAAGTTTTTTAAGTTGTAAAATGTGTAATATGTAACAAAAATACAAATACAGTGAGATCAGTCATTACTATCAGTTCACTCGTACTGGGCAGACAGGAATGTAGGAACCAGGAGATGGGAGATCATGACCCTCCAGTATTGATGGCCCAACACACCCAGTACCCAAAAAAACCTCTTCTCTTCTCTTCTCTTCTCTTCTCTTCTAATCGATTCGATTCTATTCGTTTCTATTCGATTCTATAGCAGTGGGCAGTGGTGGCTTAGTGATTAATGTGATGGGTTACTGATTTAAAGTGATTTTCACCACTGTTGGGCCCTTGAGCAAGGCCCTTAACCCTCAATTGCCCAGTTATATAAAATGATAATTGTAAGATGCTCTGGATAAAAGCATCTGCCAAATGCTGCAGTTGTAAATGTATTACATTACATGTGTGGGGTGTAGTGGTTAGGGTCCTGGGCTCATGATCTAGATGTTGTAGGTTTGAATCTCTGCTAGACCCCCACCGTGTTAAGACCCCAGGGCAAGGTCTTAACTACAAGTGTGCCTCTATCCACCTAGCGGTATAAATGAGTGTCGGTAAAAATACTGGGAAGGTAACCTGTGATGGTCTAGTCTGTCTCATCCAGGAGGAGTTGAACTCCTAGTAGCTTCATGCTACAGAAACAGGGATAAACTCGCGCTCTAATGAACCACTAGGCTGGGAATGTAATTGTATGCATGTAAATGTAAATGTAATTTTCCCATTTCATGCTATTCGAGTATAACTTTCAACAGTAAAATGGTCTTAAGGCTTAAAAATGTATACACTAATGTGTAATAGTCTTTTCTTTTTGAGATCAGTGATTGAAACCGGTGGAAAGTGTGGCTACTGCTTGGTTGAAGTGAAAACCTGCACCCACACCGGTCCTTTGCGGATAAGACTAGACATCCCCCCAACTGATGATGGCTTGCCCTTTTGAGCCGGGTTCCTCTCAAGGTTTCTTCCTCGTGTCAACTGAGGGAGTTTTTCCTTACCACTGTCGCCACAGGCTTCTCATTAGGGATGTGAAAAAATGTTTAAATTCCTCTTTAAATTACTTTTACTATGTAAAGCTGCTTTGTGACAATGTCAATTGTAAAAAGCGTAATACAAATAAAACGAAATTGAATTGAATTAATACAGTCAGTCTCCTTTTTTTATCTTTGTGGGTAGAAACTTTATAGCTAGCTGTTGTAGCTGGGAGCTAAAGAGCAGTTTCCCCTCCCCAGAACTACTGCTTAAACCGTAATGCATATATTCTCACTAAAGGTTTTAATCTAAATCCGGCTGATTTGGGCTACAACAGGTAGGTTAGATAATCCCCACAGCCGCAGTGAGTGAATGAAGGTTAATGAATTCATTAACCCGGCACAGTAATTGTCTACCATCATGACAATGCATTTACATTTTTTTTCAGAATTAGCTGCATTAGCATTAGCATTTATGTCCCACCATACTGCTTATGATGTGTATGTTCTTTGCTTTAGATCCACGGGTCTTGTTTAGGGTCCTTGTTTCACCTCATGGATTGTTTCGTTCGCACTTTATTAATAGGGAACTTTTAATTAATTGTATTTATAGTAATTGCATACTTAAGCAAATGTCGTAAAGCCATAAACTCGTGCCCACACAGGCAACCGATTAGATGGGGAAATTTGCGGGAAAAATATATTGTGCGCTGAACGCACTTGCACTTTCCAACTTACTTCCTCGAACATGCAAACAGTTTCAGAGCTCAACTTTTAGGCAGAGCCTAAATATTTATATTGAATTGTCTGCACCTAGGTTCCTACCAAAAATGGCAGAATGCTTTACCAACAACAGGAGATGCTTTACCAGGATTCAGCAGGGGATCCTGGAGAAGAACCACCTGATGTGAGGACAGTGGAGATTTGGAACTTTCTGTAAGTAAGGTCTACACAAGATTGGCTTGATGTCATGCACCCATAATTGTTTTTGAGCAAGGTGCTTCTGACCAGGCTAGAACCTCCTCCCACCCTCCCTGTCAAATCCCTTCTGCCCCAAGTACCCATCAGCCTCAGCATGATTAGATCAGCATTGATTAGAACCACTATTTAAGTTCTAGTAATTGTTAAGCTTTTGTTACAATCATTGTTTGTTGTTTGTTTGTGCGACAGAATTGCATGCAGTCTGTGTTCTTTGCTTTAGATCTACACTAAATATTTGTATGTATACATGTAAGTTTTCACTTCTTTGATTGTTTTGTTCAATTTATAAAAATGTATTTATTAATTTCTTAATAAAAGTCTCAGCATCCATCCACGTTTGCCTGCAAAATGTGACACACTGGGAAAATAATAATTAAAAAAGAGTACACCATTGATTATATTAACTTAAAAGATGTACCCCTTTTTAAGCGGCGTGGTGACTTAGCGCTTAGTGCTATCACTTCACAACAAGAAGGTTCTGTGATTGAATTTCGGACAAGGGTGTTTCTCTTTGGAGTTTGCATGTTCTCTTTCCTTCAGGTGTACCGGATTGTTGTCTCAGTCTAACTAAGGTCATCTGGCTGCTCTAAACAGATGTTATTTTGGGTTGTGGATGGTTGTTTGTGTCTGTATTAGCCCTGCAGTAGACTGGTGTACTGGGTATAACCTGGCTCTGGCCCAAAGTCAGTAGGGATTGGCTCCTGCTTCCCTGAGAGATACGCTTTATAAATGATGAATGGATGGATGGATGGATGTTCCCATTTTTCCTAACAGTGAATGATAACTTACAAATACTCTGAACATGGGGATAAAATATCAAGTCTTAATATACACATTAAGCGGCATGGCGGCATAATTGTTAGCCACTCGTGTCACTGCAAGAAGGTCCTGGGCTCAGGTGTTTCTGTGTAGTGTTTGTATGTTTTGCCCGTGCTTATGTGGGTTTCCTTCGGGTACTCTGGTTTCCTCCGACAGTCCAAAGACATGCACTTTAGGCTAAATGGCTGTTCCAAATGCCCCTAAGTGTGTATATGAGTGTAAATGGTTGTGTGTATGTTGGCCCTTTGATGGTCTGGTGAGATGACAAGGGTGTACCCCATCTTTGGCCAGTGTTGGCTGAGATAGGCTCCAGCCTCCCCTTGACCCTAGTGAGATTAAGCAGTTTGGCAAATGAGTGAGTGAATATGCACATGCGCTTAAAAATATTTTTAAACATATCTATGACATTTTGATTTTGAGCTCCATCAAACCCAGGGCTCCTGGTACTCTATCCTCTGGCACTTATTCTGCAGTCTGGTCTCTCATTTAGTCGCGTTGCATGTCAATACATGCCACCTGCAATCCATAATACACAATGTTTTCGGTTGATTTCCTGTGATTCGGATGAATCAGGGCTGAATTGTGTTCACGGTAAAATCTGCTCGTATTGTCTGCAACCCAAACCCATCTCTCTCAGGTACTGTTAGCCTGGTTGTTTATTGGTCCACACCTGTGTATGATTGCTGTGTTCACACCTGGCAAAAACACATTACGCCATGATGGGAAGAGGGCCAGGGTTTAAATGAAACCGACTAAATACAGTTCTGTGTATGTGAAAGTGTCCTTTGTTGCACTATATCTTCTTTCTTTTCTTCCTTGATCCCCCTCTCTCTCTCTCCCTGTCTCCCTCTCTCACTTCCTTTCCTAATGCCTTGTGTTTGATTCGTTTTGCAGGTTATGGAACCTGAATGCCCGAGGCAGCTGAGTGAACACTTTTAAGGCATCGCTAATATCCTCTCAAACTCCAAGGGATCACTAGTGGTTCCGGACTTTCATGGAAGAAAAACAACACCCAGGAGTATAAGAGGTTAAGGCAAACACAATCCTTAACCCAGACCGGTTACAGAGAAGGACTGAGGCTTTAGATTTGTGCTTCGGTAGAGTGCAGGTACAAGGCAGACACTGGGCAGAGCTCCAGACATGTGCTTGGAGTTACCTTCCCCTTGAAATAGTTTAATTAATTTATTTATTTCCTTGCATGCATGTGTGGTGAATTTTCCAAGCCTGGAGTAACAGGTGCCCTTCCTGCATTCTTAATGTCAACACAACAACAAGAAGATAAAGGGAGATACAGCAAGAAAGGATTAAAAAAAAAAAGACTGAGCGATAGGAAATGTGTGCTGGGAATGGAGGTGGTGTAAGACTCTAAACTATCGACCCTGTAGAGGCAGATGACCAAATGTGAAATGGAACCTACACTAGCTCGCTTTCTTAACCACAGCCACCAGGGGGCAGGACTAGGACCGAGTTTTAGATTCCCTATGGTTATCATAAGCATAAATTACTTTAACTTATTCATTTGTCACTTTTCTTTGACCCTGCATAACACACACACACACACACACACACACACACACACTAAAACAAGTAGTTTGCACTTACAGTAGGTTGCATAACATACTGCTGGTGAGGCATCCAGGACGTACTCTGCACCTGTTGGGAGAAGAGCATATCCTCATTTTCCCGTCTCTTCTTCCCCCACCTTAGAAACCCCCAATCCAGTGACGGCAACAGCCAGAAATACAGTGTGATAATTACAGTGGGATTGGAATGCCACAAGGAGCAATATTGTCTCCTAATTACAGCAGCGCAGCAGCAGTTTCATCATCATAGCTCCGTCTGGCCCAAAATCTCAACTTTCATCTCCCCTGCCTTGCCGCTCGGCTCATAAAGCCCTGCCTAAATATTCCTTATTATTGCATTTGTGCCTCAACGAATGCAGCTATTGTTTTTTTCAAATGGGAGAATTAGTGAACAGCAGAAATCTCTGTTGCTACATAAGCAGTATGGTGTCGAATGTGTTTCAGACATGAACTGAAATCCAAAAAACGTGCATCGCTCATTGTTCACCCTTTGAGACAGATTCAGTAAGGATGCTCTGTGGCTTGGTGCACTAGTGCGATCATCTAGCACTAGCTTCCCTTAGGTGTGTAAGCACACACCTCGTCTCTCAGCTTGCCGCTGAAAGATTCATGTCCTCGGTCCTTCTATCTCTCGCTCTCTCTGTTTCTCACACACATATCTCTTTTTCTCTTTTCTATTTAAATCTGCACGAGATACAGTTACCTCTTTTCCTATACTTTCAGATAGCGGTGCTTTTACATCGATTTGCTCTCAATGTGAGTTGGAGTTAGCTCTGTATTCGCTGCAGTGTGATTCAATATTAATTAATGCAGGCCGGGTGGGGCGTTTGCATGTAATACCATTATACTCAATTAGGAGCTATTCTTCCCCTGTGTATAACACTACAGCAAGTGTGTTCTTTCTTCTGAAGTCTTTGTAGGGCTCGTTCTCTCTCTCTCTCTCTCTCTCTCTCTCTCTCTCTCTCTCCCTCTCTCTCCCTCTCTCCCTCTCTCTGTGTGTGTGTGTGTGTGTGTGTGTGTGTGTGTGTGTGTGTGTGTGTGAGAGAGCAGGATCCATGTTGTCGTGAGGACAGGAAGAGGTCCAGGATCTAAAGAGCTTTGCTTTTTCCCCAGCTCTGCTCTGTGTGTTGTTTAGTTTAGCTTAAGCCAAATCAATTAGGAATGTTCATTGCTCACAGTCAGTGTTTGCTCTCTTTGTTTCTTTGCTTTTTTTCTTTTTTCTCTGCCCTTGCTGGTCAAGGCTGAATCAGAGTTTATAACTCAGTAAATAAAAGGAAAAATACGTTTTTAAAAAAAAAATTTTTTTTTAAAGAATAATTGTGTGCTTAAAATTAGATTAAGTGCAGCATTTAGCATCCATACAGTATACACCAAGCGTGTGTTGCATCAAATTGCATTTTAATTACCAACCAGACACAGGATACAAATTACATTTTCAGCTTCAGTGCTTTTTTAGGTTACAGTGTGAATAAAAAAACAATTTGGTGTAATAAATGCACCAAATTATAAATATGAGTATCATGGCACACTATTAAATAATGTTTCAGGGTTTTTTATTGCTCGTGCATGGACACCATAGTGGCAGACATACATGGCTGAGATTATTATTGATTCAGAACTTAGAAAGAAGCTGTTGTCCATCAACAAAGCCCTCCTTATAGCTCACGGACTGGTTTTCCTTTGGTGGCGGATGTCTACAGCAGCGCCTGGGAGGTTTTTACAGGCTGATAATGACCTACGAGTTCAAGCATCATGTTCAACCCTCAGAGTAGCATCTGATAATGAGTCTGGAATGGCCTTTGTCAGCTGGTATGTGCAGGTCCTAAACTATCTGCGACAGCCACCCACAATAGTGTCTGGAGCCGGAACGGACACTGACGTAGAGTTCATTGCATGGAATGTGCTTTTTCGCACAGTGCTAGTCAAGCAGGAATGCCACAGCGCGGGGATTTTAATTAAATTGTATTAAATATAAAAGGACTACAAAAATAACTGCAGGAGTGGGTGGGACTCAGAATACATCAGGGAATGGACAAATTAATATACAGTCCTGAGTACGCCTCTATAATTAACAATAAAAGTGATGTCATAAGGCTTCATTAGAGCAAACAACATCATTACACGGTGTGCAGTTGACTGTAGAATATGGCTTCATATTTTCTGTCGAACAAAATACACTTATCCTGCATTTCTTTACTCTTCGCCTTGCTTTTTTCTTTACCATGCTGAATAGTCGACACACACACACACACACACACACACACACACACACGCACGCACACACATATGTATAATAAATCTAAACCATCTGACTTTACCTGATATGTGGAAACCGGTGAGGCAGCGATGAATGGTGTGATTGATGTCTGGGCGATCATGCGGTTAGTGGAGATACTGTATGGAGAGGAATAGAACCTGTGCACACACAGCCATACATCAGTCATGCATAATGACAGACGCTCACGTAGCGCAAAATGACTTAAAAGCTTTTACATGTTTGTGGGGAAAGCATACGGTTTCATTTCATTTCATTTCATGTGTCTGAAGGTGCAGTGTATGCACGTGCGCTTGCTTTACCGTGTGATCAGAATGTATGTTTGGCTTCTTCAGTGATTCCCTATAGCTGTATGCCTGAAGGGCGATGGGCCATGACTTTATTTAGCATTGTGTACCTACAGCGGACATGTTTCATTTGGTAGGCTTGTTGCTATGCTATATCGATTGGGGCGCCTGGTGGCTGAGTAATGGAGCATTGGGAGGGAAACGCTGTCTGCTCAGAGCTTCTGCTCCTTAAACACAGTACATGACAACCTAAGCAAACATATCTAGTGTGTCACATGGTACTCCAGTGAAGGCATATGAACAATTAGAATTATAAAATACACTAAGGGAGGTATGGGGAATGCCTGCGTTTCAGCAGTCGCATTAGGTTTTGATTCTGGTTTAAGACCACGGCAGCTTGGCTCTTATTTATGTTGGCCATTAGTGGCTATAGCCTCCTGTCAGTAAGATGATATGGCTCATTAAACAATTGGAAAGGTCTAATTGAGAACAGAATGTTACTAATACTACAGAATCGGCTCATGATTGGCTACAACATATCGCTCTGATTAGCTATATATGATCTGGAACGTATCAGAAAAGCAGAAATGCAGGTAAATGCTGCCATAGAGAAACTGAAAGCTCTTTCTTTTCCTGGCTCCCATGAGTGAATTAGGGACAATTTGAAAGGAAATGTGAAAAAACATAATATATTTTTCTCCCTGTCATGGAGCAAAACTGAATATACAAGGAAAATGATGCCAGTGTGTGTTGAGTTGGAATAGACAAGAAAATGAGCTCAGTGTTATTACTGATTTATCCCCCCCTTCCCACCCTCCCCCTCGCCCTCCCGCTTCCCACCCTACCCATTTGGCCTTGGATGATGGATCATAAATCAGACGGTGCAAAGTTAAGGTAGATTACTAGAAACACTAGAAATGCTGGGCAGCGCGATAGTGTACTGGTTATCACCTTCGCCTCAAAGCAAGACGGTTCTCGGTTCGGGTCCCAGGGTCAGGCGTTTCTGTGTGGAGTTTGCATGTTATCTCCATGCTTGCGTGGGTTTCCACCGGGTACTCCAGTTTCCTCCCACGGTCAAAAACATGTGCATTAAGTTACATTTCTGTTCCAAATCGCCCCTAGGTGTGAATGCAAGCATAAATGGTTTAGAGTACAATTTGTTCAGGGTGTACTCCAAATTCGTCCACTGTTGGCTGGCTCCAGCCTCTCCATGACTCTGATAGGATTAAGCGGTTTGGCAAATAAGTGCATGAGAGAGACTAGAAACACTGACACTAGTGAATCGTGAAGAATATGACCATGTAAACCAAGCCTCGTTAATCCTCCATCTATCACATGTTCTCCTCTTCCTCTTACTTAATACCAAATTATTGTGTGTTTGTGAGTATGTGTGTGTGTGTGCGCTTGCGCATGTGTGAGATCGTAAATGCTTTGTCAGTCTGCAGAGGAAGAGGGGATGGATCTACTCTCTGGAGGGCAGGATCACGGGCACTGGGGCCGGAAGAGCTGGCAGAAAGACAAAGCTCATATTTCCCTTACACAAGCAGTCACATCCAGCCCTCCAGCTCATACCTGACGAAAGACTTACACCCTGCAGTGCAACAGCGGCACAGATGCAGATGGGGCAGGACAGCTTCTTTGTGTGTCTGCATGCGTGTGCGCGTTTGGGGCTGGGATACTCTAAAGTATTAGTCATCATACCTTCGAATTTTGCTCCCTCTCTATTGTATAATACTGTCACGGCCGCTGAGAAGAAAACTAATAAACCAAATGTGTCTGGGAGAAAAACATCAAGCTAAAAATAGACTTACCCATTCTGCATTGCAGCAGGGTCGTAGGGTAACGCCATGCCACTCTGAAATGCAAGAAACACCCATCAAAACCATAAAAAGGAATTCGTGTTCATACAGAAGAGGGACTAACACAGAAATGAGACAGAAGCTGTAAATTGTACTGAGTCATGTCGGCCAAGAAGCTGAGCTGTCTGGCTCAATGCTCTTTATGTTTTTAAGAGCTTTGGCCAGGCCTTGTAACGGTGAATCTATTACCTTGCAGAGTCGGCCAGTAAGCGCAGCCTTGCTCCCCTTTGATACGACACAAAGTTATTTGGTATTTACAAGTCTGCGAGAGACATTGCTCATGTTGACATTGCCATGCCGGCTAAGTGAATGAAAGCAGAGGGCGGCACTGCTCGCCCTGTATTGAAGGGGACGTGGATAAATAGGTCTCATATACCGCAGTGTGCTGAGTGCCAGGCTCCCAGCAGGGGAGAAAACACAGGGAGTTGTGGGAGATTTGCTGGAACAACCCATGTGAGAACTGTACTGTAAGTCCTCTTTGCTCTCCGATGACCCCTGGGGTGTTCGAGTACAGAGCTCCTGTACAAACACAGACACCTGTCAAAGTCAGTCTAGGCAAACTCCTGCCCGATGCCAGGCTCGAGTAATGAAGCTCACAGTGGTTGTGGGCTGGACTGGTATCTGGCAGGTTTCCCTGAGCCATCATGGCAGTGGCTGGGCTGCCCAGAAAATGCCAGCACTTCTCGCTCTGCAGCCATGTCACCTCTCTTCACAGCACAGAAAAGAGCCGAGAGAAGATTAAAAGACTGAGAGGCAGCTTAAACAGGGCCAGATGTGGCTGTCAGTCAAAGCAGTGCCCCCTCCTCGGCTTTCCTCACATCCTTCTCTCCTCGCCTCTCCTCTACCCCAAGCAGAATCAGAGGGCATGCTAAGCAGCGGGCGCCTCTCATCTCACTGATTCTACTGCTGCTCTCCACACAGGCTCTTTTGTTTCACAGCTTTTCTTGCCTTGTCAAACTGATGCCTTTTGGTGTTTGTGTTCCAGGGGTTAAACCTCTTCCTCTTTTTCTCTAAATTTCCAAAAATTCCCCATTGAGAGGTCATGTTTTCATTTTATAAACACGGCTCTTTTAATTAAATTTTTTAAATTATTTAATCAGTGTTTAATACTTTTATTAAACAAACCTGTCCTAAATAAAATAATAAATATGAATCATTATTATTATTATTATTATTATTATTATTATTATTATTATTATTATTATTATTATTATTATTATTATTACTATTAT
>JBCNYG010000001.1:17050656-17060920 GCA_039654305.1 Porochilus rendahli
TTGTATCCTATATTTTATCTTATATGTATTTTTTATTCTATATATTTTCTATTTCTATCCATTTGCATTTTATATTTATCTGACCTTTAAAATCCTTTAACTGGCCTTTAAATCCTTTAAAAAAATTTTAGTTATTGTTTTTTTTTTTCTTGTTGCTTTGACTGTTTATTCTTTAAATTTTTGACAGTCATACTAAGCATTTCGCTACATATTGTACTGTGTATAATTAATGACAAATAAAATTTGAATTTGAAATTAGAATTGTATCTTCCAGATGCTTAATGACATTGAGGTCTAAGGACTTTAGATCTCAACCAGGCAACACCTTGGACTCAATGTCATGTTTCTGAAACCATTCCTGAATAGCATGTGCAGTTTGACAGGGCATATAGATTTGAAAATATCACTGCCACAAGGGTTGCACTTGGTCTGCAATGACATTCAGGTAGGTGGTAGGTGTCAAATTGTCTACATGAATGCTCAGTTCCTGGGTTTCTCAGCATAACTTCGCCCAGAGTATCACACTCCCTCCACAGGCCTGTCTTTTTCCCACAGTGCATCCTGATGCTATCATTTCCCCAGGGAGTCAGTGTTCACATACCTGGTGATCTAGAGGAAAATGTAAAATAAAATGGGACTCACTCGATTGCTTTAAAGTCCAGTTCTGATGCATGCATGCCCAATGTAGAGTCTTATGGTGGTGGAGGGGTTGGCATGGACAATACTCTGTAGCCAAAACTTTTTTGTGTGATGTGTGCCACAATAGCTCTCTTGTCTGTTTGGAACAGATTGGATAGCATTTTGCTGCCATCATGCATTGATGAGTTGTATGCATCCAACACCTATAGATGTTTAGTGGTTTCCCCCTGCTTGGGAATTTTCATCATTCCTACATGTCACATGTTGACTATGAGAACCAATTTTTCATGCACCATTTAATATATCTCAGACCTGATACATTATGTGCCATTGTTACAAGATAAACAGCATCAGAATAAACAGCATTGAATCCAAAAGGCATATAAACACTGGTTTGTGACGGTCACTGATCCTGAAATTCTAGAAATGCAACAAAATGTCATCCCCTAAAAAAAGGAAAAAAATCTATACAATATGGCCACAGAATATATAAAAAGAAGAGTTAAGCAAGTGTTAAAGGAAATGTTACCTGTATGCGAGAAGCCAGAGCGAAGCTTACCACAACAAAGCTAGTCTTATATCCATAATGTTCACCATTTCATTGACTGTTTCTTAAAAGGCAAGCCAAAGAACAAGCCATTTTCCTTCTGCAATTTATTGAAGACAGTAAAGTACTAAACTCACTTTTAAAAGCATTAGGCAAGTCTGAAGAAATTCGGCCAACAGTCCATAAAAATCCCTATATAGTATTTATTATATGCACATCCACTGGATATGAGCAACCACACGCTCTGCTTAGCTCCTCAAATACTAAGATATCAGCTAACATATATAATGTGGGTATGGAAAAACAAAATAGTGAAGAATTGTCAAACCAATAGAAGACAAAAGGGATGTTTTTCCTGAAAACAAAACAAAAAGTAACATTAAAAAGAAGATTACATTCTACCAAAGCTGATTGTGGCACACAATTTGCACTCTCTGTACACCTTTTGCACTACTCTGCACACACAGTAACCACACTCACCTGGACATCTTGTGTGCACACTGCACCGATACTTCACATACGCATTACTTCGCCACTACATTTATATTTTATTTTTAATTTTACTTGATATATATTGTTATATTTTATTTTATATTTTATATTTTTCATTGTATATTTCATATTTTGCATTTTTATATTTATATTTGACCTTTAACAATGTTGTTCAAATAGTTATAGTTATTGTTATTGTTGTTTTTCTTCTTGATATTGATAGTTTTTATTCTTCAAATTTTAGGACAGTCATAACAAGCATTTCACTACATATCGTACTGTGTATGGTCTTGTACGTAACAAATAAATTTAAATTTGAATTAAAAAATACATTTGTAAAAAAATAAATTTAAACTTTCTAACTGAAAACAAAACAAATAAAAGCAACAAATGAAAGTATTTGATTGTATATATTATTCATTTTCATGAATTATTGAATTTTTTTACCAAAGTAGCTTTTTTGTTTAGTCTTCTGGTTCTTTTTTTTAACTGTGGAAATTATTTTTACATTTTATTAAGAATTATATATGATATATAGATGGAATAACTGTAAAATTTACAGTCCAAAAAAGAGATCAATAATTTATTTAAAGAATGCAAAAAAGGTCAAATTAAAACTAAAAAAGAAAACAAAGGTATTGGAAGTTGCTTAAAATAACTTTCTGCTGTATATTATAGTTCACTTCTTGAATCTGATGATGCGTTCCAGTTTAGGTCCATGAAGCCATTTGACTCTTATGAAGCTCATGAATCTCATGAAACAAGTGTTTACATGCAGTCAGTCATCTATGCAGGCGCCAAACCAAAGCATGCTCTAAAAAACCGGTAACATACCCTGAAATAAGAAATCTATATTTATATGCTTAAAAGAGTTACATAATGAGGTGGAAGTGGAAGCGTATTACTAATATTCTAATGCAATGTCCTTGGTGATTATATAAGTAAAGTCAAGATACCCTTCATCACACATGAACACGTTTTATTCTGTATAATCAGTGAGTTTCTCATAATGATACATCTGCCTCCCTATTCCTCTGATAAAGTCTTTTTTAACAAGACTTTTGTTAGTGTATCCTCCTCCTATTCTTTAAACTGCCATATTTGGCACACATAGAGAAGAGTTCGTCATGGCTGTATAACTTGCACCGTCCATACCAAAGTGTGGGTCAGCAGGGTAGCTGTAATCTGCTAAGGATGGGTAAGGACCTATTTCCTGCACACTTCACCCCAAACACCATCCATCAGCCCGTCCATCAGTCATGACCTTGTATCTCCAGGCATCAGTGAGCTGTCTGTGTTTGGATCAAACAAGATTGTGCCGCCCTTTGTTATTTCTGTCTGCATAGAAGAGGATGGAGCCAGGAGATCAAATGCTAGCTGGGGCATTAATCACATGCTTCTAGCTTTCCTGTTGCTGACTTTTTGATCCAATGGGGAAACACCCATTTCTGAATTGTATTAAAAAAAAACAAAACAAAAAAAAAACACTGCATGTTTTGTCTTCCATATTTTTTGCAGGTACACATCAGTGTTCAGTGCAGTATGTATCATGAAACCCGAGGATACATTTGGACAAAAACAAACAGTGTTTTGGGAGGTGATGTGAGAGAGATCTAAGATCCTTCATTTGTCTTTGTTTAGTGCCAGATAGTCTTTGCAGTCAATCGATGTGCCTTGTACCAGTTGTAGGGAAGCAGCATGCATGGTAAAGGCTGGAGAGTAAGAGAGGAGCGTGAGAAACGCCTTAAAAGCGTACACACACCCGCGCTTCACTGGGTTAGCTCATCAAAGCTGCCCTTTCCAGTTCTCGCAGCAGCTTGACCCAGCCCTCGTTCAAGAGACAGGAAGTAGGGAGAGTTTATCGTGATGGGCTGGACTCTTCCAGACTGTTCCATAACTCTCCACTTTTGCTCTCTTTCGTTCAGCCTCAGAGAACATGCTGTTCCAGCAGCAGCTGTTTCCACAATGCAATCCCATGTGGCGTGATAACCACTCACCATCTCTCGTTCTCTCTCTCTCTCTCTCTCTCTCTCTCTCTCTCCTGGTGTGTCTGTCATGTGCTTTCTTTCATTTATCCTTCTGTCTGACTTGAAAGTATGTAAAATGTTTTTCCAAAGAATCCTACCAATTTATTACTGGTATGTATTCTTTAATGGAAAGCTACAGTGATAAAAGTGAAAACCTGACAGGTTATATACACACTGTACACACAAACACACACAGACACACACATATATATAGGGCTTTTTTGTTATGTTACCTACAGTCACATGGTGCCTGGAAATATATGATCCTATTTACTGTGTTTACAAGAAGGGTTCATATCAACACCACCCCTTTGTGTTATTCACAACTTCAGAAGGGGAGATTTTCTGAAGGCTTGGAGTTATTGAGCTGTGACTTGTTTGCTGACATTTTCAGAAATGGCAGTGACGATGGAAGTTAATTTTTGGTAGATGGTAAAAAATAGTATATACTATATATTGTGTATATATAATCGTATATACTACATAGAGAGACTTGAAGTCATGAAGATTTTTCTCATTTATTTTGTAATATTGCTAAAAAATTATATTCCCTACATGTGGCCTTATGTTTTCTTTAAGCCCTTTCATTCCCTATATTGGATAATGCACTCTTTAGCTTGCTAAACATTACCCTTAGTTGCGTCCGACAGTCACATTAAAATGAGCATTTATGTTGCTGTTGCCTAGCAACAGTGCTCTCACACCCACTTACTGCTTCAATGCCAAGCATTCTGTGTACAATTTCGTATGCTGTAATAATGAGCTCACAATTTCCATTTGAAGACAGCGACAACTACAGGAGACTAATCTAAACACTAATTACTAAAATACTACACATTAAATATACTAACGTTTATACTGACATTTTTTAAAACTTACCTCAGCTAGCTTAAGTGATACTTTTAACAGAGACGTTGCTTTGTGAGATCAAATTCGCTTGATGAAACTTGCTGCATTGCTTTGTTTCAATGCCACTTGGGAACGATTCCAAATTACATATTGTACCATAATAATAATAAAAAAAAAGAAGAAAAAGTTTTAAAGTAGTCCATGCTATAAAAAAGGCATTAATTTACCAGTTATGTATATTGTTATATTCACATTTTACTATGAGCAATGATACAAAAGAAAAGTTTGTGTACTTATAGCTGGAACAGAATGAAATGAATATATCAAATTCTCATATCACTTACTAAGCAATGTGAACACACTGAGAAAACTGGGCAAAGAAGTTCTCTGTACTTAATGAAACCAAATCTACTGCAGGCCTATGGCTCTCTTATTGTGGGGATTTTTTTACTCCGTGCAAGTGAAGCAGAAACCAGTTGGCTTGTTGGAAAAGCTCATTTCTTCGGACATAAAGCAGGTGGCGATAACCTTCACATTAGCAATAAGAACAAATACTGTGAGAATAAATTAAGTCATCCAGCGTGCTAAAATATCCACTTGATCAACATGTTACTGGTTGTATCTTTTGTTCTTGGGTGTGCTGTGATTAAACATATCTGTTGACAGGATTTCTTCCCTAATGATCATTTAATGGTTATACTTGAGGAATACGGTATGTGTAGCACAGCGCTCATCAAAGCTCAGAGCATAAATCTTCCTGAACCGTTACTTATCAAGAAAGGATGTATGTCTTGATGTTGGGGAGAGAAAAAAAGCATTGCTGGATTCACAAGCCAACCAAAAATCCATTTCCATATGAGTCTAGTACCTTTCCAACATGTTTGAAATTGGATCATTGTTTAATGAAGAATAGTAAAACAGCATGTACTCTGATATCTTTACAGCCTTAGTGAGTTCCTTTCCTGGTCTCTATTTCATGAACCATGAATTATTATGTAATATGAGGTCACAATGATGTGTTCTTGAGCACTCATTAAAGTGTAGTCTGAATTAAGACCATTGTCTCGTTTGCTGCTCCATATACTGTAGACCGCTGTGGACGAGTCCATACAGTGGAGTAGAGCTGACCAGCTCATAGATGGATGATAGAAACTGAGCAAGTTTAAAGGTGTGGGAAGTGCAGTCATAGCTGCCAATAACATGTAATCAATGCCTGTGGATGCGCTCTTATGTCATACAGACTTTCTGACGTATGTGTGTGGTGCTTGTCAGTTAACTCCTAATACCCAGGTAATGACATGTAGGAGAAATCCTTCCTAAACATCATGCACGATAATGTTTAATAAAGTAATATGTCATTTTGACTGCCATACATTCATTTTTATACAGTATAATACATTTCAGAGCTGACTTTTTTAGTTTAACATTATTGCATCAACATGTTGGTCAATTTTCACTTAGGTTAATTGTTTCCCACAATGCCATTCATATATCTGCTGCTGGATTTTGCACTTACCGCATCTTTACCTATAACAGATATGCCACAGAGCTTCAGAACATTAGTCCGTCTGGCTCTCCCAACCCCTCATCTATGCATAAAGAGCTTCCACTTTCAAGCTAATACCCCTGTTGGTGCCTTCATGCTTGTCCTCTTGTTGATTTCTAACTAGCCATGCATTGCATTCTGTATATCTGAGTCCAACATTTGCTACTTTCTCACAGGAATAATAATAATCTGTAATACTACAGAAGCTACTCCACACAAAGATACCCGAGCCCCGGACTTGAACCCAGGATCTTCTTGCTGTGAGGTGGACATGCTAACCGCTACACCGGTGATTTTCAACCGCTGTGCCGCGGCACACTAGTGTGCCGTGAGAGATCGCCGGGTGTGCCATGGGAAATTATCCAATTACCGTTGGCCATTGTTGAACGTCTGTGCTGTAGTGACTGGCAGAGGAATGTATGCAGGTTTAAAAAAAAAACAAAAAAAAAAAAACGCAAACTCCGAACTGGGCCCTGGACAAAATTCTGACCCAGATGAGGTCCTTAAAATTAGTTGGTGGTCAAAAGAAAGCAAAGACAGTAAGCTTGAGGCGATACAGTGAAAGCTATATTTTTTCGGCTTTACTTTCACCGGGATGTGACGACACCCACTCCGTTGTGCTTGGTGTGTGGCGAGAAGTCCAACAGAACCACTGTGCCGAGCAAGTTTAAACGCCATCTCCAAACAAAACACCCATTACGTCAAAATAAGCAGATGGACTATTTTGTTCTCCTGCCTGGAAACACAGAAAAACAGGCAACTTTTATGAGGAAAAACCACAAAGGTGAATGAGAGAGAGCCCTCAAAGCTACGTAGCTGCTGAACTTAAAATTAAATTAAAACAGTCCCACACTGTGGCAGAGGCGTTAATACTACCTGCCTGCAAAGCCACTGTAAACGAGATTATCTTCGAGGAAGAGCTTCGTGTGTGTTCATCTAAACAGGCCCAGGTCTCACACTGAGTGTGTTTAATCTATATTGTGATTACACACAAACTGTATTAAGCTACAGAGTGTCGTTTTGTAACATTTTTGGTTTGTGGTGTGCCGCAAGATTGTTCAATGTGAAAAATGTGCCGCGGCTCAAAAAAGGTTGAAAAACACTGCACCACACCACCATGCTGTCCACCTACCTTTTCATATAATCACATTCCTATCTGTCAGCATTGACGTTTCCTATTCTTAATGTTTTTATTCTTATGAGGTTCATTCTAATCTATAGGTTAACGTTTTAAAAATGTTGGTTTCCTACTAAAGAACATATAAAATGTTCACAGATACGGCCAGCTATTGCATGAAGAATTTCTCTGTCTCCCAGATGTGTATAGCCTTCATATGAGTGCCAACTACCCACGCTATTGGCTGTGTATACTATGCTGAGAGAGTGTGCCAAGACCTGGTGGTGATGCTGTAGGTGAAACCTAGTACCGGTTTAGTATTGATACCCTGAAGTATCTGAGCCATGCGAGAGATTACAGACGGGACTGCTATAAGCTGAGACTTAAATGTTAGAGCGCTGGTGAAATGACATGGTGAAGCCGATGAGATGAGTCACAGTCACTGTCTCCCTATCTCTCCCTCTCATATTTGAAATGTGATATTTCGTGATATTGGATTCTCCTGCTAACAGTTGGATGGAAATATATGGCAGTCTGCTCAGTGGTGCAGCGCTCTTGATTGAGTTCTAGGAAAAGGCTCAGATGATGACTCCCACACCTTTTCCTGCTTTGCCTCCCCTGTCTGTTCAGGCTATCTCTGTAGGCAACTTCCACCTCAACACACACACACACACACACACTTATCAACATCCACAACATTCTTCTTTATCCATCGACTCTTAAGCACCCAGCCCCCCCATGCTTCCTGAATGCGTCCACTAAAAGCCCTTCCTTCCCCACACAGCTGCTAATGGACAGCTAATGAGATTGCTGAGTGGCTGACAGAGGCTCGGAGATACTCCCATTCAGACTATATCACCCATAATTCAATTGGAGCTTTTCCTATTGTTTAGGAACCACTGGTTTTAAGAGCATACCCCTCCTACATACACACCCTTCCTCTTAACCTCGCACATCTTCAGAGATCCTCAAGGTCCTCCTTCCAGTCTGATGATAAAACAGCAATAGGATGCACACTTGACCGTCCCATAGTTCTGCGACGATTACATATCATTGTTTCATGCATGACTGGATGAGTTTAGCTTGTCAGTGTATAACAATGAGCCAAAGTAAATGAAGAAAAACGTCGCTCAACAGAAAAAAAAAAACAAAGCACTATAAAGTTCGCTCACAAACAGCAATAAACAGAGGCAGATTTGAATTACAAAACCACAAGAGAAATAGAATGACGGCAATAGGTTTGCTGGGTTGCATTTCTTATTGAATTCTGTCGTGGTGTGATTGGGGTTTTGCCGTGGCATCATGGCCCAAGGAAGCCGCATTATGTTACACAAACCATCAGAGAGTGGGGAGCACAAAGAGGCCACCATTTTACACAACCGGAATGCGCCTAGTGCTTATTGCTTCCCGGACTCATTTCATTGTGTCGCAATAGATCTCCTTTATGTTTTCCTTGTCCTGTTTTCTGTTTTCTCCATTACTTCTCCCTGCTAGATGACTACAAAAGACAA
Source organism: Porochilus rendahli (assembly GCA_039654305.1). Lineage (NCBI taxonomy): Eukaryota > Metazoa > Chordata > Actinopteri > Siluriformes > Plotosidae > Porochilus > Porochilus rendahli. Next base: position 17,059,385 of record JBCNYG010000001.1, read on the forward strand.
GGCATCTGTTTTTAATCACAGAGAGCCCGCACCAAACCAAACAGCAACAACACATGCCCACACAAAACGCAGAGCAAGCCCAGGAAAGGGGGGGAAATACCCTTCACTGGATATTTAGGGAACAGGAATTTGATGTCAACATGTGGAGAAGGTAATAACACTGTTACCTTTTTTCCTTTCTTTTTTTTTGTTCTTTTTTTTCCTTCCTTCCTTCAGCCTCTTTGTGGGAAGAATATTTCAACTGAAGAAGCGGTTGGATTGCAATGGGTTGAGACACTGCATGGGTTTAGATTTCATTGTTTTGCAGCTCTTACACATGAAACACACCCAGTTTTGGGAGACACAGTAGTTTTCTGGCTCATGAATCTAGCGAGCATGGCTTGAGAAGATGGTAAGACGAGCAGTCTTTGGCCCAGTATGTGTCACTACGTCTTTTCGGCCTATTAACCGAAGATCAAAGGTCATTTTGACTCCATGAGTATTACCTAAACTTAAACGTTCCAGGCCTTCTGGCAGTTTCCAAGACATGAAAAGCTTGCTTTCCCCTAATGTATCAAGAGTCTCTGAGTGAGAAAGAGATGAATGATCTTGGCTTAGCTCCTTCCTGTCCCTGTTTCAGGGCTGAGCATTTATAAGAAGTAGTATTTGCAGAATTGCAAAAGGCAGCAATTAATTCGTTCCATTCAGTGGCATGTGTGTTGTGTTACACATAATTTGTAGTTAAAAACACCACTTTTACAGCAGATGACTGGTGCACTGCACGCTCTGTGACAGCTATGCCTGAACTCATCTGTTCCTGATGAATGCACTATGAACTCTGACAGAGCACTGAAGCCTGAAAAGGCATAGCTGTAATCATGCAGTGATTTACAATTACAGTGAATTACTATGCAAAATAATCTCACAGCAATGCTCACATACTGCAAATGTTACTGTATGATTTGAAAAACATTATATGACTACCTTAAAACGGGGGGCCGGTTTGAGGGGGGCTTTCTTTTTTTAGGCTAGATAGGTTTCTCCCTGGTTCTGTGCTTTGTGATAGAAACAGAAACTGGCTTTAAGTTTGACTGATTGGCTGAATATTTGTGTGCATCGTGCCATGAGATCGACTGGAATCCTATCCTGATCCTATTCTATTCTATCCACCTATGGGTGTATTTCTGTTTCACTCCCAGTGTTCATGGGATAGGCTCCAGATTCAATGTGACCCTGGCCATGATAAAGAGCTTACTGAAGATGAATAAATTAATGAAACACCTAGATGAATTGTCCTCCACATTACAATAAACTCTATGCATTTATCAAACCAATGGTTTCAAAGGGAGCTGATGCTAATTACTGCTAATTAACAGCAGAAATACACGGTGTATGTACATACGTCAGTGTTTATACAGTAATTAAACAGGAACGAAATGGAGAACAAATTGTACAAAACACATTTACATGATGTTTTATGACACTTTCTTTCCAGATATAAAGCAACGACCCTTCAAACCAAACTATCACAAGACATTAAACTGCTACATTTGTACA
>JBCNYG010000001.1:17337004-17347124 GCA_039654305.1 Porochilus rendahli
GTGGATTTCTTCTGGGTACTCCAGTTTCCTCCCACTGTCTGAATGCAGGCACATTAGGCTAATTGAATATTCTTGATCGGCCCTAGGTGTGAATATGAATCGTTGTGTGTGTGTGTGTGTGTGTTGGCCCTGTGATGGTCTGGCATGCTGTTTTGGGTGTACCCTGCCTTCGCCCAGAGTCAGCTGGGATGGGCTCCACCCTCTTTGTGATCCAAATAAAGAAAAAAATCAGTTTGAAAATAAAATAAAATGAATTACTGCCTGGATTATTGCTACTGACATTAATGACACACTTATCCAGAGCAACTTAAATTTTAATTTCCTTTATAGGACTGAGCGGTTGAAGGTTAAGGGCCTCACCCAAGGACCCAACAGTGGCAGCTTGGTGATAATGGGACTTGAACACCTGACATTCTGATCAGTAATCCAAAGCCTTAACCACTGAGCCACCATCCCATTAATAATCAGTAGGAAGCTAAATAAAGGTCATGAACAGTTCAACCTGGACTCAGATCAGCCCATTATGGATACCAGCTCCGATATAGCACACCTAAAAAACACACACTCTCTTTATACAGATTTGTTCTCTGTGTGTAGGGAAAAGTTATCCTGAAAAAGAGTACACCTCATCAGGGTAAAAAAATCTCAGTGTAGGGATTTATCAGTCTAAAGATCATTGTTACCTTCACACAAGTGTTTGTTCCACTGTGAACCAAATTCTGACCACACCCATACATGGATTTCAACCCATCTTGGTGGGGACACTTGCCTACCTTGGTCGCATAGATGATTCGAATTTGGAATGTCAAGGTCAAAGGGCAAGGTCAGAGCAAGGTCACAAAGATTTGGAGATTGAGCGCTTATAACCTTGATCCGGTACTGATATACATGCCGGTACTGTGGAACACTGACAGGAAACCACATATGGACTTTTTAATGAAACGTTTACCTTTGATCTTGAGTGACCTCGAAAGGTCAAACCCCAGGAATCTCGTAAATCCTTCAAACGAGCGAGTTTTCTCTCTCAAAACACGAGCACATGGGTAATCAAATACAGCACCCATATAGGACCAAACTGCTACAGTATCAGTGCTGCAGGGTACACAATGAGTGTCACTCTAATTTTGGTTTATAATGACGTTTCACTTCAGGAGGTGAGAGAAAGATCCAAACCATGTGGGAAAAATAAATCACCTCTCACCTAGCTACAATTGATATACAGCTTTTTCGATTTTACTTTCATTTGTAGTCGGGTGAATTATTTATTAGGGCAGTATGATGGCGTAGTCAGTTACATGTCCTCCCCACGGCAAGAAGGTCCCGGGTTTTAGTTCCGGGATGAACAAGGGTGTTTCTTTGTGCTTCCAGTGCTTGTTTGGATTTCCTCCGGGTACTCTGGTTTCCTCCCACAGTCCCAAGCCATGCACATTAGGCCAACTGGCAGTTCCAACTTGCCCCTAGACGTTTTGAGCGCGAATGGTTATGTGTGTGTTGCCCTGTAATGGACAGGTGAGCTGTTCAGGGTGTACCCAATTTTCGCTATGAGTCGGCTGAGATAGGATCCAGGTCAAGGTCCCCCTGCGACCGTAGTAGATTAAAACAGTTCGACAAATGAATGAATCAATGAAATTTTTTAAATTGTTATGTTCTATTATTTATTACTAATTAAATCTTTTGATGTACGCTAGTCAGCTATGATAAGCTAACATTAGCACAACTATGATTTATTCCTATATTAGGTCTTATTTATGTACAGTCACATGATTAGGACTTTTCCTTTTTTTGAATCCTGAGCGTATTTCCCAGCACACCTGGAAAGCATTTCATAGATCATTCATTCAGTCATTATCCAAGTCGCTCCTAATTAGGGTCTCGGAAAGGCAGGTGCCCATCTCAGCCGACTCCAGGCGAAGGCAGGGTACACCCTGAATAGCTCACCAGGGAGAACATGCAAACGCCACTCAGAACCACCCGGGCCTGGAACCGGAACCCTGGACCTTTTTGCTGAGCAGGCACATTTGCGACTATGAAAATAATTCACTAAATTAGGTGATTTGTTCCAAATGTTTGGCAGGTATTCGCGAAGATTGATGATAATGTTGTACCGCTGCCTAATAAATCATGAAATAAAACCAGGGATCATGTTCAGGCTGATGTACCGTATAATGGTGGCGAGAACCTTAGTGTACTTCTCACTTAATATCACACACACACACTTTGTTTTGAGATTCGAGAGTGTGTATAATAGAGACGCCCACATGTACCAGGATGATGGATGTCTTCTCCTGAGCAGGAAACACAGTCTGTGGTGTTCTTTTAAATATGAGGTGTCGAACTAAGATAAATATTTTATGCCCTGCTGGTGTCTTTGACACACAGATGAAGGATCCAGAGATGATGTGAACTGTTTGGAATAAAATGAGACCCAATGAATAATGATTAATCTGTAAAGCCAGGGTCAGAACCAGGGAGGAACGTTCACGTGCAACGATATATATATATATATATATCCATATCAATCCATCCTAAAGCACACACTATCCCTAATTATTGCTAAATCAAACAGCTAGCTTGCATTCATTAGCATAAAATCCATACTAAACTAGCACTGAATGTTGAAAGGGTGGCATGGTGGTGAAGTGGTTAGCATGTCTACCTCACAGCGAGAAGGTCCTGGGTTTGGTCCGGGTGTTCCTATGTGGGTTCTCCCAATGCTTGCACATCAGGCTACCTGGCTGTTCCAAATTGCCCCATAAGTGTGAATGTCTGTGCGTATGTGTGTTGCCCTGCAATGGTCTGGCGAGCTGCTCAGGGTGTACCCCACCTTTGCCTGGTGTTGGCTGAGACAGGCTCCAGTCTCCCCGTGCCCCTAATCAAATCGCCCCATTGGTGTAAATATAAGCATGAATAGTTGTGTCTGTTGCCTTGTGATGGCCCAGAAAGGTGTTTAGAGTGTTCCCTGTCTTTGCCCAGAGTCGGCAGAGATAGGTTCCAGCCTCCCCATGACCACAGTAAGATTAAGGGGTTAGCACATCCGCCTCATGGCAAGAAGCCCCTGGGTTCGATTCCTGGGCTCGAGAACGTTTCTGTGCAGAGTTTGGATGTTTTCCCTGTGCTTGCATGGGGTTCCTCTGGGTGTGTTGGCCCTGCAATGGTCTGGCGAGCTGTCCAGGATGTACCCCGCTCTCACCCAGAGTCGGCTGAGATGGGCACAAGCCTCCCCGTGACCCTAATTAGAGTTAATGAATAAATGAATAAAAAGCTACCATGTAAACAGCTAACTAGCGCTAAATAGTGTCAATCAGCTAGCATATATATGTTTTAGCTGCTTTTTGCTTTACTGTATTTATCCCGCACGGGGTACATTTAACACTAATATGAACAGAATGTGTGGAAATAATCGGCACTTAACGACAAATTTTTTGCCGTTGTGAAGATATCACAAAGCGCACACACACAGCCACCCGCACTTTTATTCTCCGCTCAAACGCGTTGTGATGTCTCTGAATTTAAGTTTTTAATCACATGTACAGCTTTTATAATGTGACTGATGCTGTGTTTCACACACACACACACACACACACACACACACACACACACACACACACACACACACACACACACACACCTCAAAAAGAATCTGCATTGCGAGGAAATTGCAGCTACATGCATTAAACATACATATAAACTCTAGGACAGGATTGAATACTTGCACACTCAGAAAAAAGAATAAGGGATATACTTGGCTGTACTGTGAACCATTTTTGGGAGTATAACCTTTCCAAAGAACCCTTTAAGAGCCTGAGACTGTGCTCCTTCAAATAATGAATGCTTACTTTCATCATTAATAGTAAATAACAGTTAAATCAGGACCAGAGGTTGTTGATTATCTCAAGTAGAATATTGAAATAAGTGTTGAGAGTGTTTCTGTAAATGTTAAAGTGGTATGTGGTTAAAGTGGTATGAACAGTTCCAAGTTTGAATGGAATTGAGAAAAAATAAAGGTAAATGTTGTGTACACCGAAGAATGGCACATAGCCAAAACTAGTCTAAACTAGTCCAGCAAATATTAGTTTACATAACTGTCAGACAAAGGAATGCAGTGTAAAATGAATGTATGAGGAAGAGGGGTGATAGCACTTTCCTCTGCATATGCTCCAAGAGCAGCAATTTTTAAAGATGGTAAGCCTGGTTTTATGTGTCTCTCTGGAAGGCTTGTTTCTTTTTTTTTTTTATAAAATATATGAAGACTGACCTATTCTTTTGCATAGAAACAAGTACTGTTAAAGTGTTCCCAAACCAGAAACCGTGGTTCAGCAGTGAGGTGTGCACCTACTTAGAGAATGGGATGATGCCTTCAAGTCAGGAGAACTGCAAGCTTACAAAGAGGAAATTTGTGCAAGGCGCAAATATAAACACCTCATCTAGGAGCACTTTGATGATAACAACATCAGGAATATGTGTAAGGGGTTCAAGACACTCACTGTCTACAAGGACATGCACACATTTGAAGACTCCTCAGACAGCACCCTACCTAGCTGCAGCAGCAGTAGATCAGAGCCAACCTCCGCAGAATCAACGCAAGGAAAGCTACTGGTCCAGATAAAATAAGAGGAAGGCTACTTAAAACATATACAGATCAACTAGCAGGGTTTTTAGCACCATCTTTAACCTCTCATTTCTGCAATGTATAGTTCCCACCTGCCTCAAAACAGACAAGATCATTTCTGTGCCGAAGAAGAGCACAATGAGCTGCCTGAATGACTGTCGCCCAGTTGCACTAACCCGCATCTTCACCAAATGTTTTGTTTTGTTTTGACTTTGATCCACATCAGTTAGCATAAAGAGCAAACAGGTCAACAGAGGATGCCATCAATACAGCCCTCCAGACAGTTCTCACATACTTAGACAGCAGAAACTCCTCATCCTCATCTCCGCTTTCAATACAATTCTAACACATAAATAGGTTCAGAAGTCGGGCAACCTGGGCCTGGAGAGCACACTGTGTACCTGGATATTGGATTTTCTTAGCAACAGATCTCAGAACGTCAGGATAGGAGACCACATCTCCTCCACTCTCATTCTGAACACCAGAACACCACAGGGGGGTATTCTCAGCCCCCTCCTCTTCTAAACAAACTGAGCACTCTTTCCTCTATATTGATGGAAAACAGATAGAGAGGGTGGAGTGCTTCAAGTTTCTTGGCGTCCACCTCTCTGCTGACTTCACCTGGACCACAAAAATCTCTAATCAGGTGGGGAAGGCACAACAAAGGATGTACTTCCTAAGAAAACTCCGACAAGCCCACCTACCCCGACCCCTACCGACTAACTTTTACCACTCCACCATTGAGAGCCTCCAGACCTACTGCTGCACAGTTTGGTTCAACAGGTGGGACAGGAAGGCCCTGCAGCGGGTGGTGAGAACGGCAGAGCAGGTAACTGGAACTACACTACCCCCCTCAGTGACATTTACACAGGCAGACTTCAGAGGAGAGCCAGTGGAGTTATCAGGGACCCCACACACCCTGGACACCCCTCCCCCCTTTTTCCCCTCTCCTCTCCGTAAAAAAGGTACACGACACTAAAAACAAAAAGCTCAAGAACAGCTTTTATCTACAAATTGTAAAATGTGCAATCCCACCACCACCACTGTCACACACACTGAATAACCACCATCCAGACCATCTTCCTGGACAGTGCAATATTATTCTTCTAGTGCAATACTGATGTTTAAGTTCAATACTCATGTTTAAGTGCAATACTCATGTTTAAGTTCAATACTCATGTTTAAGTGCAATACTCATGTTTAGAGCAGGTCTCGAACATCATATAACATTTTAGCATCATGCACCTTGTGATTAAAAAGCTCTACCTCTCACTCTGTGTATACCCTGCGCCTTTGACATATCATGCACCCTTCTGTGTATGTCTTTATTTGTGTTATATGTGGATAAATGTATAAGTCTGTACATGTGTGAATATGTTGATAGATGTATATGTGCTTACTTATATAAGATATGTATATATATATATGTGTGTGTGTGTGTGTGTGTGTGTGTGTGTGTGTGTGTGTGTGTGTGTGTGTGTGTACATGTAGGTATGTGTATATATGTGTATGTAGGTATATGCACATGTGTACATGTAGGTATGTGTGTATATGTGTATGTAGGAATATGCACATATATAGCTAGTGTAGTTACCTTAGTTGTCTTTTGTGTTCTTTTGATAATTGCTGCTAAACAGAGAGCCGCTAAACTGATTTTTATTGTTCATGCAAAAGTTCACAATAAAGATCTCTTTATCTCTTTATCTTTAATTGCATTGTACCCACTGGATATAAGCAATCATGCATTCTGATTGGCTAATTTACTACTAGGCGATCACCCTGTATTCCATTAGTGGCTACATCACTAAATAACAAAAGGAAACGGTTGAGACTTGTGCTAAGCTAACTGCTAATGCTACCGGGCCAGTTCATTCTAGACTAGTCCAAAAAAGTGACAGAATCTGGAATGAAACTATTTGATTTGAGTACTTTAACTGTTTTATCTTAAAAAATTAGCTTTTTTCCCCCCCCATCAAATGCGGCTCGATCATCCCGCTATGAGGAGCCTTGGCGTTGTCTGATGCCAGTGACAGGGGCAGAAGCTATGGTAAGCAGTGCGCAGCATGTGCAGTGAGACTGCTCTCACTGCATATCTGAAATGAGACTTCTGATTTTTCAGAGAAGGAGCAGCAGGCATTTGTAGGAGGATATGCAACACTACTAAACAGACCAATCAGAGTTGGTGCAGTCTCTATTGCACAACAGGTAGAAAAACTTTCTATAGAGGCACACATCAGGATGTGGCACAGAGTACAGGGTAACGGTATGCGGCTACACTGTAGCTAGGACATATGTTCTATGCAAGAGTATAAATCAGCTGTAGGGCTGGGAGGGTTTTAAAATAAATTTATGTTGAGGAATGAGTATGGACTGTCCAAATGATGAGTTAAATTACAAGGGAATTGTGTCTTGGACTGCTGTCAGTTTTTTCTTTAGTGTCTTCTCTTCATTAAAGAGGATACGGAAGTGTGTGTTTGCACAACAGACTTTAGTGATTTAGTGATTTGGAATATAAGCTCGGAAAGGCTTTATGTAAGGAATCATGTTTCTATCATGCCACTTGAACACATGTAAGCTATTTAGAATTGGGATTATACATGGTGAACTTACTTCATCAAAAGCATAGAGCTTGTCAGCTTCAATGCTTTTTATGGCATTTACCTTTTATGTATAGCCCACTCATTAAACAGTATCAATATAGGAAGTGCGCAGATCCTTAATTCCTAGGGACTTTTACCAAAAAATATGAGGTTCACTGAAGTGCAAATCAACGAATCTTCAAAGAAATACTGACATCTTTATTTAATCACCACTCACTCATGTGTGGAACATATTACCCAAGGTGTTGTGATATTCAGCAGGGACAGGAAAATCCTTAACATACAGTCTGTGTGCTACATTATGGCTTTTATGCACCTGCTTTAAATTGCAAGTATGTGTTGAGAGTCTGGATTCTACAACTGCTGTATGAACTCACAGATGCCATAAACATGAGAGCCACTTTACAGATAGTAGCTATTTCCCAAAGGTGACTTTGACACCTGAACTTACTGTATCAGATTTAACCAAACACCAAATGTTTCAAGACCTTACAAGTGAACCAAGGAACCAGTTGTTCCTTGCCTTCATGCTATTAGCTGTAACTTGTGAAATTGTGTGTTATTTAACACTTGATCTGGAAAAAAACTTACAAAAACATAATGTAAACCTAAATTAAAAAAAATTTTGTTGCTCTGTAGTGACCATTAGAAAGTAGAGAATGTCACTCACGGTCGAGTACGATGATTCACTGTGCAAAAATTATTTGTATGTACGTAAGTGGCTTCATAGCCCAGTTCAGGACTTGCAGATTCTTTGGCATCTTGGACATTACGTTGAGCCTGAATGTAATATACTTAATATAGAGAAAATGTAATAAACTTAACCAAAGAAACCAAACAAAATACTGAAGGAGTGACTTGAAGACCAAATTGTTCCAATTTTTCCCCCTCTTATCTCAGATTTGAACAAAAATAAAAGACAAACAATCAAACATGGCAGTAAACTGGAAATATGAGGTTGAACAGAGCACAAGATTGGAAAACAGATGCTTGGGCTAAGTTCTTCCTCCCTCACTATGCTGATAAATTATATGCACATTGGGTCAGTGTTTGGACAAGGTAATTCACCAGGCAAAATATATGTAGTCTGTAGGAGTCCTGTGATCCATCTGCCCTCATTAGTTGATCAAAACAGGGTTATCCACAGGAATACTGTAAATCTCTGTCACTTGAGTGCTTTTGTGTGATTATGCCACACATTTAAAACCCCAGTATATCACTGACAAGCAAATTTTTTGGGTGGTTTCCCTAACAAACACTGCAGGATATTATGGTGAGATTATAGCAGCTCAAGTGCAGAGCTCACTGTGTGCAAAATTAATGGAATTAAAAGCAGAGCGTGAAGATGAGGGTGATAAAGCTTTATAGCGGGAGTTGTTTTAGCAGTTAATGATGTATGAAAAAGCTTTGATCACGCAAGCACAGAGAAAGCTAGAATGGTGCTGAACCAAAAAGTAGAAAAATATGGTGCTTTCCGCTGACAGCTTACAATTTACAAAAAGAAAGGCATTTGGCATTAAAGAAATCTTATTCTCATATTCTCCAATAAATCCAATGTGTGTTCTGTTACTAAAAAGTTACGTTTCTGCTTGGTTGCGTGAGCTAATATTTAATCTTTATACTGAAGGTAATCAAATCTTATTACAAAAACTTTTCACTGCAGCCTGTGAAATAAAGCCTTAAGGGGAATGGGTAAATGTATACATTTTTATTTATTCAGAACTGATTTATGTGGGTATCACAATGATGATGATTAAATAAAATTTAAGAATAAATTTCAAGGAATTTGAAACAAAAAAATCTGTCTTTTTTGATAATACAAATGCCTATTTAATTTCAAGTTGAACTCTTTGCCAACATTCAGCCCATAACGTTTTGTTTAATACGTAATCAGTGACTTAATTAACTGTAATTTACCAATATGTACACTTAAATCATCCCAAATACAAACAGTATAAAAATGAAAAACACTCCACTCCAAGATAGTTTTTACCTCGACTCTTTAACCAAATGCTTGACATGATTTTGTTTTTTATTTTATTAGCCTTAATGTCTGAAACAACCCCTTCTATTATGCTGACAGATTTGTGTAAGACCCCTTTTTTGTACTCTACTTTTATGTTTGTTATTTAAACCCTAACTGATGAAGAAAGAATAAGTGAGAAAGTATGGCTGATACACATTATTAGTTTGCATGATGTATAAAACCTGGGGCTAGGCAAAACCCCAGCAAAATGTCAATGCCTAAAGACGTTATTAGAAACAAAACAACAAAAAAAAGTGCCTTTAAAATGGACTCAAAGTCCTGGCAGCATTTCAGATCCGTATTATATGTATATTTTTTTAATTCGGCAAATGATCTGCAGATGTTTCATATGCTTTGTACTTTAGGAGCAATACCTAATGCATTGCTGTAGTAAACGATATAACATTGAACATCTTGGCTGTAGCAAAACTGCCACATAACATAATTGCTAAGGAATTATTCAGGCCTGCAGCGATGTTCTACCTGTTTCAAGTCAATTTACAACAGCCTGTAGTCATTTGCTATATTAGCAGTGTCAGATGACATACTGATAATAAGAAAGATAAAAGGAAAGAAACTCGGGAATTGCTTTTAAAGTTTTTACTAAGTATGGAGCACAAAATCCAGCCTGCACAAATCAGCCTTCCTGCAGCCTTTTGTGCCACCAGAAAAAAAAATTAACTACTAGTACTACTCACAAAAACCTCTCATATATGAGTCGATGTTGTGTTTATGAGCAGGGAAATTTCCAAACTTTTGACAACCTTAAACCTACCAGGCTTGCCCATCTTCTGACAAATAATCTTACACATTCATTCATTCATTCATTTTCTGAACCGCTTATTCCTAATTAGGGTCACGGGGAGGCTGGTGCCCATCTCAGCC
>JBCNYG010000001.1:17425837-17438007 GCA_039654305.1 Porochilus rendahli
TATCTATCTATCTATCTATCTATCTATCTATCTATCTATCTATCTATCTATCTATCTATCTATCTATCTATATATCTGTCTATCTATCTATGTGTCTGTTTTTCGATTTTCCTTATTAACAACATGTAAAGACACTGCTGATTGGGACAAAACAAACATTTTCTGAAAATTATCTTCAAGGACTAAAGGACTATAAGCATTTGAAGTGTATGTGTGACCTTTGAAAAACAGAAAAAGCTTTCCTGTGGTGGAAATATATTGTAGCCAATATATAAATCAAATACAGTTCAAGTCTATTTTCCAAAATGTGAAATAAAAAAAAAAAAAAAAGAACTTCATGCTGGCAGCAACTTGCAGTTCCACATCCTACTAAAGTTCTTGACTTGCATAAAGACTGTATAAAACATTATGAAATATGTTATTGAGAGCCTTAATTTAGATTGATGCTGCTGGCTACACTAGTCATGGACTAGAGACATATATGGAACTCAAAACATTCTTGACTGTTTGTTCAAACAGGTCAGGGAGGCTGCTGAAGTATAGTTAACCAATATTGCTAAAGGCACACATCTTGAAAAACTTAGTAGAGTCAATAAATTGTGTGCACTGAGTGTTGAGGAATATAACCAGCACCAGTGGAGAGCAAATGAAAACCAGTGCAATGGTACAGAGAGGTGTACTCAGGAGTACCCGGCACTGAGAGGTAGAGCAACGCTAAATCTCCTTTGGCTAATAACTTGCTTTAGGACCCCAATTCATTCAGCTTATACAACATGAACAATTTAGCATTTTTTTGCTAAATAAACCCCCAAAAAATGGCAATTAGACAGAAACTTTCAACAGCAACAAATTAATTGGTGAAAAATTCATTCATTCATAAATTTTCTAAGCCGCTTAATCCTAAATAGGGTCGCGGGGAGGCTGGCGCCCATCTCAGCCAACTCAGGGCGAGATACACTCTGAACAGCTCACCATCACAGTGAGCTCCATCACAGGGCAACACATACACACAACCATTCACACTCACACCCTGGGGCAATTTGGAACTGCCAGTTAGCCTAATGTGCATGTCTTTGGACTGTGGGATGAAACCTTGAACTGGACTTGGACCCAGAACCTCCTTGCTGTGACCACCATGCTGCCCTGCTTTGATAATTTCCTACCAAATTTGCAAATTTCAGCTATGCAGTTTTTCCCCCACTCTTATTTACAGCGCTGTTCTCAGTCAGCTCAGTCAAATTGGATGGTAACTATTAGTGGACCGCATTCTTTAAGCCAGTCCATTGATTTTTATTAGGATTGACGCCTGGACTCTAACTTGGCCGCACAAGGACATTTTCTACTTCAAGCATTGTGTGGTCAACTTCAGGTCATTGTCATGTGGGAAGGTGACCCTTCTTCATACTGACAGCGTTCTGTCAGAGAACAGCAGGTTTTCCTCAAGAATTTGATGATAAATTTCCCAATCTATTTTCCAATCTATCTTGACAAGTGCCTTAGTCCCTGCTGCAAAGCAACATTTCCACAAAAGGATGCTACCACCTCAAAGCTTAACGGTAGGCATGGTGTTCTTTGGATCGTAAACGGTATTGGATTTCTGCCAGATATACCTTTCGGTCTTAGGACAAAACAGTTTGATTGTGTCCTTATCTGACCATAAAGCTTCAGTTTCACATAGCCAGAATTACTTAAAGGTTCATGACAGCAATGCCTTCTGTGGGTCAACCGGAATTTTCCTGTAAGTGTTCCACACGCTCCCATCAAAATACATGAGAACTGGGGGTGACCTTGTGAAACAGGAGGGTATAGCTCCTCATGGAAAGTTTGGTCATGTTAAGAAATAGATCAAGCACTGGATCAATTGAACTGTTCCAACCATGCAGGCATCCGTGGCCTACTAGATGCTGCTATAAAGTTCCACGGTGGTATAAATGTGCACGGAACAGTGACTGGTACATATGCATCGCTTTCCCTGCCAGTAGAGATGACAGCTTTTTAGTCATAGTGTGAAATAATGAATCATATTAACATTAAAGCTAAATGTTCACCAATCCAATCCATCAGCTATACTACTTTAGGTGCAAAGGGGAAGCTGGAGCCAATCCCAGCTTACTTTGGGTGAAAGGTAGGGTGCAGCCTGAAATGGTTGTTAGTCTATTGCAGGGTTAAAACAGAGACATATAAGTATCCACACTCATATTCACACCTATGGACAAATTACGGTAGCCAACTGACCTACTGTGCATGTCTTTGGGTTGTGGGAGGAAACCAAAGCACCCTGAGGAAGCCCTTACAGACATGGGGAGAACATGCAAACTCACATTTCTTAAACAGGTCTTAATTAGTGATCATTTTAGAAGTATAATACCCAAGACTATTTTAGGGTCATTTCTTGCCCTGTGCACTGAGCTGCTTTTTAAAAAGTGACAAAAATCATCATGGTTAGTATATGTTTAAAAATAGAACATATAGTAAAATAATAAAATAATAGTAGAACTGTGCATTTTGCATTATTGTGAAGTGAAGAGTGGTGTTCCATGTATATCTGAAAATAGTCTGATTTTTTTCAGTTCTACTGCATTATAATCTCCAAATCTTCAATGTTTTTTTTTTTCTTTTTTGCAGCATGAATAATGAATCACTTGACAAAATGATGTAATTTCAGAAGATGCTAGAATCCTCAAGCAGACTTGTGGCCTTCTCAGGCACAATAAGGATTCTGAGCATTTTAAGTGTTATTTAATCACTGAGCAGCACTTAGACTTTCTTTTGTCTTTTCTCTAGTTCTTCTTAGCAATTGAGAGCTGCTTGATGAATGTGTTTAATAACGTCAGGAAACAAGCGCTCTTACAAAGCTCATCAATCTGGTTAGAGACGAAAAAAGGCTTCCAAATTCGGAGCACTTGGCTGCAGTTTTCTCTAGAGCTTTCTCCAGATACATGGAGATAAATTGGAACGGTGGAGGTTAGCAAGGAGTGGAATATCTTCAGCGTAGAAAATGATTTGCTTTTCTAAGAGAAAATGGGTCATTTGAGGTCTTTAGGGGGCACAGGAGGACAGCATTCAAAGAGGTCCCATGCCCTGTAAATGGTGTATTTTTGCCAAATATACCAAAAGAAAGAGAAAAATTCGATTCACACGGCATTAAGTCTATATATTATTATTAGCTGTAGCTGCATCATCAGTAGAAGAAGAGGTGGATTTGAAGTGAAGCAGTATAATAGTGCATTGTACGTGTCCATGTGCGTTGTATTTAATTCTGTACATCAGCACGGCTGTGATTCGGTAACGAATCAGGCTCGAGACCACAGGTTAAGTGCAATAGCTAATCTCAGCTATGCTGATATTAAGTAAACATTTGGTGTGATATTGGTTTTATTCGACAGTTCTATAAACAAGAAATTAATATTGAGTAAGTGGTATTTTGGGCAGAGCATAATGTTTATTTTTTCTGATCCCCAAGAAGCCACACTCCCTTTGGGACCTCACAG
Organism: Porochilus rendahli; assembly: GCA_039654305.1. NCBI lineage: Eukaryota > Metazoa > Chordata > Actinopteri > Siluriformes > Plotosidae > Porochilus > Porochilus rendahli. The sequence goes on from JBCNYG010000001.1 coordinate 17,429,329, forward strand.
TAAGATTGCAGTCATGCTGGTGCTTCCAATAAATCTAATATCATTTTTTTTCCTTTTTGGCTTTTATATTATTAGTAAAAAGGTTATATTTCTGAACACTATAATTTGTCATCTTTGCTGATAATGCCGCTAACACTATTGTAGTCACTAGGAGTAGTCAAACTAGGGATTGTTGAGTGAACCACACCCTGAAACATCTCAGTAATGTTTTGTCTAATATTAGGACTCCTGGAATGCCACTCAACTAATAAAATAAGTGTACTGGAATTAACATCAATTCATAATTATCAAGACAACCTTGTGACATCCTTAACCAGTAACTGCAGTTTAACTTACAGTGATAAAACGTTTATGTACACTTATACTTAAAACTCGTTAAGAGCACCGATGGTCCCTCATCTGAATATTTGTTTCACTCATACTTATAACTATAACTCTTATAACATAACTATTAATTATTGCACTATATTCATAATATTCATCATAGAACCCAGTATGAAGCTCAAAATTAGGGATAAGCGCCTTCCATAATAGTCCTTAAGATCTTGTTCACAAATTCAAACAACTGTAATTATGTCGCCCCTCCACTTGGAAATGAAGATGTGTTCAGAAGTTGAGAATTAAAGGAACTCCCCCTGAGAGCCTGCAATCCCCCTGCCCTTAGGGTTTAGAATGAGGGCAGGAATAACCACTCTCAGGCACATGCTCATACTCATAAACCTGCTTCGCCTCCACTGTTTCTACGAACAGCAATGTGTGTGTGCTAAAACTACTCTTTATTGTAACATCTGTGGAATACTATACTTAGACTTCATTTGTCAAAGTGTAAATCACCAAAGTTTCCATAAAGTTTGCAGTTAAATGCTGTATTGCCCTCTGACGTGTTTGCACCAGTTTTCCTTGGACAAAAAAAAAAAAACAAAAAAAAAAGAAAGAAAGGTTCTGACAGCAGGAAATATGGAGGAAACTGGTGTTCATTTACTACCTTTATGTTCAGATTCCAAAGAACAGTGTAATGGCATATTTTTGTTTATGATCAGTAAAGTGAAGCAAAACGTTGTGGCATTTGGTTCAGGTTGAATTTAGGCACAGCAGCAACATAAAAGAACAGTGGTTAAGAAATAAGAACAGAAAAGATGGATGACCACCTGTTTGCAATTTTGTAAACAGAAACTCCATGGCCCGGCTGGCTCAGACTTGGGCAGTTTTCAGATAAATCCACATAAATCCAGAGTATAAATGCAGAAGCAGTGAAAGCGGCAAGCAAGCATCGAGGCATTCTTGACATAGAGCCAGCAGAACATGAGAGAGTCCACACGAAAGAAAAATGTAATCAATTATTTTTCAGTTTCTAGTTTCACAAGGTCCATCTAGTCAATCTGGTTTATATGTGTCATGTATTAGAGCTGAGATTTGCAACATAAGATTCCCTTATTATGTTCTGATGTATTATCTTTACAATGAGATAACTGATTAGAAAGACCTCACTGTGGGGAAACCTCAACCCATTCACTCATTCTGTTCATTCATTTTTTTCCCCTTGGAGTTGAGTTCTGTTTACAATTAAAGCTGGAAATGGAAGAAGTTGTGCAGGAATATTGACCAAGTATCCAGTGTTAAGATATACGCAGGAAAATTCCACATGTACAAGCATGAGCGCTGAGCTCTGCATTTTTATATTTAATCAAGATGTAATGCTAGAATTCATCTCACCTGTGTGACAGAAATAAAATAAAACAATGTGGTGTTTTAATGAGTAATAAATTAGCAGAAATTTTAGTTAACACCCTGTTGTTAGGACAGGTTTAAAGGTAGAACTTCACATCTATTTTCCTGCATTTTTTTCCCCCTTGCATTCAGGTACCCGGTTCCTGAATACCTCCAGCAAGACACATATTTTTGGTTGTTTATTAGTTTAGTATGTGTGAGTCTCTTTCCCTTTGCTGTACCTGCTTTGAATTTGATGCAGATATCCTTTTACTGAACCACACAGAGCTCTGTTCAGAGTCCTGATATATGGCCAGGAGCTTATTCCATTCTTGACCTAAAGAAATATCAAAGAGGTTGCACTAGTCTTCCTCAGATTTTTCCCCCGCTCACCCCTTTTTTTTCCAAAGGTGGGACTGCTTTCGTAGCCCACTTTACCATGGAATTATTCCTAATCTTATAAGTTTTCTATGTGAGGCATTTAATCTCGGCAGTGTGCTAACTGGTGTGCGGGCATATGACTGCTCCTCTAACTGCTGAAGGTATGACTTAAAAATGCTTGTGAATTTTTACATCTGAATCTGACTTTAGTAATGATAAAACAATTAAATTGCAAATGAATGAGCTAAATTCTTTGTGTTCATTTGTGACCCAGATACTTTTGTTCACAATGATATATAAAATCAGAAGATGTCTAAAGAGAATGCCACAATTACAGTGGTATAAAGTTTTCATCTAAAGTTGCTGAACTTTTTTTTATTGGGAATTGTAATAATAGTATGGAAGGTGAGGTGGGGGATTGGAGGTGGCATGCCTACAGGGCAGCAGCTGGCATGGCTGACATGGTAGACACGCTGGGTTGCACATAGTGTACATTTCTGCTGCTGGAGAGGAACCGAGGCAGGGCATTGCACTCTCTGAGTGATAAGAGCAATGGAACAGTGCCTCTGATTGTGCACCTAAAGCTGTACGGCTGAGTGAGGAGCCGTGCAGGAATGCACACAGTCGTCTCAATAATGAAAACAACTGTTTTTGCCTTGAGTGTCTCATTTTACCCTGAATATCTCCTTGATAATTTGGGTGCCACTATAGACAGATCTCCATATCTACACAATGTTATTGCCAATTATTATTATCAACAATACATGTTTACATAAAGTACAATGAGATAAAGGAGCTATAAAGATCACTGTATGATTATTTGTACTTACAGACCCCTTTCCTGTATTTTTGAATTAAAGAAAGAGAAGGTGGCAAAATGGGATACATTTTTTTGCTTTACATCCGGAGAGACAGAAATCAAACTTTATTGACACAAACAGGTGTGTTCATCTTTGTACGTACAGTTCTTTATATTTCTTTGACATGTAAACCTATTTTTTCCCCATGAGAGCAGACTATGTGTTTTTCTTTTTCACTGAGATTCCAGAGAACAATTTTACAAGTCAACTATAAACATTTGATAAAAAGAGGCCATTTTATCTTTGCCATCCAACACCTCTGTCCCATGTGTATGACAATGTAAAATGCCCTAGATGCTTTTTGTAAATACTAAATACATTATGACTACAAAAAAAAATTGGTTTTAATCTATTAACAGTTGTTTTTTTTCCTGTAGAACTTAGGAAAATAAATGTAAAAGCATAAGATAAACAGAAGAAGAGCAGAAACTGAGCTTGAGCATATCAAGTCAGCCTATCAGAGACTAGTGTTTATCCCAGGGAGGTGTGGGGAAATAGGGGAATATGGGCATAGTGGAGCAGAGTATCAGTCACAGCAATGCACAGATTCCCACTGCAGAGATTTAGAAAACAAGAAGAAGGTAATATTTTATTTATTCCGTCATATGTGCTCTGGATCTCATTACAGGAAAAAAAGTGTTAAATTTTTCTACAGCACCTTAATTTCAGTCAAGAGAATCGAGTAAAATTTTCAATGAAATAAAAAGAATAATTTACAGTATTGTGTCCTATCCAATTCCTGGGCTGATAGCATGCCTGCCTAGAACAGCTGGTGACCCTGACATGCTACTTCACAGCCAGTTCCACTGATAGTGGTGATTGGTGAATGTTCACCCTCATGTTCTCAAGTATAACTGCTTAGGTTCAAAGCAGCAGTAGAGGCAGCTGTGGAGATAAATGGAGGTAAACTTTGAGAGAGACCAGTCCACATAGAGGGCAAACCCAATGGTACAGTTTGCAACAGGTACAAAACAATTTTGGATCTGTTGCAACTTTGCCCAAGATGTTTATAGAAGCATTGGCAAAAGAGCATAGCAAGATGAAGATGTTGAGGAGTTTGATGAGGGCCTCAAAATCCACCTTATGCTTATACGGGTACAGCCGTCCTCCATCTGCTGCAGCTTTTAATTCTCTTCACGGTGATTTAGACAATTAGACTGAAAATGTAAGGCTTCTAAAACCCCCCTACTGCCTCCTGCCTCCTGCCTGCCAAAATATTCCAACCATCGGACAAATGTATGACTGAGAATTAAAAAAAATAATAAAAAATCTTTTTTTATATAACTATTGTCTGCCCTTTCTTTTTATTTCTCCTGTCATGGAGAAGTTTTATACTTTGCTTTGCTATTGAAACAATATTAAACTATCAAGGCATAGAGTTTGCTTTCCCTTGTTAGCCATATTAACTACTAGTTACTAAGTTTTTAGTTAGTTAGCTCTACAAAATTGCTCTCACGCTCCCCTTGTGCTGTCTGGTCTGGGAAATCCACTGAACCTGTGAAAATATGACACTAGAGTGGCTGAGTAATATTCCCTTCACCATACTGACTGAGACTACTAACTTTACTGGATTGTATCATGCAGTACTGTGACTGAAGTCAAGTTTCTCACCCTGTATTCTCTCTAGGCCTGGTTCTCTACTGCATTATCCAAAAAGACAATGATATACACCCCACAACATTTAACCAGGATTGGTCTGCATCTAGCGACTCCTACGGTAGTTTTTTTCTATTCACCCCTGTGTGGGTTTTTTTTTTCTTTTTTTTTTATATTGGTCATACAATTTTGTGGTGATACTGGTGCTGATTTCATACTCACAATGCCAGTCTGCCTAAGCTGTTTATTCATGTGGCAGGTTACTGCATTTGACCATTAAATAAAGGAGAATGCTTATTTAAAAAACGGAAGCAGGAAATGAAACCTCTTTGCCAAAACCATTGCTCGTTGAGCAACTATATCAGAACAGTGGGGTCAGATAGCAGCGTTGCAGGGATATAACCCACAAATTATTAGGTCCTCGTTGATATAAAATCTCCACAAAAATTGTTATTCTGACACAGGGATCTTGTTTTCTCTAACTGAGAAAAATATCAATTATGTTTCAAGACAAAGAGTTCTACTCAGGATATGATATTCTTCCTGCAGAAGAATCACATTGTCTGTCCAACTTTCCCAAATTTGACTTTGGTCCCTAAAAGCCCTGTCTTCATAATTTTTTCATGCAACCACACGACTGGCTCGTGTCCTTAGACCTACACCACACTAAATGTACTTCTCCTTCGCACCGGATTTAAAATTTGACCCTGTGGCTTCTCCTTAATGCCGCAAATCTTGTTTTTTTCTTAAGATCCATAAAAGGGATGTGTATCAGTAGGTCCTCTTCCCACAAAGCGGGGGGGAGGGGGGGGGGACAATAAAAAATAAGATCGTCAAGAAAGATGGTGAGAAGTGGTATGTTTCTGTTTCAGCTAAAGCCAAAGGCATTCCATGAATTTGAGATCAGATCATTAAATTCAAGTCCTTGGCTTGACGAGGGTGTTTTTGTTTTCAGCTTGCGTGTTCTCCCCATGCTTACATGGATTTCCTCCAGGTACTCTGTCTTCTCACACAGTCCAAAGACATGCATGTACATTAGGATTGTTGCTGATTGCCCCTGTTGAGAATGTGAGTGTGAGTGGTTGTGTGTATGTATTGGCAAGCAGTTCAGGGTGTACCCCGTCTTCACCCAGAGTCAACTGATCCTAATCCTCATCCTAATAGACCTAAGTGCTTTAGTGAATTAATGTTTTTTTTTTTCCTGAAATTTCTATGGAATTCACTTTCCATAGGGGACTAAAATAATTGTATAATCACTGCTGATGAGGACAGGAGGATGCATCTAAATGTTCTCTATGTACTTGCTACAGCCTAATGATATTCTGCTCAGCAAAGGGAGCAAATGACGCATCCTCTCTGGCCATTATCTTGCTCTCATCTATACACACTGACTGACACTTCTATATCACCCAAAGACACCTACTCTCAGGTGCGTCATCCGGCAGGTAATTGCTATTCCTTCAAGGAATAACGTAGCCCATTCCGGAAATAGTAGCATGCAGGATGCTGGTGGCGTCTCTCCTCTGATGTAGTGATTATGCTTACTAGTGCTTAGCTATATCTATTGTAAGAATCATTCTGAATATCCCTCTAATATTAAGCACTTGCTCAAACTTTAGAAGGCTTTTCCTATCCTTATCAAGTAGTTCATGTTCAAAATGAATTACAAATACCTAAATGCACCAGACACAAAGATTTTTAGCATATATGCTTGAAACTTGTGTAGCATATAGTTGTCTCATTTGATTTTATTTTTTGTTGTTTAGTTTTTTTTTTACCTTCTGCTTAAAACTTGTCTTAATGGCCAAAGATGATGAATGCCTGTAAAGGATACGCTGCAGGTAGGATTTAGTTACAGGGCTAGTTGGCAGAGGGCTGGGGAGAGTCTGGGGCGGATTAAAAGCTACACAGCAAGAACAGGATGTTTGTATTCCAATGAGGCATGACGCTGGGAGACTGAGCCAGGTCTCAGCATCCCAACAACATGGCCTTTAAACACAGATAAGCACAGTACAGACACCTCTCAAGCTCTCTCTTGTCTTTGAACCTTCATTTTCTTTTTTTATCTCTGAACAATTTTTGAAAGTTTTTGAAATCAACTTCTATACTTTTTTGTTCGCTTGACCTTCTCTTGTGTTCTTCTCTGCCTTTCCCTTCACTCCACATCTTTCTCGCTTTCACTTGTTCCCTATCTATCAGCTTACTCTGGAGAACAGTGTGTTTTTCTCTCTGCAGCCCAGCATTGTCAACACCAAAGCTTTTGACTGATGACAGTTGTTGATGGCCACTCTGAGAATATTATCCGCCAGTGTACACCATGGTTATAAGTATCTGTACATTCTGAACATGTATTAGAGAGAGAAGTTGTTCAGCAGGGCTGGGGTGGTTTTTTTTTGTTGGTTTTTTTTTTTTCATTTTGTAACTACTTTAAACAGTGAGTAAAATGCCAACTTCTGTAGGAAACCTACTTTGCTTTGACAAACCTCATATGTTTAAATGTCCTTGTGGACCTTCTTCGGCACATAAAAGCACGATAGACTTGACTGTGTTGTCCATATGTACTGCTGATGCTGGTCTAGAGAGAATTGAAACAAAACATTTTTTATGGAAATAACTTGTGCCTCAAATGAAAACCAGAGGATTTTATAATCAAAGTACAAAAAAAAACTGTTTTAGTGAGTGTGACTGTGATTCAATGTGTGTGCTGGCCATGTGATGGTCTAGTGAGCTATTCAGGGTGTACCCTACCTTCACCCAGAGTTGGCTGAGATAGACTTCTGATAAGATTAAGCCGTTCATATGGATTAATTTAAAAAAACGTAGCAAGACAAATAAATAGAGAAAAATAAATTCAAAGTTTCCAAAATAATCTTTTTAGCAGCAAATGATTCTGTAAAGGCTGTCAACATGAAATTTAGAGCAAATATTTAACCCTTTGAAATCTTCATTTATAAAGACGTTTCTTAAAGTCTTTATGTATTTCAAAATAAACAATTTGAGTTTGAGTATATATTAAATAAAAGTTTGAGTGCACTTTCATTATTCATTACTGATTTGGAAGGTGCATGGATCAGATTCAGCCTCTATTAATCCTCTAAACCGTACTCTTAGACTCTGAACACACAATTTCTCCATCATCTTTTCATGACTGTGAGCCATATGTACCAATTAAATCAAACAAATGTGATGAATCTGCATCATTTAAACTGAGCAATCTTGCAATGAAGGGGTTTTAAAATTCTACTTTTTGTTGGTGTACCATGGGAATTACGTATCCTTACATCAAAGGACTTGATAGCAGGAAATTCAAGTATTGTTACCGGACATGGGGGTGCCTGAACAGCATGTAATTAGGCTGATGTTTCCGTGGCATTTTCAGATATTTTTTAGAGGTTCAGTCATGCATACCCTCATTAAATGCAGGTCGTGGTGCTTAGACTTTTTTAATTAACAAATTGCGAAGTCAAGACATTTTTCTAAATAGCATTTTATACAAAAAATAAAATAAAATTTATATCTAAAAGGTGGTTTGGTGCTGGATGGTCACAGAGCAGACCCAGAGACCTGAAAGTTATTTTTATTTTTTTTTATGAGAGGAAAAACTCTTCAGTGAGAACTGGACTTGAATTGGGAGTACAGGGTGGATTGTCAGAGTAATATGCCTGACAGGGAACTTTATGTGTGTGCTTCACAGCAAAAAAGAACTCTGTGCTGCGGTACACTCCGGGCCATGTTTTTCCATCTGTAAACCTGTAAATCTGCTTTTTTTAACAAACATCATTAAAATGCCTCATATAAGCAACTAAAATAGTTTTTATGGCTTGTCAGGCTTTTATCGGGAGTGTCTTGTGAGATGTTCAATTCCAAAAACTATAGACAAAGACTTAATGTGCAACTGAGTGTCCTCCTGAAGTGCATTTATTTCACACGTAGTCACGTGGTAATTACTTTATTTACAAAAACAAATGGTATGAATTTCGTGTGAATGAATTTTGGTGTTGCATACAGATTTATTCCTATATTTATTCCTATATATTCCTATAGATTCATATTCCTAAATGTGTGTGAGTGTGTGTGTGTGTGTGTGTGTGTGTGTGTGTGTGTGTGTGTGTGTGTGTGTGTGTGTGTGTGTGTG
>JBCNYG010000001.1:17468508-17479528 GCA_039654305.1 Porochilus rendahli
CGCCCGAGCTGGGAATCGAACCCAGGACCTTCTTGCTGTGAGGCGGACGTGCTAACCACTACGCTACCGTGCCGCCGGAAAATAATATGTATACATAATATATGCATGTATGTATGATTGTCTTATAGCATGCCCAGTAAACTGTGAGTCCTGCCTGAACAGTGACACCTGTACAAGGTGTATGTCAGGACATTATCTCCTGCATGGCCAGTGTCACAGCATCTGCCCTGAGGAGTTTGAGCCCAGTGAGCAGTCAATGGAGTGTATTCCTAAAGGTGAGTGCCACCAGACTCGTAAACCAAAACGCTCCTTAACAAAATACGCATGTGTTTCACAACAAGTTAGTGGAAGAATTCTGTTGACTTTTTTCAATGTCTTGTCTCTGTCTTCAGTGCACTGTGAGGTGGGAGAGTGGAGTGAGTGGGGGCCGTGCTCACGGATAGGTAAAACTTGCTTTGGAGAAGAAAGCCGCACACGGAAAATCCTCCAGGCTCCCAGTCCACAGGGCAACCCATGTCCTTCCACCTTAGAGAAAAGAGAATGCTTTGTAAAGAAAAAGAGATGTGGTAAGTTTTAAATGTGACACGCTAAAGCGTAAAACCTCACGGCTCTGGATGGCATTCACCCAAAGTTTTTAGGGCTACATTTTTAAAAATGCATGTGGGTCCTAACTGTTTTGCTTGGTTAAGGTGTGATTAAAAAAAAATAAATCACGCGGCAATAAAAATAAGGGAAGCTCTGGAGAACAACTTAATGCCCATTGTGTCAAATGTTCATATAAACAAACAAAAAAAGGTTATTTATAAGCATATAGATATATACTATAGTAATAGTATTCTATTAATAGTAGATTCATTATTTTTTTCTTTTTTCTTTTATTCCTTTAGTGGCTGTAATAATTTTTTTTAATGAAGCATGGGTATTTGGAAACTGCAGGCACTGCCATCATTTTAAATTGTATTTAAACATTTTAAATGTGAAACTTGATTTATGTTAAGGACATGAATTGCCCACACTGGTGCATGTTGTAATAACTGCAGAATTATGGCAGAGTTCAAAAGCAATTTGATTTTATCAGCATTATCTTTTTATCGGTTTCATACCTAATGATACATAAAACTCTTAAATTGAGGATCATAAATACTTTCTAACCATGAAACAAATATGTAAGAACTTGCAATGTTTTAAAGCACATTTATACGACTATGCACTGAATGTTCGTTTGGTTGGACGGCTGCGATAGAATTGAGCTTTGTGATAGATAACAGACTTCATGAACACATCCCTCATTAACTCCTAGTGCCTTGTGTAAATGTGCATCACGTTTCCCAAGCCATATGTGTTGGTTTGCAGTCCCCTTTTGCTTTTTATATACTAATGACTTGTGTGCCATATTTAAAAACAGAGCTAATTCCAGATCCTAAACCTAGATCCAAAGGTTCAAAGAGTAGATGTATAACAACTCATCTTTGCATTTCTATTACTAAAGAAACACACACACACACATCTTGCCTGTAGGGGCTTCCGTGGCACATTAGCTCGTAGCAATGAGTCGGCATGATGTTGATCCACTGGGGCCACAGCAAGGGTGCGTGTTACACACTACAGGCTCGGTTATTGACCTCGTCTCCGACTGTGATTACCCAGCTGCCCTTGCTCCTAGAACATCAACTGAGCACTAATTATCTGCCAGGGCTCTGTCCCATCCATGTTTATGTTTTGCGTACCCCAAAGGGGTCAGTGGTCCGACCCCCGCCAGCCCTGAGTAATCCCAAGCAACCCTCTGACACTGATACATCCTCCCCCTCAACCCCCATACACTCATAGCTTTATTTTTCCTCCTGCCAAGTCTTTCCTTTCTGCTTTCCCCTAACTTGTCATTTGTTTTTCCCCTTCATGCTTCCTGACCTTTATCATACACAGCCTGTTCCAATGCTGGATCCTATGCCCCGGTCATTCCCTTTCACCTCATCTATTTTATTTATTTGTACATCCATGATATTGAATACAATTCAGTTCAAGCTGTATTGGCTTGATATATATATATATATATATTCAGCTATCATGTACACTGGTATGTTATGTTCTCAGTTCAAACTGCACATGTGGCTAAATATAAATTAGTCTGGCCTAACAACAGCAGTTTGTTTGAAGGTCAATTTACCCGCCAAAGCACTATCCCTTTATTTGTCCTGTTCGGATAGTCACAACAAGGTGTTGAAGCCCGAAGCATTCCTCCTATGGGACGAAACAGAGCCCTTAATCCCTGCCTGGCTCCTGCCAAAAGCCCCCGGATGACAGCATGCCTGTCCACATCCTCATTAATATAATTCTGGCACAGAGTCCTCCACGTCATATCTGGTTTGAGCTAGCTCCTGAAATACAGTCCTGAGCACCCCTCAGGCCCTGACCAGTGATGGACATCACTTGAGGCCAGAATTGTATAGCGACCATTCTGTGTTTTGGGGAATTCTGCAGATATGACTTGAGATAATTACATTTGGTTTCTCATGTAGTCTTCAACTTCCTCTTCCTTCCTTACCATTTTTAGCCACTCCTTTGAAAATTATGAATAATCAGTGCCAGATGATGCCTATGTTGAAATATTGACATTGAGCTGAGAAACATAAGCAAAACCGAGCCAAGCTTTGGCAGCCAACTTGCTTTTAAGGGTTGCAACATGTTTTGAGGACTGTGAGGTTCAGGCACCGGCTAGTTTGTTGATAATACATGCGTGATGAATAGATCCATTTTCACATGGCTGTTCTGTACAGATCCAACTTTAAATGGACTCCCCCACCAATTCCTCATCCAGATCAACTAACAAGGCCTTCCATCTGCTTCAGCAATGGTGCAGTGGTGGCCAGATGCTGAAGAATGTGTTGTATTCTTGAAGAAACTGCCTGTATAATGATATCCCTTTTGGAATAAATGAATCGCTTGACAGTTTATAGAAATGGTAGACAGCCTCCTGGCTTCGAAATAGACCCGATAAACATATCCATAATGATCGGAGTAGCACCCTGATGGTGTTATGGCTTGGTTTGTAGGAAATGCAGAGATTATGACTAATCCACTGATCTCTAAATCGTTATGACAAGAAAACAATGTGTGCAGAGGGGACTTCCTGTGTATAAAGAGCCGGGAGAGAGGAGGGGTGTCAGTGTGAGTGAGTGATGGGCATGGAATTACTGTGTGTGTGTGTGTGTGTGTGTGTGTGTGTGTGTGTGTGTGTGTGTGTGTGTGTGTGAAGGCTGATCAGTCGCAACTGAAATGAGACAGCTCTCTCAAAACAATCCCAACTGACTCAAGCCTGTGGGAGGCATGATGGGGTCTGCCTACTCAAGGAGAGCACAAAAGATAGAGGAGCAGTTGTGTCTCCTCATGGCCGACACGCTCACCCTTCATTATTTGTGCACATTTTTTAAACAACCATAGCTGGTAGGGCCCCGTATCGGTCTGGCCGAACCCCAGGAATGTGCAGGTCAGTGTGGGCTGCAGTGGGCAGTCTGCCCTGATCCCCCCCCCCTTCCCGCCACCCCCCTACCCAGCAGCAAAGAGAGCAGCTCTGATTAATTGAGTCGGAGTGGAGGGATGCAAGCAGGGGGAGGCAGCTGGGTGTCCACCTCAGCACTTTTCCAATCCTCCACACAACAGATCTCTGCCTTGCTCCACTCATCCACTGATAAGCCCCCAGCAGGAATTGAAACTGGCTAGTTGGGAGTGTTGAGCAACACCAGATAAAGTAACATCAACAGAATTATATTTTAAGGTCCTTTATTTTTAACAAAAGCAAATCAGTAAAGGTGTAAAAAAAAAAAAAATGAGGAAAAATATTGAACAAGACTTCAGTGTCATCTTGTGGTTTGTTGGAGCACAGGGTCTGCATCAGTCACGGAGACATCATATGTCATTCATCATTTACACTTACAGCATTGTAGGGATGAAACACCAAGGCAACAGCACTATGTTTACTTATTAGCTAATAGGTATACTTCAGTTCCTTTATAACTCCCAGCTTATTAATCACTAAGCCCTATGAATTGTAAAGGAACTTTAGTAAAATGTATTGTAGAATGAAAAAAGTTTAGTACAGGAGAGAACTTAATAGAGTTAACTGTTTTAACCTGCTTTGTAAAGAAGAGGTGAAAGAGTAAGGATATCAATGTTATTTCATGGAGCATTAAAATTTATTTATTTATTTCAAGCTGCAAAAGGACTCTGTTCGATGACACTTACATTGTAATTGGTTGTTTTATTAGTGAAGCGAGACAAAGGCCCACGCAAAGGGGAGCGGAAGAATCGCAACAATCGAAAGGAGAAGACTAACAGTGAGGGCCGTCGAGAGCGGAAACGAGAGAGAGAGCGCGAGAGAGAGCTGGTCACCCGGGAGGACGACAACAGGAACAAAACAGAACAGCGTCGCAAAAGGACCCACAGCAGAGATGCTATAGTCGAATAGGAAGGAGCTACACGGTGATCATCTAAAATCTACCCTCCGCTGGTTCTCTCACCCTTCTGCCCCTTAACCCCTCCCTTTCAAGGGGTGCTGCTGCTATCTGTATAATTTAAATATATACTGTATATGCACAAGAGAAAGGAGGCACTGAACAGACAAGTGACATGAACAGTGAAGCTAACCCTTCTCCCTTCTGGCTCAACACCTTCAAATGTCATCTGTTACTCATGTGACATCTTTCTCATGCAAAGGAGTCTGCAGCTGAGTTGGAACGGTATTGATCTCAACGTAGTGGAGTGGGACCTTTCTGAAACAGCAGGCTGATGATATGTTGACCCAGATGCTGCTCTGGCACAGCATCGCTTTGTGGTTTGAATGTAGAGTTGTGTGACTTTATGTAGACTTCCTGTTGTATAAACATCTTTTTTTGGCTGAGTAAATTAAAGGCAAGCGTGCTTGCAAGTGTCATGGACGTTGCCTGTTGAAAAAGCTACGACCGCATGATGGACTGGTACAAGACAAGAGGACAGGCTATGGTTTTACTGAATAAAGAGGTTATAGTTCTCCATGCAATTTTTTGTAATAATCTATATCGTGTTCTTTAAATAAAAGAGACGTTTACCTGTGTGTAGTAGCAGAATCCAAGTTTTCAACTAAGCCATCTGCCCAGAAACCAAAAGCACCTGTATTTTCAATAAATCATGATGTTTGTATGTTTTTGTTTTCTTCAGTTTCCTTTGTTGTTGTTGTTGTTGTTGTTGTTGTCGTTGTTGTTGTTCTATTCATGGGAAGTAAGGAAAGTATGTATATAAATATTTGTAGAAATTACCATGACATGCCGCACTTTATTTGTAGTAGCATGGTGATCCTTATTCAACCCCAAATCACAAAAAGTTGGGATGGAATGGAAAATCTAAATAAAAAAAGTAAGCAGTCATTTCTAAATTTACTCTGACTTGTATTTCATTACAGACACTTTAAACCCAAGATTTTTAATATTTTGTCTGCTCAATTTCATTTCAGTTTTTAATATGCATCCATTTCTGATTTCAGGTATGCAGCACATTCCAAAAAGTAAATAAAAAATGACAACACAAAGGTTTTAAGGAAATTTAGAGTTAGTAATAGCTAGGTAACAATCAAACAAGGGTGTGATTTGAGACAGGTGACGTAATCAGGTGACTGTAATCATGATTTGGTACTAAAGCAGTATCTGTGAACAACCTACCCTGTGTCCTAAATCGCTCACTCATTTACTACCCCCTTTTCAAATCATAGAGGTTTAAATTAAGAGGACTATATAGTGAGCTCAGTAGAGTGAAGTGTTTAAACGCTTTCAGACACTACCCCTCGGCTCCATGATTTGAACACAGTCTTTCATTTTTGGATCAATTTCTCATTCTTCATTCATTTTCTGCTTATTCCTAATCAGGGTCGCAGGGAGGCTGGCGCCCATCTCAGCCGACTCTGGGTGAGGGCAGAGTACACCCTGGACGGCTTGCCAGGCCATCGCAGGGCAGAAACCCGCTGACGGCTATACAGCCTACTCTTGATGAAAATCAGCAATGGTTCTTGTACATGCCTCCCACCATAGACAGTGAGAGACATGGCCGGCATTTGATAACCCAGTTAGCTGCACTGGGGGGAATCAATTTCTCTTACTCCATTATTTTCACGCTAGAACTGCTGAATTTCTCCAGCGCCTTTCATTATAATAAAGAACACAATGCATGATGGTATATATTGCTTAGTTAGTGACCTTCGGTTGTAGACTTCTTTTCACACTGCATTATGGGATATATTGCTTAGTTAGTGACCTTCGATTGTAGACTACTTTTCACGATGCATTATGGGATATATCGAGTCCACTATATAGTGTGTAATTCTCACTATACATTCGGACAAAATGGTGTACACAATATAACAACACAATATAGTACAACGTATAGAAAGTAAAGAGCGATTTCAGACACAGGCTAGTCTTTGAGAAGCAACGTGGTTTCAGTGTGTTAATTATTAAAATTATTGCAATGTTTCAAAACAATCTTACCTCAGTGAAAGACAAGAATGGATGTGAACATTTCACCCCCTGTGGCACAAAATATCATTAAATAACTTAAGGAATCTGCAGAACTTTCAGTTGGTAAAGGGTGCGGGACTAAGCTGAGCACTCTTTGATCCGGATGGCACTCCTCAACAATCAACATTGATCTACAGCTGGTATAAGTCCATGGGCTGGGGTTACTTTCACAAACCAGATACATTATATGTGCCATGCCATGTGCCATGTGACCAACGACCCAAAAAGGCCATACAGACTGTTACCAGCACCAAGTCTAAAAGCTGGGGTGTGGCATTATAAGGGGTTGTATCGTTGACAAGGGTAACTTACATTTCTTTTTCAGGGACACCCATGGACATAACAAGACAAAACCACAACAACACATTCTGAACACGTTACAAAAGCATGAAGAAGAAAAGGGTGTGGGTGATGCCTGCAGTCATAACCTGTCCCCATGATCCCAAGAATGTGTAGTGAACTCTGAAATGAAAAATATGACAATGACCCATAGTTTACACCTTAAAACCTGTTTGTGAGAAAACGGGACAAAATAACACCTGAAATACTTTACTGTCCCAAGGTTTTTGAAATGAGTCTACGTGAGGTAAAGCATCAAATTACATGCTTTGTATTGTTTTGAGTGTGGTATAACTTCAATATACCATCCCTTCTTTTCTGATTTGGGGATGTACATTTTTGATATGTACAGTAAATGCTCCGAGGTAAATATCTATTATCACTATAATTGGAACTGCTATTACAGGAGGTGGCAAACATATTACAAGCATACATATCAGCCATAATATTAAAACCACTGACAAACTGATAGCATTGATTTTCTCATTACAGTGTGGCCTGTCAGAGTGGGATGGAATGGGCAGCTGGTCAGTTGGTTTCTTAGCTGTGTGTTCTATATAGGAAAGATTGGCACAGGTAAGGATCTGAAATTTTTTGGGAAGGGACAAATTGCGATAGGTAGATGACTAGGTCTATTCATCTTCAAAATGTCCTGTCTTGTTAGGTGTTCCTGATATGCAGTGCGAAGTACTAGACAAAAGTGGTCCAAGGAAGGACAACCAGTGACCCAGTGATAGGGTCTTGGGTGCCCAGGATTCACGGATGCATGTCGGGGATGAACGCTAACCTGTCAAGTCCAAACCCCCTGAAGAGCTACTGCTATCAATCAATCAATCAATCAATCAATCAATCAATCAATCAATCAATCAATCAATCAATCAATAAACCAATCAATCAATCAATATTATTAATAATAATAATAATATAATTAAATGAATGCTCCCCCAGTGCAGCTAACTGGCTTATCAAAGGCCAGCCATGTCTCGCACTGTCTGTGGTGAGAGCCATGAAAAAGAACCATTGCTGACTTTTGAAAGAGTAGGCTACACTGCCGGCAGCGTGTTTCTGCCCTGCGATGGCCTGGCGTGCTGTCCAGGACTCTAGGACCTAATTAAGATTAAGCGGTTCAGAAAATGAATGAATGGATGAATGAATGCTGTTTTTGAGAGAAATTTGTCAGAATACTCAACGCAGATTTCTGCATATGGGGATATGTTGCTACAGATTGGCCACCGCTGAAAGCATCTACAGTGAGAATGTGAGCATCAGAAATAAACCTTGGACCAATGGAAGAAGTGATCAGCCCTCCTTCTTCTGATTTGGACAGCTAGATATGTGTTAGCTGCTTTCCTAGGGAGGTGATGGCACCAGGACTCACTAGAGGAAGAAGCCAGTAAAGGCAGATCGATGCTTGGAGACCGTGGATCCTGGCATTCATGTGTTCTACCATGTGGTCTAGAAATGTTTTTTGGAATTCAAGGTGTTGACTTGGCCGCCATATTCGCATGATCTCAGATCTGTGGATAGATTATATGTGATTACATCTGATGTTAATGCCATGGTGTGAGACCTTCGGAGGTTTTGTGGAGTCCATGCCTTAAAGGGTCAGGGCTGTTTTGACAGAACAAGAGGGAGATACATCATATTAGGCAGGAGGTTTTAATGTTATGACTGATCAGTGTACAGTATCCCTAATAGTAGATCTTTTGGGGAGTGGCAAAATGAGAGCTTAACCTCTGTTTAATATAATCATACTTCGAGGGAATGCCAGACATTCACATTACTTGGGAGTATCATAAATCAGCAAAACGGTCTAGATTGTAGCTACATTCCAATGTGAGACAAGAGCCGTTTACAAAATGACCCACATTTAGAGATTTGCGGTGAAAAAAAACTGAAATGCTTAAAATAAAACACGGTTTATAAACCTCAACAATAATCAAGAGTTAAAAGAGAGAGTAAATTAAAACATTAGGAAACAAGTGAAACAATACTCAAACAACCCAAGAAGCCATAAAAAACAACTAAAGGGAAAACCTCCAAATAAAAATGCTCCATATACATTGAGTCAAAAATAATCACATAACCAAACCAGTCATGGTGGAGTGAAATAATTTCATGGCCAGTACTCCTCATGTGTGTCTACACAGTTAAAAATATTATGTTTCTTACAAACTTAAAATACAAATCGAAGTGAAACTGTCAACAACAACAACAAGAATAATAGTCATCATCATAACAATAATAATAATCATAATCATAACCGTAAAAGAGCCCTGTGATGGCCTGGCGAGCTGTCCAGGGTGTACCCCGCTCTCACCCAGAGACGGCTGAGATGGGCACAAGCCTCACCATGACCCAGATTGAGCGGTTCAGAAAATGAATGAATAAATAAATTGTAAAATAAATTGACGGAATATTCACTAATGAAAGATGTTTTTTTTTTATTTATTTTTTTTTACTGAAAGCCAGACTAAAAGTCAGACAGAAAAGTCTTAGATATAGAATATTTATGACTTATAGATATACAATAGGCACTGCAATGCAAATTCCCCAAATAAGTAAACAAATAGTTAAAAAAAAAAACTAAAACAAAACATTAAAGTAGTCAAAAATTTTTATATCACAAACTGTAATAAAACCAGCACTAATACAAACACAGTGTAAATTGCAGGGGGGATAGTATGCTATGTCCAGCATCTTTGTGACACCTGATTATGTTACAAAAAATGTTGATGGAATTTTGATGTAGAATGTACACTTGATCTTGAATGTAGACGAAAACAAACAAACGTAAGAGGTGAGGAGGTTTGTCATTTTCACCATTCTCTATAAATGGAACAATCGGCAGATTTCAACTCATAGCATCTTCAGCTGTGTCCTCCTAGAAGATTTCAGACCATGGAATGTTCTTTGTTCAGTTTAACACTGACAGGACTGAAACTGGCATCAGAAATAAATTGCAACTGCCCAATAATCAAATCACAAATATGAAAACGTCTTCAATTTATGACAGAAGAAGAGGCCTCAAAATAAATCTGAACTCAAATGAAGTGCAAGAACCATGACGTGCAATAGAAGAACAAACCCAACTTTTGAATTGTGGTTTGTCTCAATTCGCAGACTGTGTATAAAAGTAAATCATTTAGCGGGAATGTACCTTTGGCCCATTCCACATCAACAACTCTTTGTACAAACCACACTGAAGAGTATGTGATATTATAATATAATATTCAGCTAATATTCGTTTATCTTTATCAGAAGCCATTTCATCCAGGTCAAAAAAGAGCCAGTCCTTGGAAGATTGGGACCACCAGTCCATCACCAAGCACCATACACACATATTCAGATATTAAGCATAACCTACTGGCATGTGTTTGGGAGGTCAGAGGAAACAGCACAATACAGTCAGTAATCTGGATCGTGGACCCTGGAGTTGTCACATGGCGATATTACACGTTACCTCAGCAGTAAACTGATCCCCTCAGTCTGACATTGAGACGTTAGCATCCAAATAAGTCTCAGCAAAATACTAATAGCTGCCTAATAAGTATAAAGGAATGTTGTTAGTGTATTAAGTTCATTGTTTACTCTGAGTGATTATGATATTTGAGAACAGCATCATCTATATTACACATTTGCGGGATGCATAAAAACTATTCAACCCTTAGGATTGGAACTAAAACACCCCATCAAGGTACAAACACACACACACACACACACAAAGCTCAATGAATGACTCTGTATGCACTGTCCATTCATCAGGACTAAGATGAATCATGCGTACGTTGCAAGGGGTGACTATAAGAGCACTTTCGTTGACAAAACTTACACTTCAGAGTTTTGTTTAAACAGTACAGTAGTACAGTCCTGCCAAGCCTGAAGAAAGGAAAATGGATCAATATCACATGAAATGTTTACTGCCATAACAAAATGTATTTCTAGTTTTAACTAATTATTGTTGTGTTATTACAGCATACAGATAACATACAACCTTTACTTTTTAACAATAATCCTTTCTTGTTGTATAGCTTTTCTTTTTGATATTTCTAACAACAATATTCATCTTGGCGGCACGGTGGCGTAGTGGTTAGCACGTCCGCCTCACAGCAAGAAGGTCCTGGGTTCGATTCCCAGCTCGG
>JBCNYG010000001.1:17556109-17567703 GCA_039654305.1 Porochilus rendahli
TATAATATGTGCCTCTATGTATGGGTTTCCTTCATGTACTCCAGTTTCTTTCCACAGTTCAAAGACATGCGGATTAGATCAACAAGCAAAATTGCCCATAAGTGTAAATGTGAGTGTGAATGGATGTCTCTCCGTGTTAGCCCTGCGATAGCTTGGTGACCTAGCCAGGTTGTAAATTGGGAGCTAGTCTGTTAGTTTCCATTAAATTGCAAATTGCAGATGAGAGAATGTTTCATGAAGCAAAATAAAATAAAATGACGTCATGTTGAATAAGTACTTTAGATTGTGTGTGTTGGGGGGTGGTAAGAGTGTGTGTGTGTTGTGCTCAAATACAAACATACAGTGCTGTAAATAGTTTTTTTACTGAGCTGGTTTTCCTCTGCTAATTAAACACACACACGCAGACAGCAGGGTTTCAATAGGTAAAGAAAAAGATACAATATACTTGCATGGAACGAATCTGAGATGTGGATATAAAGACCATTTTGTGATAGAAGCTAGTTTGAAAATGGGGCTTGAAAGCTGCTTGTTAAATATAAAGCTGAAATACAGGGCCTGCATGACAGCTGGCATGTAAAATACTGTACTAAAAATAACAATTTAGCTAAAAATATGTGTACATTTGCTCTCTAACTCTTTCTCTCTCTCTCTCTCTCTCTCACACACACACACACATTTTTCTCTTCTGATATGTGTACCTCAGTAATGTAAAATATTTTACACATTTAAAGCTTTAGTCTAAATTAATACCCAGCGAAATATCTCCTCAAGGTCATAACTGTCAAATATTCCTATCCTGGTGACAGAGTCCTCACCAAGACATTAAATCACACACACACACACACACACACACACTATATCTGAAAACGGAAGCTTTCACTGACACCACCTTGGGGTATTATTGATTATTCCACTGAAGTCCTATAGTGACCTTGATTTTTTAAAAAGTAACAAACATGTAGACATTCAGTCCATCATTTACTCCTGTTCTGAAGACCACATAAGTGCTCACTTGGTTATAAATGTGATATCCACACAACTGAACCCATTCAGATAAAGAACACCCATAAACACCCATCACATGTAGTTTGTGGTCTAAACAAATCCACCTGCTTAGTGCACTTATGCTCATGCTTCATCCATTCATTTGTTCATTCATTTATGATTACGTATCCTGAGTTGCTTAATGAAATTATTTTTCACCTTCCTGATTACTTGAATGAACTAAGTAACAAATATTTGTCTACAGGTCTGTATTAGCAGTAATATAGAAACTATTTTTATCTACCAGCATTTAAAGCTATGTTTTGGAGAGCTGGTAGCTGGTCAGGCCAAGAAGTATTTGCAGCAGGGAAGAATGGTGTCACTTTTGCTATGTACAGTATGTCTATTGGACTTTCAATTTATGGTACCCACAGTTACATTTCCAGAAAGATCCAGAAATAAACATGGTATGTGCCATAAAATGAATTCAAGGAAAAACTCCAGGGAGCACAGTGGCTTACATTTACATTTATGGCATTTGGTAGACACTCTTACCCAGAGCAATGGACATTTATCATTAGTTTTTATACAACTGAGCAATTTTGGGCTAAGGGCCTAACAGTGACAGCATGGTGGTACTGGGGATTGAACCCACAACCTTTTAATTGCTAACCCAGAACCTTAACCACTGAGCCACCACTGCCCTAGTGGTTAACATGTCCACCTCACAGCAAGGTCCTAGGTTCAAGTTGCAGGCTCGGGTGTTTATGACTGGAGTTTGCATGCACATGTGAGTTTTCTCTGAGTACTCCCACAGGCCAAAGACATGCACATTAGGCAAATTGGCTGTTACAAGTTATCCTTAGGTGTGAGTGTCTGTGTGTGCGTGCGTGTGTGTGCGAATTGCATTTATCTGTGACCAAATTAATCCCAGTTAAAAGAACACTTCAGATTACTACAGCTTTATTCTTCCTAGGACCTAAATTTTAAAACAGTCACATATTTTTAAGGACTGTATTTTTTTTGACTAGAAGAAATAAAGGTACAGATATTGCGATATATGAATTCTACTACTAATAATATGATTGTCTATATCTTTAATTATTATTCTGACAAGTGAACATGCAATTTTGACTAGGATGACATTCTCATGGATTCTCATTTCATTTCCTGAACCACTTTATAATTTTTTAAGGTTTCACGGAGGTTGGAGTCCAACCCGAAGATGGGGTACACTCAGAACTTGCCAGACCATTGCAGGTATTATGGACATTTAGATAGGGGGTGGTGTTATTTTGCAAGTAAATTTTTCATAGCAGTACCCATCTAAAAATATTTACAGGGTCAATCTGATCAAGGAAATGTCAAGGTTTACTCAAATGACCAATGTTAACCCCCCTATACATACCCTCTGAAGATAAGTAATTTTTATGCATATTGAAAGAATCACTATTTTGTTGTTTTGAATGAGGTTTCTGTACTTTTAACTTGTAATCTTTTATCAGATACTTCTTCTTTTGCAAGATTGGTATTGGTGGAAAGTGAAACGGGGCATTTATACGCATATGTTATCCTAAATATGCAAACATATATACTTATTTGAAGTGGCGGTTATGCACGAACACTGGTAATAGTAGCAGGTCTATGTTTGCAGAGATTGCAAATATTGCAGAAACAAAGATCTGGATGAACTGAAGAGTTTGGGATGCCCATTTACATCTAGTGCTGCCATAGATGAGTACATAACCAGTGATTTTGATGAAGACACCAAGCTCAGAAGCCTTTACCCTGAGGTCCGTTATCCTCGTGACATCTCTTTCACTGCCAAAATCCAGTGATCTCTTCTGCCTCATGAAGGACCATAAGAAGCTGTCAATCAAAACTAATGCTGTAAATCTTTAACTGTATCACTTTCCACGCACAGCTCACCCTGGATGACATGAAGCAATGAATCAGTACAACTGATGGGAAGTACGTGTGTTACCCATATGATCCTCTTATTACTCACTTTTAAACTTTCAAATATTTATATTTAATTTTTAAATATTTCAGCACAAACAGTGTGTTTTTAATACTTTTATGTTAATTGCTTATGTATACATTTTAGTTAATATAGTTTATATGATTAAACTAATTATCATGATCGAATTTAACATTTTTTTCATAGTCAGGTGTTAGATTTTTGGCCAAAAATAAAATTTTTGAGGTGTCCAAACTTCAAGGGGTATGTACAGGGGGGTTAGCTTAGAGTAAATGTATTATGTTTGCTATTTTCCCACTCAGATTGACCAGGTATATATTTTAGAAGGGGTAAATAAAAATGTTTGCGGTAACACCGAACTGTAATTCAGAGTGGCTTGGTGAAACGTGAACATGCGCCTTTATTCTACGTATTACGGTGACGTATTGACGTATCACAGAGGACGTGCATCGATGGGATAGGCGCTGCTGACGTGTAGGTAAGGAAGTAGCAAGATTTTGATGTTTTATTTGCTGTTTTAGTGCTTGCGGTTTGATGACCAGCGTTTTCTTTGTAGTAATGACATTTCTTGAATAGTGCGGAATTTATACGTAGCATGTTAAATACAAATATAAAGGAAACATACATGCTCCGAACTAGCAACTAGCAGTTAGCTTGTGTAATATTAGCACCCTATGGGCTGCTAACTGTACGAACAGTCCACTGAGCCACTGGTTAAAATGGAATACTGGATATTGCATAGTTTTATCAATTTCCTGATTAAGAAGTAGGATTCAGCCTAGCTGACAGTTTGCAATTTCACAATATCACTACTTCCTGGTTGTGAGTAGATGGAAGTGATGGTATGTAAACAGCTATTAATTATTGTAGTCAATGTTCTGGATGACTGGGTGCAGTGCAAATGTAGCTGTACTGGCAAAAAGTAGGTCTCATTTATTAAGTATATGTTAATCGGTTAGCTGAGCACCATCAGAGAGTCGGATAATTTCTTTCCAAGATGTAGCTATTATATATATATATATATATATACAAAATGTGCACCTGTCGACTCCAATCTGGGATGATTGTTGCTAACAGGAATGCCTATCTGAAATCAATTACTAATCATCATTTGAAGCAAATAAGTGATCCAGGTGTGCAGCCTGCTGCTCTTCAGCTGGCTATACTGACAATTGTACCTCCTCTTTCCTCCTAACAATGTATTTAAGCTCAAATTTAAGCTCTTGTGTACTGATCTAACACATGAGAGAATCTGTTCCTCCATTCTTTCAAATGATGGTGCAGCATGTACAGTAGAGCGGAATCTTAAAAGTCATCCAGTGGCTTTTAGTAGGAATTTGTTTTAGTATGTATATATATATTTTAAAAAGTGTGTGGGCATAACAAAACCACATTGTTACTGAGTGTGAATGGTTGTGTGTTTGTTGACCCTTTGATGGACTGGCAAGCTACTCTTCCATTGCCTAGAGTTTGCTGAGATACGATTCACCCTCCCCACGTCCCTAGTAGCATTAAGAGGTTCAGTGAATGAAAGTATGTCTAGACTGGATATGTATTGCATTCATCCCAGTTCATCCCAGTTAAAAGAACATTAAACATTTGTACAGCTTAATTCTTCCTTGGACCGTGGACATAAATGTCTAAACAGTCATTTATACTTTTTGAGGATTTAAAGAGATATAACTAATCAGAAGAAAGATTTCCTAGGGAACATAAAGATCAAACTCTCACCTCGTCATTTGACACTCTGATGTCATCTGACACGGTTATTTAACACTCATACATTTATGGTCCAAAAAGTTGAAAAACATGGCATCTCTTTAAATAGGATTTTTAAAAAATGAAATATGACTAAAAAAAACCCCAAAACTGCCAAATAATATTATGAAAATGTATTTGCAATAGAAAAAAAATAATAAATTGAGTAACAATCAGCAAAAACTTTTTTCAGATAAAGCAAACTCATATTTGCATATGAATTTGGAACACACAGTATAGTAATTAGAGTTCGGGATCCGACTGAGGATGCTTGAGCTGTGATCCAGGAGCACTACACTCTTCAACATAGCCGTACCCCACATATGAAATGATTCCGAGGATAATAAAAGAGACAGTGGGATGAATTGCACTATTAAATGTTATGTAGAGAACAATAACAGATTTAAAAACTCAGTGTTTACAATATCATTCTCATCTACTTCGTGGTACAATATACAAGTTGATATTTTTCTCCCAAACAGACTTCCTGTGATTCCTGCTTTCCTGTGATTGTCCTGTGATTATATAAAGATAATCATGGGCAAACGAAAAGTTCCTGATTTGTATCGTGCCCCTTTCCCCCTCTATACTGTTAAAATTGACCCAAAAACTGGACTCATCATTACTGCTGGAGGGGGTGGAGCATCTAAGACTGGCATTAAGAATGCAGTGGTGAGTCTCTCCATAATAATTATTTATTTAAAAAAAAGTTTTTTAATTAAGTGTACCTACACCTACCAATGCAGAGCAGAGAGAAACAATGTGACAGCATGTGGTGATACAGTTTGCAAATGAAGATACAGTTAGAATTCTTTCTCCATATACTTTATTGCAGTTTGCTAACAGTCATGATATGCTCTTAAATTTTGGCCGCAGCACTTCCTTGGTTTAGAGTTAGTGGGAAGCCAACACAGTGCGACTCTGCTGCACTCTCATGACACAGGATCAGGTGCCACCATGAACATGGCACTGGGAGGAGATGTGATTGCTGCTGGACAAGATGGCAACTGCTGTATTATGCGCTTCAGGCAACAAGGCCCGAAAGAGGAACGGACAGCTGCTCCAAAGGATGGTTGGCAGAATGTTCCTGCTCATTATACCGCCTTTTTTTTCTTTCTTTTTTTTTTAAATCTAATTCAAGGAGTAGTTCTCTCGGTTGACATTTCTTGATGTTGTTTTGGCAGCATCTGGGGACAAGGGAAGTGCCAGGAGAAGAGGGGTGGCGAAAAGTCAGAATGGTGGTGGTGGTGGTGGTGGTGATGATGGTGGTGATTCTCCCCAGACGAAGGACAAGTCTGTGCAAATATTAGTGGAAAAAGTTGGAGAAGTTCAGTCAGACCTCAGCCCTAAGGATGCTCTGCAGAAGTGTGTGCGCTTCAGCTCTGACCTGAAGCTGCTTCTCACAGGAGGAGCTGACGGTTACGTGAGAGCGTGGGAGGTAAGCTTTGCCTAGCTGAACCCCGAGCCACTTGAGCCGATTGCTGCTTATTAACATGAGTCATTTATTCCCTTCTTAGTATCCCTCCTTGAAGGAGAAGTTGAACTTCAAAGCCCATCAAGATGAAATAGAAGATATAGACATCAGCCCTAATAAAAAGGTATTAATATGGTAATAAAGTTCATATATGCAGATGGAGTGTAATATGTAAACGATAAAGTGAGATTTAGAGTTGGTGCATCACAATACAGCAGCAGGAATGATGCCTCTGTGTTTGGATCAGCACATTGTGACAGCAGGGCGAGATTTTGCCTGTAGTGTGTGGAGTGATGATCAACTCATGCTGGGTTTACGTTGGCATGACCACATGCCCCATATTAAAGAGAAGACGTATCGCTACCAGTCTTGTCGGTAAGTTTCTCTATGTTTTATTTGTGGATCAACATTATTGAAAGAATTAATCTTTCCTGAATCACCTGCATGGTCATTTTTTATAATTAACATGTACATTATTATGACGGGTTGCACAGTGGTGTCATGTTTAGTACGTCCGCCGCACAGCGGAAAGCTCCTGGGTTCAAGTCCTGTGCACTAGTGTTTCTGTGTGGAGTGTGCATGTTCTCCCTTTGCTTGTGTGGGTTTCCTCTGGGTTTGCCGGTTTCCTCCCACAGTCTAAAGGCATGATATTAGGCTAATTGGCTGTTTTAAATCGCCCCTTATTTTGAGTGTGAATGGCTGTATATGTGTGTTGGCCCTGCAATGGCCTGGCGAACTGCTTGGATGTACCCACCTTCATTCGGTGTTTGCTGAGATAGGCTCCAGCCTCCCTGTGACCCTAGTAGGAGTTAGCAGTTTGGTAAAGTGAATGAGTGAGTCCTGTGATAGTGTTTGCCCTTTTCTGATTTCCTTTATTTTTCTTTAACACCTAATTGTTTCTAATAAAACATCAATCAAATCGAAGAGAGTACAAAATACAGTTTTATTTAACAAAATACACATTAAAAAAATCTTGTAATTTATCGATGGTTAAAACCTCTCCAACACCTTTATCACCTGTGTGAAAAAGTAATTTTCCCCCCTAAACTCAACACTTGGTTGTGCTAATAACTGCAGCAACTGTAATCAAACACTCCTTTCTACAAAATTGTTTAAATTCAGGGTATTTGTCTACGACCTGTCCTTTTCAGGTTTTGTCACTTGACTAGGCCATTCTAAAATTCTAATTTCTCTTTTCTTATTTTTTTTCTCTCTTTTATTCCCCAGTCATTCAAGAGGTACACTTGCTCTTATGCTTTTGGTCATTCTACTAAAGATCAGAAACAATTAAGTGTTATAAACAAAAATAGAGGAAATCAGAAAGGGTTCAAAGACTTCGCCATGGCTCTGTAAGCTTTAACAGTGTCTAAAATTTAATTATGAAATTCTTTGTTGACCACTTTCATCGACATGTCGGTCTAGTTTCGCTTAATGGTGATCTCAGAGATACCTAGCCAAACCAAGTCTCTGCCAAAACTCAATAAAGCTAGGTCATGTAGTTGATTAAGTAACAGGGAGTATGGAAAGATGCTCTCCTGAACACAATCACCTCGCTGTCTTTGGTGTTGATAAACAAATTAGCACAAGAATCTCCGTACACATCACAAACTCTTCAGTACAGTAATATTTTCGTTGTTTTAGGGTAGAGTGTTTCTTTGACACAAAACAACTCTAATTAATAATACTACTTTTTTTTGTTTGTTTTCTTGGTAATCATGGTGTTTATTTTCAGGTTTAGCAAGGTTGAGGATCAAAAAGATGCATTACGACTGTACACGGTCCAGATTCCACACAAACGAGAGCGCAAACCACCACCATGCTACCTCACAAAGTGGGATGGCAGGAGCTTCTTGCCCCTGCTAACTAATCCATGTGGCAATGAAGTGATATCCTGTTTGAGTGTGAGGTGGGGACTGAGTCATTTTCGAATTCTCCTGTTTATTTATTTATTTGTCTATCTATCTATGTATTTATTTATTCATTCACTCATTTAGAGTGAAACCTGTCTGTTAGCATGTGAGAATCATTGAAATGTGGGGCAGTAGTGGTTCAGTGGTAAAGGCTCTGGGTTACTGATTGGAAGGTTGGGAGTTCAGTGCCACTAAGCTCAATTCCATTCAATTCAATTCAATTTTATTTGTATAGTGCTTTTTACAATTGACATTGTCGCAAGGCAGCTTAACATAGTAAATTAAGTTGGGGAGGAATCTAAAAAATTTTTTTCTACAACCCTCTACACATCCCTAATGAGCAAGCCCGTGGCGACCAAGCTGCTACTGTTAGGCCCTAAAGCCCTTAACCCTCCACTGCTCAATTGTATAAATGACATAATTGTTGTATAAGGGCAACTGCCAAATGCCATAAAAGTAAATAATTTGTTGTTGTGATATAGTGGCATTTTACTCTGTTTTATTTAGTGACTCTGGAACCTTTCTTGGCCTCGGTACAGTCACGGGATCAGTATCCATCTATATTGCATTCTCACTGCAGGTAATTATACATGCATGTACACATGCAGAACAATCCATCATTCGTTATCGTTAATAAAGGGAAAAAAAATCCCTATGTTTATCGCCTGCAGAAGCTGTATTATGTACAGGAATCTCACGGCATTGTGGTAACTGACCTCGCATTCTTGCCTGATGCTCCCAAAAGTAAACCAGTACAAGGAAACAATGAAGTAGCCATGCTGAGTGTGGCTGTAGACAGTCGCTGTCAATTGCATACTGTGGCCAACCGGAGTAAGTACACATTAAGCACAGTTCAGATCAAACGCACTGATTTCAAAGCATGCCATGAACTTGCTGTCATAGGACACAGCAGTGTAGTCCTGTTCATGAAGCAGGTTTATATAACCGTAATTGAAGCTAATTGTTATTAAAATCATGCTAATTAATAAAGTATCAGAAATGTATAGAAGTAAATATCTCTTTGAATAACTGTGATTTCCCTGCCTTAATAATGATTGTTTGGCGTAAATACTTCATTTTGTTGCATGTGTGTCAAACTCAAGGATCACAGGACAAATCTGGCTCTCCAAGTCGTTTTATGTGGCCTGGGAGTGCTTTCAAAGATGATTTTTGTACATTCTTTACGTTAATCATTACCATGAAACATAATTCATTATTCATGCACTGGGTAGTGGCAGCCTATTTCAAGTAAACAGCTAGTCGTTTATAACTTAAGATTGCAAGCCAGCTTGATGCTGTCAAGATTTGTCAGATAAGAAAAGTGAGTAAAAGAAAAGGGGACAAATGCCTAAACAAATTATTATCCATGCAGATTTCATGGTTGCCCTTTTCGAATAGATCTTCAGTGATTTTTCAGACCTTGAAGATCTAGAACTTTTAGTGATGTGGCCCTTCAGTGAAAATGAGTTTGACACCCCTGCTCTATTGCTTTAACTAACAGATAATAAGCTCCCCAGTGTTAATAATAAGCAGTGCTTTATAAAGTTTATAATAGGCTTTGCTTGGGCGGATCTGAGCACCAAACTGGTTTCCTTTGTCTAAGCAGATCAAAACACCGACACCTGACATATTCTCTTTCCAGTATTGAAACTTGCACTAGACATTTAGGCCCTGCACTGCTCTTCAGGTGCTGTTGGGTAGGATTTGTGTCTGAAGGCGGTAGTTGCAGACATTTAAACAGAAGGAAAGAAATGATAATATGAATTTATTGGAAATGATCTTGGAACGAACACTTAAAACACAATATCAACTCAGCTTATTTCAGATTGTCGTATCACTTGAAGCTCTGAGACCCAGAGTGGTGTAACCAACAGAAAGCTGTTTTTGAGAAAAATTATATGAAAGTTTTTGAAATATAAAATGCTCATGACATGATTCAAGGTCATAAGGAAGGTGAAGGGACTATTCTGGCACATAGACTTTATCCGCATCTGTCAAAATATCACCTGATCTCATTTATTTCTCAAATATTTTGACAGACCACTGTGGCGGTCAGCCCTTCAATTCAGTTAAGACTGCTACCAATGATTCTGCAGGTCAGGGGGTCTCACTGACACACATTTAACTCATTACCCCTTTCAGATACCAACATGTTGTGTTCTCCCTGGTGGCAGCCTTAGAATCAGGCCCACTAGTTTCACACTAATGCTGTGTCCAAATACGCACACTTCCATACCATGAGTATACAAAAAGCAGTCAGAATAATCGTTATGATTAATAGTAGTCCGATGGTACCCAAATTATCTAATAAATCTGTAGTATGTATAGCTACCACACTACAGTATCCCATTGTAAAGCCGGAGCCTCTGAAAAACTGAAGAATTCCCATAGGGGATTCGAAGTGAATCCACCATCAACGTGGAGTCGTACAAATGTAAAACTTTTACACATTTCTGCATTATGCTCTTTAATCAAATTAAAGGAAGTTTTTGTATCATTGTCTAATATGAGGAGCCTTAAATAACTCATTTTTGTGAACTAAAAGCTGATGTAAATTTATGCTTGTTAGCTGTCCTGGTTCATTCAGTGAACACCCGGGTCAAAGGACAGATAAAATGGTGATGGAGTTTGTCCAATTTGTTTTACTTCTTGCTTTCAAACTCGTATAATGTACTACAGGGTTGGTCGGGTACTAGGTACTTAACCAAAACATACCAAGTATTCTGATGCAGACTAAATTTCATTTATCTAACCATTGTCACCACCAGCACTGCTCTAGGTGGAGGTAAATAATTGTCTCCGTGGGGAGCTTAGAATCTCCTCAACAGTGACTTAATGACTCGAAACCACTTGTTTAGTCACAATGATCTTGCTGGGGACTGAATGTGTTTTTGTCTCTGTTGTATCCAGGATCTGTTCCTCTATGGCTGGCGTTGTTCCTATGTATTGCACTACTTGTGGGTGTCATCCTGCTCCTGCAACATTTCTTCCCGGGATTCATTTAAAGATTAGGTGAAACCCAGTGAACCTCCCATCGCCAAGGAACAGTTCGGCTTTGAAAATGAATAGAACATAACCTAATGTCACTGTACTTATGTGAACTTTCTGATACTGAATCAACATTTTAACTGAAGAATCATCTCAGGAGCATGCATTTACACTCTTATTAGTTAGGAATGAAGAATTGGCGGTTTGTACTCTCTAATGGAGCCATCTGTGTCTGAAATCATATTTGCAGTGTGAATACCTGCATGTTCAAGAGACTGAAGTAGGAAAAAGACTTTTGAGAAAGTCGCAACCTCAATTCATCATGCAGATACTGTATAATGCCCTTTACGTAATATATGGACAAAGACACATAATTGGCTAATGAATAGTCATTTAATCTAGATGCAATTACATAAATCATGGGGGGGGAGTGAGGAAAGGGGAGGATGGGGTGAGTGAAGCAGTGATTTGTGTTGCATAAAAATAGCTTTGATGGAGG
>JBCNYG010000001.1:17632195-17644609 GCA_039654305.1 Porochilus rendahli
AAACCCACGCAAGCACAGGGAGAACATGCAAACTCCACACAGAAACGCCCGAGCTGGGAATCGAACCCAGGACCTTTATGTTGTGTGGTGGACGTGCTAACCACTACACCACCGTGCCGTCCGTAATTTATTATATAATAATATGAGGTCATGAAAGATGAGGTCAGCAAGCATGTGTGTTTATAAGATTTAAAAGTGGAGAGGTTGTGAGGTTGTCACTGCTTTTCTAGAGCTAACAAATAGTCTTAGAGCTAACATATAAGTTTGACATACCTTAGACATAAAAGTTAACTAAAACGTTTATTCATAACTTGCCAAAGGGCATCGAGGCGAAGGTTTGTACGACTTTCCGAGAAATCGTCCGAGGAGGCATTTGCAACATCCATAATCAAATAGTCATGTGATATACTTGTTAGTGTTCAAATTTGTGGCAACACTTTGGGGAAGTACCACATATGGGTGTGATGGTCCAAACACAATTGGTCATATAGAGGTTGAAATGCTTACATATACAAGAGGGGCACTCATAGAGTGCAAGAGTCCCCCACCATGAGGCATGAACATTGTAGCAAATAGGCCCTATATTGGTGCTAGTTTGAGTAACCCACGTGCTTTTCTTACTACGTCTACAGTATGTGGACAGAAAAAAACTCTTATTTATAGGATTTACAAAAATGCCAGGGTTTCATCTTTCAAGGCCCATTAAGGTCAAAGGCAATTGTCTTATTTAAATGTCCATATTTGATTTCTTATTAATATTTTGTTGGGGAAAAATCCTGACCCACCCAGGCAAGGATTTCACCAAACTTGATTGAGAAACTACCCTACCTAAAACCAAGAGAATTTGAATTTGGAATGTCAAGGTCAATGGTTAAGGGCACAAGTTTTGAATAGTTAGAAAGTTCCCATTTCAAAATTGAAATCAGTTGTATCTAAGAAATAAAGTTACACGGACCTATAGAAGCAAGAAGGGACAGATATGAATGTATATTGTACATATGTACTTTCAATTGGCATAATCCCCTCTAGTCTTAAGTGACCTTGAAAGATCAAAACCAAGGTTGCAGGGCTTTGAGACAAACAAACAGACAAACAAAGTCAGTGATTACAATACCTCTTCCAAACCTCTGTTCTGTGGCAGAGGTAATAATAGAGTGGTACCACGCTACAGAGTGTAAAAAATCACATTAATTTCTCACCATGTTAAAGATTTCATATTGTTTACACCACCCACCTTTTGTTTTACCCTTCAGCTTCTTTTATGGGGCAGTAATACAGAAGCATTATTAAGAAAGCTTCCTGGCTCCCCTAAATGGCCGGCTATGCTTTCATCTCTCATATGGTGTGCACTAGGACGGAGCTGGCTGGTTGGATCGGAGCAGGCCGCTCACACCCCTGTCCTGCTTCCACCTCGGCGGGAGTGCGCGCTCTTGGCCGCTCGCTCACGCCGTTTATGGCCTCACTTCAAAGCCCCCTAGCGCAGCTCTGCCAGAGTGCACCACATAACTCAGCCAACATGAAAGTATGGCCCATCGTAAATTTCACAAAAAACTTAAACAAACATGCTGGAGCACAGAAAGCTTAATAAGTAAGGAACTGTGCCACAGGTTCGGACCCGAGCTCATGTCTCATGCTGAACACGTAGTCAGCTGTTTTGATTTTGACTTAATATGTTTAAGTGTATTTTCCATATACAAGCTCTCTGTAATACGTACACCTACAGCACTGCAGAGGCTTTTTTTCTTTTTTTTTTTCCTTTTTTTTTTTTAGGAATGCGTATAGTGGGGCCAGGGAATTTTTTTTTTGGCGATGGGATTTTATTTTCCTCAGTAGACTTTGATGTGGATCAGCGTATTCTCTGTTCTTTCTTTCTTTCTGCCGCGGAAAATTAGAAGCATGCATGTCAGCACAAAGGTGAAGGGCAAAACAAGCCGTTACAATGAACTGATTTTCGTAATGGGGAGAGTTTACTCAAAACAGTTGCACTTAATGGATAATTAGTGCACAGAGTTGCACAGCCATCTTCAGAATCTCTCTCCCCACAACATTGAATCTAACTGAACAATACTCAGGCTGTATAAAATAAGGCTTTAAAAGTAACTACACCGAGCTTCACTCAGCATTTCATTCAAACGTACAATATGTAATGAAGAAGGCAATCTAGTTCTATATTATACATGTAATTAGGCCTGTACTCAGAATAACTTTCCTTGTCCATGACATGGCACTCTTATTGTATTTTTTAATCAGAAATAAAATATAAATCTGTTAAACATTTGAAAAAGGGTTAAATTAAAAGGTATAGCTGTGGATGCTGTGCTAATATTAAGCGCACTGACTAGTAAGAGATCATTTCGCATGTCCTTTTATATAATATCAGTGTAAAATCCTGAGGGTTTGTGTGCTATAATGTTGCAGTGGCTCCTATGATCTATAGTGAACAATGGCCTTGTACCCCTATCTGTGTCATATTTGCGTGACTCCACATTCATGTGTCCGGCCATGACCCCTCCTGGCTAACGCTGTAGAAATTAAAGTAAACACTGGCAGTGAGTGCCTGCTTGCCTTCATTTTCCTGTCCACTGTGTAACGGCAGCACCTTGATGACCTCATTCCTCGCTCAGGCTATAATCCTCTCCTCTTACCCGGCTTCCCCTGAGCAGGGCTTTGCAGTTCAGGGAGCACCTGCTTTCACCGGGCCTCCTAATAACAACAACACTATGGTTTTCTTCCTCTTGCTCTCTCTCTCTCTCTCTCTCTCTCTCTCTCTCTCTCTCTCTCTCTCTATTTCTTTCTCACACACACTCTCTATCTCTACTTGAGACAGGTTTCCATTACACTGGGAGGGGGAACCAATGTTTCCTGTCCTCTGTGCCTCAGCTCTTTCACAACTCTGCCAATTCCACTATTTTTGGAATATGGCGGACCAAAAGAAAACGTTGTTGGGACGTTTGCACGACCGACTCTGAGTTGGAGGTTGACTTTGGACCGATGTAGCCCTCTGGAATCGATCTTCACACTTTGTTTTGATGGACCTGCCATGTGGAATGAAAGAAAAGCAAAGAAAAAAGGCAAGAATGCGAGAAAAAAACAGGGAAAGGGACAAAAATGATGCAATATGCAATCAGTAAAATGACATAATACCATGTAAATGTAATCTTTGGAAATTGTGAAAGTACAAGATCCAGTTTCAAAACTACCTAAAAAAGAGATGATGAAATCAATGATTCATTATTGAGACCTGGCTTCAGACCTTCAGCTTCATAAAGTATTATTTGTTATATGGGGACCTTCTGACCCAAATTTATTCAATAAAGGTTGCTTGAAGCTACATGTTCAAAATTGGAGATGATTTTTTCACCCTTTTCCTCCCAAGTTCAAATGAAGTATGTGATGCTGATATGGAGATTTGGAGGATTTGTGCTGCGTGAAATTCTATAGTCTCCAGGAGGGGAGCAGCTGGGTGGTTCCTGATCTAATTTGCAAACTCTTTTCTACTCCACCCTTACATTCTGTTCCCAGATCATTAGATTGTGATGGCTCATCCCAGGGGTCTAGCGTTCCCTCTCCTCCATCACGTCCCGGCCTCCGTGTTCACTCTTCTTTGAAATCAGACACTGCCGTGAATACATTATTTATTATTTTCTCCGCTCACCAGTCATTCTACTCTTGAGGCAAAGAGATAGGGGGAGAAAGAGAGAAAGAGAGAGAGAGAGAGAGAGAGAGAGAGAGAGAGATCGAAATAAGAAAGGGAGTGTTTTGTTGGAGAGAGTTGCTGAAGTTACCGAATCTCTTTTTTTTCCCTTTGTCTCTCAGTGATATCTGTCCTGGATCTGTGCTACTGAACACACAGTGGCCAAATGTTTATTTAGAGGTTAGGCAAATGTAGAAGGATGAGAGACAGAGGGTCTTTTTTCTTCAAAAATGAGGAGGAGAATGTGAGTTGTTTTTTATTTTGTGTGGAAAATATTCACTAGAGTCTTGTCACTTGACCATTGTGAGGTCATTAAAAGTATTTGGATCAGTTGTGGTTATTGTGTGGCAGGAAGCTGGCTGAAGCAAATCACCACAGATTTGAGCTCCATTCAGAATTTTTAGTCCTGGGAGCAGGGACCTTAAAAAAGAAAAGAAAAAATTGAAAAGAAAAAATTGAAAAAATGTATATATATATACATATACATATAGTGCACTGGGCAGCATTGATATATCTTTATTACGAAAACATATTCTTTCAGTTCTGGGTCGATACGAACAATATGTTTAAAATTCAATGGCTAGCTATCTAAGGAGCTCATCCCTTGTATATTCTGATAATTAATTGAGGCAGTATCACATATCAGGTTTACTGTGGGGCTCAAAAAAGCAACCAAGAGGAACTGAAACCTGAATTCCGAACTGGCTGTAAACCCCAGGAAGAGCACGAAAACAGAAAGGTGATTGTGAGTGTGTTTACTGCTGTGCATGTGTGTGCACAAATGTGAGAGGGTTGGGGGTGTTCGTAATCCGTCCTCCCTATTTACCTCTACACTGAGGCCTGTTGTGTTGGATTTTTACAGGCTGAGGTTAGGTTCTGAGTAGAAGAATGAGAGAATAAAGGTCTTATCTACGATGTGGATGTACAGGAAAGAGTTGACACTAGGTACTATGCCCATCTTTTCTATGATGACAGGAAGAGGACTCAGTTTTTGTTATTGAAAATCCAACTGTAGAAGACCCCTGGGGAGCTCAATCTTGATTGTTTATACTCAACCTCAGTGTATTTAATGACAGAGCAGGAAGCAGGAAGCAAAGGTCAGAAGGCCTTTGAATGAAAGGATGTGATTTATACTTGTTCTCCAGGTGTTTGAGAAAGGTGTAGCACAATGGAAAAATTGTTGTACGGTATTACTTATAATGAAAATGTAACTTATTAAAAATGTGTTTTGCACCTTAATATTATTAGCAACATTAGTGCTGCAACGGAATTCTGGTTTGACATATTGATAATTTAAGAATTATAGTCCAAAAGCTAACATGTTTTCATGTAAAGCTAATGGTTCCAGGACCTGTTCCAAATAGCAGTATAATGTTAATTGTTTTAAATAGCAGTATAATGTTAATTATTTCAAATAGCAGTATAATGTTTGATGTTCATTGATTACTAAATGATTGCACCTTAAATTAAAAAGCTGTTTAGTTGGATGACACATTATTTATTATCATATTTATGATTAACAATCAAATAATTACATAATTACTTAGAAATTAGTTTATATGGATAAAGGTGTAAGTTCTCAGTTTATGAATGATGGATTTTTTTGTGACAGTAATGCTAATGCATTGGATGGGTCCTTCATTACCAAAAACCAGGTAACTCAATTATGATACAATTATAAGTCATTAAGAAACTGTATGCTAAACCAGCCATTTGGGTGATACAAGCCAGTGTGCTCTTTATGCTGGTCCCAAGTAAATGGGAAGGGTTGTGTCCGGAATGGCATCCGGTGTAAAACCTGTGCCAAATCAAACATGCGGGTTCTATCTTTTAAAGATGGTCCGTTATGGAGACTCCTAATGGGAAGAGCCAAACAGCCTAACAGGAAGAATAACAAACTGTATGCTTAATATTAAACTTCTAATTACTTTAAAAGTAATCTTCATCTTTGTGAATAGAATGATTGGTGAGGCATCTGGAATGGATCAGGCCAGGATACTTGATGGCTGCATTTGGCCAGATTTAAGCACAGGGAGAACGTGCACGTACCACGCAGACATGTCCTCACTGAGCCCAGGACTCGAACCCAAGACCTTCTTTCTGTGATACAGACATGCATACCACTACAACTCTCGAAGTTCATATATGCCCACTCCTATTGGTATCTGTATATATTCCAAGCAGGCAGGTATATTCTATACTCTAGGCTATTCATATTCTGGGTTATCCTTACAAAAGTATCTACAACAAACTTGGGAGAAAAAAACATTCACTAATATGTCTTGTTTCATGGTTAGTACTTTAGGCACTGTCATCAGTAACAGTGATAAGTTGTGAATGTCAGCTCCAGGTGGGTGCCTTTGAGAATGTGCAGAAAGGGAATTTATTATTCAATGAATAAAAATTGATGAGTAGTAATCGTTCTTTCAGAAACTGAGTGTCCAATGCTCCTGCTCCTGGTATGATGTGGATTTGTTGTGTGATGGGATCAAACCGGGAGAGAGCGCAAATCTTGACGAAAGTCATCCAGGCTAGGACAGCAAGAAAAGGAAGTGAAATATATCAAAGCAAGATTAATGGCAATACCTCCTGGACAACAAACAGCATATGCTTTCAATTTATATAGGAAAGAAACACGATGTGGTAAAGGCATGATTTATTTATTTTTTTTGTTTTGGGTAATGAATATTCCTGTGTGAACACGGTGCTAACTTCAAGATCAAGTCAGTTATTTTCCATTGAGAAATCAGTAAATATGTAAAAAACATTTTGCCCATGTGGAAAATACATGTGTGTATGTGTGTAAAGTGAAGAAACAGACATTGGTATAGTTCCAGAGCCATATAGAACATGATCATGGATAAAAGGGGGTGAGTTTGTGTATGAGTTTATGTAGAGCCTCCATGAGCGTTCTTTCGGTTTATTTGCTGCCTTATTTATTTATTTATTTATTTATTATTTTAATCTGTATTGCCTTATTGGAACATTCTTTCTCTAGTTACATCTCAGTTGCCCCAGAGACGTCTTGATAAGCCTGTATTCAGAACACCCACCTGCTCAACCAGGTGCTCTACAACTCTGTTATACCAGTGCGAAGCTCAATTTGAGGTCTGCTTAATGATCCCTTTGGTCACAGAGGACTGAGAGAAATGGACTGTAAAAGTCCACAGGTGGGTATTAGATTTTTCAGAATAGCAAGCTATATATACAGTACTAGAGTTACTCGTCCTGCATGCTAGAGTACGGAATGCTAAATGGAAGATTTCTCCTGGATAATGTAATAAAATGGTTTAGCCAGTATCAGCAAATTTATTGTAGATGGATGGTTTTAGTTAAAGGTTGTTTTTAGTGTTACAAACAAACATGGCATTTCTTTAAAAAAGCTCTTGTAAAATATTTACTTGACTCGAACAGATCAAGGCATTAAAATCCAACTGAAATTTTTCACAAAATGAAGTTACCATCATTGTATAAATCGTTTTGGAAGAATTCCTATGAAAACTGTACCAATTACACACTTACTCTTACTCACTCATTTGCCAAACCGCTTAATCCTTCTAGTAGGGTTGCGGGGAGGCTGGAGCCTATCTCAGCCGACACTGTAAACCTAGAACAGCTTGCCAGACCATCACAGGGCAACACACACACACACACACACACACACTGACACACACTCTCGTGTGTTCCAAAAAAGATCAATCTTAAAGGGTCCTGCTTCTTTTCCTTTATGTTTTTCTCCCTCTCTTTCTCTCACTCTGTGGGATACACACTCCGGGACACTGTGATATGAATTTGAGCGAAAGGAATCTGGTTGCGGAAGACTGCATTTACACAGTCATGCTATCCCATAATTCGGATATAATATGCAGCTGTGAGCCAGTGAGACATTTCTAGATGAACATATGTGTAGAGGCCTTGAAGACTCGACTGATTCACTGTAACCGTGTGCGTTTGCTTAGTATCCTGGCTGCAGCCTTCTGGCTCCTGTACACTTGCTTTGATTAGGTCCAGGTCAGAATCTACCACACCACAGAGGCCCCACAGACTCTCTGAAAGCTTTTTATTCCAAAACATCTTGCTTTGTCAGTGCAAATCAGTCTCGTGGAGCTGCAAACACATCTCACTGGAGCAACATTGGTAAAGCTTCATCGTCGCATTTTCACTCTGTCTATAATCACGTATTGCTTCTACTCCTCGACTGTGAGCTGTGAGTCATGGCCCCAGTGGATGCTGGTCACGACCCATGTGCTTCAATTGCTCTCTTTTGTCTCATCCAATCTGTCGTCAGCTCACTCAATCAGAGTGACTTCACTTCTCTCCCCACCTCCCATTCACATGACATCACGCCCTCATGCGGCTCAAAAAGGACCGAATGGCGCTCAGGCCCCGCGGGCTCTCACCTTGGACACAGCTCCAGAATCTTTCTCAATATTTATATGTCATCGCTTGCACTGAGCTCCAGAGCTGCTGTGGAGAGGAGCTCCGCTGTCCAAGTTATCACAAGAATGTTGAATGTGTGTAATGAAGCGATGAAAGGTGGCATTGAGCTTGTTTTAAAGCTAGCGCGTAAGGTACACCACAAAAAAGAGTCTGGCCCATGCCTCTTTTTTTCTTTATCTCTCTGGTTCTCTCGCTCACCTTTCTGTGGGACTCACAGGACACTGTGATCTACATTTGAATGAAAGGAATTTCACTCAGGCTCTAAAATGTTCTCTTCTATCGTACCAAGGCACACACTTTTCCAGTAAGAGTCCTTCTAGATTCTTTTCCGTGACACATTTGCTTGCTGTGTGTATTTTTTCTTTTTTCTTTTTTTGATCAGGTGGTTGAAACGTACTTAATATTTTCTTTATTCTGTTTTGAATGACTTGTTTTCTTCCCCAAAAACGCAAAAGACAACAACTATCTTCTTCCCTGTAGGCAGAATAAAGAAAAACAAGGGAGACTGTTGACATACAGATAATAGTGATGGCTTTTGCTGGAGCGATGACATGATGCTGGTTGTTGCAACACTGGAAGATCAAAACCAGAGAACAGGGTGTGGGCTTGGCGAACAAATTCCT
This sequence comes from Porochilus rendahli, assembly GCA_039654305.1. Lineage (NCBI taxonomy): Eukaryota > Metazoa > Chordata > Actinopteri > Siluriformes > Plotosidae > Porochilus > Porochilus rendahli. The sequence goes on from JBCNYG010000001.1 coordinate 17,640,953, forward strand.
TCTCCACCCTCTGTGTGTTTTTTTTTTTTTTTTTTTTTTTTACAGCCTCATGGCCCCCGAGGTACTAATATGCAATCAGCGAGCCCATGAGATAGTTCATTGTGAAAGTTCTGGGGTAGTTAAACAGAGACATCACACCAACTGCCCTCTTTCATACCATCCTTTGTACACTAAGTCCAGGAAAGAGAGACAACCACTCATCATCAAGCTATTAAAAAAAAAGTGTGTGTGCTGAAAGGAAGACCATGTGTTTATGATCCCTTTTTACAAATAAAACAATTACTGTCATGAGTAAAGCTGCTTCCCTGAAATTATTACTGATGCTAGTAGCCCCATTGAGGAAAGCAGAGTACACTTGAATCCGAACAAGGAAAAGAATCATCCTGTGAAATCATACTTCAGCAATGAGAACACACTCATAAGTCATGACATCAATTTCATTATTTATTTAATTTTTTTTTTTTTGAATGGATAGGGATTGCCTGCTTGCTTTTATTTTGTTGTTTATGTTTTGCATTTTTGCTTCTATGGCTGCAATTAAACAAAATAAATACTTTGAGCACAAAGAGAGTGCAAACCACTGCCAAGCCCATCAATCCTCTATATGAATCGAAAGATCAGAAATCATCTCCCAATATCTCAAAGAGAATCTTATAAAAAAATTCCTGTATCCAGAATCTGACCCAGATCATCTCTAAAATCTAACAGAGACTTCCCTGTTCAAAGCTCCGAAAGAAATTTCATAGGAATTCTTCTTTTAATAAACTTTTTGTGTTAAACTTTTAGTAACAAAACCACACAAACTCAAACTTAAACTCAGACTCAACAAACAAACAAACAAACTCAAACATAACCTTCTTGGTGGATGTAACAATCAAACAAAGCAAACAAACAAACAAACAAAAATCTTTCAAAAATTCATATATTATTTTGGTTGTTTGTCAATATTTATTTTGTATCAGTCCATTAGCTACACTTTGGTAGTACTGTAACACTAATGCTTTTTAGACAGATCCACAGCAACATCAACAACAATAAAAACCAAGAATCCTGGCTGTCAGAAATTACCTGTAAAATCAGAAGTATGGCAGTTCCTTCATGAGCCTGAGAGAAATCTACCAGCAAATTCCTTATAAAACTGCACAAAATGTACCTGAGACAACTGGTGCATTTTAAAATACAAAGGGTTCATTTATTTTCTATATAGTGCTTATCAACTGCAGGATGCAGATCTGGAGCCAATCCTGGCTGGAATTGGGCGAGAGGCATAGTACACCCTGGACATGTTGCCAGGCTTTTTTGGGGTTAGATAAAGAAAGAGAGAGAGAGAGAGAGAGAGAGATTCACAATCTTAACCAAATCTACTGACGTGACATTGATATTAAGAAATTGGAAAATGCAATCAGAAAATGAAAATTCCACGAAAAAGCTCCCGGTCGACAGGTCCGACCCCAGAACCTGCTTGCACCAGAACCGTTACTGTAGAAAACATTTAATTGCAGTGGTTAGTACATTTGCCGCAACATTCGCAGCAAGATGGTCGCGGTTTCGATTCCTGGCCTCTTGGCATTTCGGTGTGCAGTTTTCATATACTCCACAAGCTTGTGTGAGTTTCCTCTGCGTACTCTGGTTTTCTCCCACAGTCCAAAAACATGCATTGTAGGATGATTGCTCCTAGGTGTGAAAGTGACTGTGAATCATTGGGTGTGTATTGGCAATGCAATGGCTTGGCGAGCTGTTCAGGGTATACCCCACCTTCATCCGAAGTCAGCTGACACAGGCGCCAGCCACCCCATGACCCTAATTAGAATTAGGCGGCTTAGAAAATGAACGATGATAAACGAACATTTCATGCATTTTGTTTGACGGTATCTCTATTTTATACCTTTACTGTAAGTACCGTATGGCTTGCTTGTCAGTAGCAGCTCGTTAGTGTTTAAGATGGTCTACTTGTTACTAGTTTTACATTATACATCTTCCTATATGCTGTTCCTTTTTCCAACCATCTCTTGGATAGGAAAGCAAATGGTTGGAATTAATTCGTTTTGAAGATTCTGTATTGAAGTTTGAAGTTTGGGCTGTTCAGACCTTGAATATGTTATTTTTTCAGTCTTTTTCTGTTGCTTTTATTATTATTATTATTATTATTATTATTATTATTATTATTATTATTATTATTATTATTATACTTCATATATTTCAGTGAACAGTAAAACCTTAATGTGCACAAGATGTCAATAAAAACTGAAAAAAATGGAGGTGTTCTAAAACCTTTGACCAATAGTGTACATCAACATAATAATCATGTCACATTTCATATGATATTTCATGGGGATTTTAACAGGCAGCATATGGCATATCAACCGAGTTCTGTTAAAGAGTTTAATCAATGTCTTGTTACCAACATGGAAAATTAATATAAGCCTACTTATCATTCAGTCTTGGTTAATGCTTCATGGCCGCAATGACGTCGCTTTTTCTGAGTGTTTGAATGTCCTTTTCATCGTATGGAGCATGAGTGATAGTGAAATGACTGAATCTGCATCTGTGAACAAGCCTCAGACTACCCAACAATAACAAACATGTTATTTTCAAATCAACATAATTAATGGTTATTAAAAAGTTCCTTTCACACTAATGATTGGTTTGAAGATTTATGGCTTACCATGGCGTGACTCACCGTTTCTTTCCAAAGAGCTTGCCTCAGCCTCATCGGATCTGATGTGCCCTATGAGGGATCAAGACAACACAAAGGGTGCCTCAATGTCTTTACATAATTCCCTGATGTTTTTCTCCCCCCACTTCTGCTTTGCTCAGGATCTGGAGTAAAGGAGAAGCTTCATGATGCAATGCAACATTGCAGCGCATTTGTATGTTTATGGAGTTCAGCTGTGAAGGAGGGGAAAGGGCAGGTTCAAATTGTACACGTTACACATTATCATTTATAAATAACTACACGCAAGAGCAAGCACAGCTATTTAAGAGACAGTGAAGGAGAATGATAGATAGATAGATAGATGGATAAAGAGAGAGAGAGAGAGAGAGAGAGTGCTATTTGCGATATGTTGAAACTGAGGCTTACTGTGTGAGAAAAGAGAGAGAAAGGGAAAATAAGAAAGAGAGAGAGAGAAAGAGAGAGAGAGAAAGAGAGAGAAAGAGAGAGAAACATACCCTCTCAGTTAAGAGTAGAAACTCCAGCGATTGCTAATCCATAAGCTGTTTAAGTCCCTGTGAGTGTGTTTTGTGCTCCCATTAGCCCCCAGGCAAACACAGTATGTGAAGGCCACTGATGTCATCGATGAAGATTTAAAAGCTACGTTCTTGGGACTTGTACACAGGTCAAGTACTGTGTACCATGAATAAAGCCAAACACTGAGAGAGTACTTCAGGTATTTTCACCAGGACAGAACAAAAAGTAGACTAATAGAGTTTACAGCCAATGACACAGTAATAACGTGAGTCATGACTATAAAGACTGTGATATGTTTTAGTTAAAGGAGGGAAGAAAAACATGCTCCAAAACATGGATAAAAAAGGAACTCGAGTTAGTTTGATCTACATTCAGGTTCATAATTCAATCATTCATTCATTCATTTCTGAACCGCTTATTCCTAATTAGGGTCGCGGGGAGGCTGGCGCCCATCTCAGCCGACTCTG
>JBCNYG010000001.1:17667437-17677925 GCA_039654305.1 Porochilus rendahli
ATGACCACAAGTGAGTGTGTGTGTGTGTGTGTGTGTGAGAGAGAGAGAGAGAGAGAGAGAAAGAGAAAGAGAAAGAGAGAGAGAGAAACATTTGTATCTTCCATGCCACTCATGACACACAAGAAAAGCTACGGTCAGCTCTTCACACAGGAAGGAGGAAGCACTTGCTGACAGTGTAGCAGACACACACCAGCACTTCTGAGCAAACACGCCCACACACAGGTTCTATCACACACCCTTGCTTTCTTGTCTGTCTTACTCCCACACATGTTCTGCTTGTATAACTGGCCATGGCATAGACGCTGAGACACAGCACATGGCACTGTATGTTTGTTTTATGATAGGAAGGAGAGCTGCTTTCCTTACCAGACTAAGAGCCTCCTGTGAGTTAGTGTGAAGCACACAGAACACTCATGACTTACTATAAACATAGGGCATTCCCAGCTTAAGCCTAGTTAGAAATCACAGAGGCAGTTACATTCATGTAAATCTCAGGAGTACAATTGGTGTCATCATCATTATCCATATGTTATCCATCATCATCTTGCTAAAAAAGTGCTACATTTTATTTAAATGAGAATTGGCAAACTAATTTCCAATAAACATGATGATATAATGGTTTTAATGGGCACATTTAATGGTCTATTAAATCATTCATTCATTCATTCATTCGCCAAGATGATTAATCCTACAAGGCTAGCGAGGAGGATGGAGGCTATCTCATTTGACCAATACACTGTGAACAGCTCACCAGTCCATCGCAACATTGGAACAGCCAATGAGCCTAATGTGCAACTCTTTGGACCATGGAAGAAAATCAGAATACCCAGAGGAAACCCACTCAAACACAGGGAGAACATTCAAACTCCACACAGAAACACTCAGTCATCAAGTCTGGGACTCGAACCCAGGACCTTATTATTGTGAAGTGTACATGAGTGCAACCCACTATATCATCAGACCTCGGTAAAATATAAATAGATATAGAAATCACAAGAATGCCATACTGATGTCCTATTTAGGGTATATTCATACCTCAGGACTCTGGATTATTGATGACCTTGGCCAAGAATTACTAGTATTAGTAGTACTAGTATAATAAAGTTATTACTCAACGAGTAAATGAATGTATGAATGAATTAATGAATATCCAAAAAAAATCACTCTCATACACCTTTTATTAATCTATGATCAGCTCTTAAATCAGTGCTACTAATTTTAAGGGGACCACGTTTTTATAGCCCAAATATAAACCAGTATTAACCAATACTAAGTCACCGGAAGCCTCCGTGAATGGTTTCATATGTTGTTGTTTTTTTTTTCAGTAGGTCTGTGTACGTGTTATTTTTGTCTGTGCATAGTTCTGTCCTGTCATCTAAGAGCCTTGACCTCACTACAGTCATCTCAAGCTTTTTATCTTTTTATGCTGAAATACACATAGTCTCATCTTCTAGCTCTCTTTGTTCACCACTGCATCCTGTCCAGCATCCTGACAGGCGCTACCTCTTGTGTTCGAGGTCAGGAGTTGAGCTGCCTGAGCCACCCACTGAGACTCACAGGTACACTACATCATCCGCAGGAGGGATACTGTCGGCTCAAGGCAGGCAGGGAAGACAGCCAGCAGGTACTACACCCAGATCAAACCACCCAGGAAGCCGTGCTCGAATCTGTCAGAGTCGGAGTCAGTGAGTCTCGCGCGCAGTGTGAGTTATGGCACGGTTAAAGTAGCAAGACTGCAGAGGAAACACAGAGCACCAATGAGCAAGTGCTACAGTATGTAACAGTTTCACTCACAAATTGCAATATTATCAGATATTTTTACAAGGTATGAGTCGTACTAATCCCTAAAGTCTCGGGAACTGTAAGATGGTCTAGACATTCTGTACATTACTCATAATTATCTGATCTGGTAGTTACTGAATTATTACACTACGGGTGTAAACTTTAAATTAGCATACAGAGAATATACCCAATCCTATATACGTGAAGCAGCTGCTGATGTATTAGCTTCAGGGGAGGTGGAGAGATGGAGGGAGCAGCCAAAAAAGCCTGCTCAAGTAAAAGTACTGCTACTTCAGGTAGTCATTACATGAGTAAGGATTAGTAAGTATTTGTGTAAAGTATCACATGACTCATTATACAGGATCAGAACAAGTAATAATAGGGAGAGTAAACCCATGTAATCAGTGTAATCTAGACAAATTGATTCAAGAAATAATTTTAAACTCATATTTTATTAAATGCATGACCTCATACAGAAGGCACGTTTGCCAGCTAGGTGACTTAGACACAACCACAACTCAGCACAACATGTTTTTGCAAATGTACTTTTCTCATGACTACACTTTCTCCCACAAGTTTCTCCCATAAGTTTATCCGTCTGAGCCGCAGTTGACCTTAATATGATAACATTTATAGGGTGAAACTAAAGAGTCTCTAGTGAACAAAATGAGCCACGCTTGCAATGCATTGAAAATTGATGTCCACATATTAACTGTGAAAAGGCGCTCCGTTAATACAAGTTTTACTACTTATTGTACAGTGGATTCCAAAACAGTGACTATAATTCAGGTGTATTTGTACACCACACTTTGGTTATCATTTCTTTAGAGTGTTAAGAACACTAGTATGCTGTAAAAAGGCCAGCGGTAAAACCTTTTTGTGTATAAAGAGACAGTACTGCTGAGAATGCAAGTGAGCTTAATGAGGCAGCCACAAAAACAGTCTGTCTCAATCAAACACACACATACACACACACACACACACACACACACACACACACACACACACACACACACACACTGTGGCTGGGTCGGTGGGTTTACCTCTGATTAGACTCATCATAAAGATTGACAGGGACAGTTGCATTTTCTGGCTAATGCTCCAGCCTGGCATTCTGCCTGAGAGGCACTTTGTTCGATATAGAGCCCATTTCACATAGAAGCATGCTTTATTCAATATGGCGTTGTTTCATTTACTCAAACTTTAGCCAACTGATGCTGCATTTGTGTGTGCTTACGTGTGTTGCTATTATGAATTACTGCTGTGCTCATGACGGTGAACTTACATTTGTGTACTGGTGTCAGTTTGTGTTGTTCGGTTCTTATGGACCAGACAGAACATGCAAAGTGAATTGGCATCCGGAATTTATGGACTGGACCATGACCTTATGTACGGTTTCTCATAAATTTAACCAATGCAACAGTTGTCAGTGGTACTGTATGTTACAGTGAGTGGATGTCAGTTCCTGTTTTTGAATTGCGTGCTGGCAACTGCTTGTTGATTTTTTAAACTTAACGTTAACCCTCCGATTTCAGGGATTTAATTTTAATTTTGCTATTTTACTTTTCCTCCCTCTTAAAGCAGTTTTAGTTATTTTATTTATACTTTTTTTCTTCAAACACCATTTTTTCTCTACTTCAAAGCAGCACACAGAGAGAATCAACAGCATCCTGCTAACATCCTGCTACTATCCACAAGTTTCCAGCTAAGGTTTGTTTTTAGCATCATGGCTAGCAGTCAGCTTGCTCAGTGTGTTGAGTGCAAGATGTTTAGTAATTCCTCCTCCGTCATTAGTGATAGATGTCTCCTCCGTCATTTATCTGCAATAGATGTACACTAGTTAGAGAAGGCCTGTGAGAGTGAGAGTAGCGTTGTTCCTGCAGTGGGTGCCTTAGGCGAAGATAGTAACCCCCCCTCCGACGGCATCAGAGCCCTCGCAGCAGGTCAAATGGGTGATGACTCGGTGGCAAAAGCCAAATCTAACACTTAGGCTCACCCACAGGAGCACCACTTGTCTGCGATTCACGTCATGAACAGGTTTGACACCTGCTGAGAAACCTGAAAGCGCTTTGTTTATAGGAAGCTCTATTTTAAGACACGTTAGGTGCATCCTGGGAGCCAGAGCACCAGACATAGCGGGTTATCTTAGGTTATTAGGCGAGTGCAGGTTCTCTAGTTATTCATGCTGGAGTTAATGATATATGCATTCGTCAGAAGGTTACTAAGAGTAACTTTATAGTGGTGTGAAAGTTAGCGAAGCTAAACATATTACCGATGCAGTAATATGCTCTGGCCCCATCCCAATACGGCGTGGTGATGTAGCTTACAGCACGCTATGGTCACTGAACTGCTGGATGTCCAAGTGGTCTTCCGAAAATGAAGTGGGCTTTATAGCTAATTGGAGTACTTTTGAGGGTAAACCTGGCCTGATAGGGCCGGACAGTATCCATCCCACTCGGGAAGGTACTGCTCTCATTTCTTGCAGCATAGCACATACTCAAAGAGCAGGACAGATCCAAGGCCAGAGAGCAGACAAACAGGCTAATCCGAGCTTCTGATAGCAGTCTTTCATCTCAGGAATATTGCTAAAATAGGAAATATGATGTCATTGCATGATGGGGAAAAATTTGTTCATGCTTTTATTACCTTGGGATTGTATTATTGTAATGCGTTAGTATTGATAGTAGTGTGTTTCCATCATCACTCTCTGCCATCCTCACCACCTGCTGCATGACCTTCCTGTCTTCTGCAGTACAGCTGTTAAACCACACTGTACAGCAGTAGGTCAGGAGGCTCTTGATGGCAGAGTGATAAAAGTTTGTGAGTAGGGGTCAGGGTAAGTGTGTTTGTTGAAGCTTTCTGAGGAAATACATCCTTTGTTGTGCTTTCCCACCTGGTGAGAGATGTTTGTGGTCCAGGTGAAGTCAGCAGGGATATGGACTTCAAGAAACTTGAAGGCACGGGCTTGCTCATTAGGGATGTGTAGGTGTTATAGAACGTTTTTTTAATTCCTTTTTAAATTAAATTGAATTGAATTGAATTGAATTGAATTGAATTGAATTGAATTGAATTGAATTAAATTAAATTAAATTATTTTTTATTCTTTTTTAAAAAAATAAATTAAATTTAAAAAATTGTAATTTGAATTTGAATTAAATTGAATTGAATTACTTTTACTATGTAAAGCTGCTTTGCAACAATGTCAACTGTAAAAAGTACAAATAAAACTGAATTGAATTGATTAACCATTAAAAGTGACTCTGCCACTTAAACTATGATGTAGAGTCACAGTGGCTTGTGAAGCAGTTTCTCTGACGCTCTCTGTAGCCAACGGTCCTGTCCAACCCCCCCTAACAAAATGGCAAAAAAAATAAATAAAAAAATGCAAGGCATTCTAACTTTGCTTTCATAGCCTTGGGTTTAGGCTTAGAGTGATGTTATCAGTTCTTGAAAGAAATGCGAATGGCCTGATTGAACTGTGTGAGATGCTGCGACCTTAAAAGGCTTCTATCATGCCATACACCGCTTTAGTAACGTCTTGCTATTCTATATGAAAATGGTAAAATCTGCGTGTGTTATTTAGGATAGTTATGTCACACATTAATGCAAAAATATACATGTATACCCATCTACACACACACACACACACACACAAAGGATGCTTATGTAGTTGCCGGCAGACAGCTTGCCCTCTGGTCAGCACGGAGATGCGGAAGCTGAGCTTGCCCAGGGTCATACAGGTCTCTGGAGATGTGTCTAACCTTTGTACTGAGGTGTGAAAAAGGGTCAAGGAAACAAGAATGTCGATAAGTTTTGAGGGAAGTATTTTTAAAAAATGACATTGGCACTGTTATTGCTCACAGCAGCTAATGACAGCTCGATTATGGTCAGCATTACAACTCATTATGTGCCATCAATCTTGCAGATTGGAGCAAGTCATTATGTACTATTAATCTCTGCTAGCTGGGTGTGACAAATTATGCACCATTAATCTTTAGGAGTCAGGCTTGGATGCTTGTTGCACTAGTCCATGGGTCAGAACCAACTCTCTACTGTTTTTTATTATTTTTTTTAAATCCACATCTTCTGAATGCATCAAATATTGCTGCCATATCCAATAAATATAACAGACTATAAAGAGTATTATTGTTACTCGGCTGGCATATCCTCGCCTTCTCCACCTGTATCAAATAAAGATATGTAGGGAAGACAGCGCCAATAATAATTCCCTCTCAGATACTGTACAGTGCTTTAAAAAGTTGGATAACATACAATGGAGGACATTCCTTGAATTACAGTCCTAAGGTGCATATGGGACAATAATAATAAAAATAATAATAAATAACCCCCAGTGCCTTTCACCATCTGTCATAAAGGGATTGTTTATAAAGCAAGTTGAACATGGAAACCCTGTGTGAAATTGTTTCAAAAGAACTTTGCTGACTATGCAATACTAACAGCAAACAACAAATCCCACACATTTGTGAAAGTGAGAAAAAAAGATTCCTATACAGGAAGAATCCTGAAATGACTCTTCAATGCATGCTTCTTTTCTTTCTTTTTGAATATTACTATTTAATAAAAGAATCTCCCAGATGTAAGAGGACCCCATGGACAGATTTTCATGACCTCCAGAAGTGCACAGAATGCCTCTGGAACCTTGCCTACTACCTGGAGAATGGAACCATGGGAAAATCATGTAGCTGCTGAGTATCTCAGTGAAGTGCACTACTGTCTGCTCCAAACTCTGGTCTTCCTGCTTTCACCTTAACAGATGTTTTATTGAAATCCCAGGAAAGTGCTGGATAGGTAATTTGCGTCTAAAAAAAAGAAAAGAGAAGGGGGGGGGGGTATCTGCTGCAGAACCACTGTGGTAAAGATGTGAGTAGAAGAGAGGCCATGCACATACTTTCCGTAAAAAGTCTCTCTTCCATATCCTCCTTTTCTTACTCTTACTTTTTCCCCCTATACTAAAAAACCGAGTGGCACAGCCCCCCTTCACGTAGGTCAGTCTCACTTAGTACAACCCTTTGCACAAGTTAAATTGAACACATGTGTGTACGAAATAAGCGATTCTAATAAAGAAGCCCATCTGACCTATAATACAAGCTTCACGTTCCTTCCCACTGTTGCACTAAGGGAAAATGCACCCTCTGACTGACACACACACACACACACACACACACACACACACACACACACACACACACACACACACACACACACACACACACACATATTGAGCTGCAGTGTGTGCTTACGTGTTAAGTAAAGTGCTAGTAAGTAGCATGGTTGTGTGGAATGTCTCAAAAGGTACCGAGTGAAAGATTGAGCCAGCAGCACCGCACAATCTGGGGTAAGAGTTAAACCTAATACAGCTTTTTCTGAATGTCTTGGCAGTTCCCCTATAATGACAATACCAGATTGCTATTATCACCAGCAATATGTATGCCCAGCATCCACCCTCCTCATTCCTCATTCTCTCTTAGCAGTATCCAATAGGACACCAGCTTACTTTCAGGGGCCATTGAGTTTTAATTGGTATTTGCAATTATTGTGGTTTGTGTGTGTGTGTGTTTTTTTTTATGTGAAGTCAGAATGGCCCACCGGGACCTTAAATGTTTCCCAGTTGTGTTCATTGGTCACTGTTGCTTGCAGGTTTTGCACATTGTGGATCTTCCAATCACAGCACAGTGAAGTGTGACAGAACAAGAAAGGCCACACTGTACTGAAATGCTACAGTACCATTATCAAATATAGCCCAGGAAGGGATGAACAAGCAACGCTCTTTGATAAAGTGTAACACTTTGTTTGTTTGTGTGTGTGTGTGTGTGTACACTGAGAAAGAACCCCTGTATAACAATCCACACTGTGTACTTGAGTTCTTGAGCAATCACTGTCAGGCTTGTAAAATAGAAACCCTGCTTTGAAGGTACAACCAGGGCATGAAACTACTCCAAACCTCCACTCATACCCCTTATTACTATGCCATATGTAGCATCTGTACTGTACGTGTTTGGTGTTCATCGGTGTTGGTCATTGTGAGAAATGTGGTTCGAGTTGAAGTTATACATTATATATGGTTGTAATATTTAGAGATTTCTCAATTTTTGCCATAAAAGAAAAAAAAAGCTTATGCAAGTTATTTGGAGATTTGGTTAATCACATGGTTGCATGTGCCAAGTTATACAAATGTAATGAGAATTCGAGGCTGCGTTCCAAACAGCACACTACACATTAGGTAGTACATCTAAATAGTCAGGACACCAAAGCAGTATTGACATACTATTTACTACAGTAGTACACAGTTTGGGATGCGGACCAAGTCTTCACAAATCTGAGGTTATAAATAAACCACCGCTATTAAAGTAATACTGAAGTGCCCTGAGAATTGAAACTTTGCATCTATTGTGCACATCAGTGTGAATATGACATTGATTTAACGAGGCAAACCTGCAAAACTGCCCCATTTCAGAGCCATGTTCGAATGACAGGCATATACCAACCTAAACGATGAACGTCCAAGAGAATTACCTGAGCATTGCTGTTGGCACATTGTGGTACCATAAACAGTACACAGCCTACAGATTAGTCACCCAGGGTGAATGTAGTTTAACCGTTTAATCCTAATAAGGGTCACGGGGAGGCTGGTGCCCATCTCAGCCGACTCTGGGCAAAGGCAGAGTACACCCTGGACAGCTCACCATGCCATCGCAGGGCAGAAACATGCTGACGGCAATGCAGCCTACTCTTCATGAAAGTCAGCAATGGTTCTTTTACATGCCTCTGGATGGCCTTTGGATGGCCTTTGATAACCCAGTTAGCTGCACTGGGGGGACAGAAGTGACAAATCAGTAATCAGTGGGGCTTGAATGCCCAACCTTGGGATCAGTAATCCAGCACCCTACCACCAGGCCACCACTGCCCCATAAATGAAATACAGTGAAAAAAAAATGTATGTAATATTCTTGAACAGTGTTTTGTGTGCTTAACAATATGAATTCTTCAAAGAGGGTAAATTTGCTATCCTGTGGGTACCACCCAATTTGAGTATATATGAATACCTTACCTAAAAAAATTCTAATACCCCATGAAACTCTCTGTTTCTCTCAATCTTTGATTTGTTGTCATCTTTTGTCTCCATTCATCACCTCTGCTTTGCACATTAGGGATAAATTGAAATGTATATATTTCTGTAGTGAGTGTATATTTCATGAGTGTATGCAGTGACAATAATTAATGAATGAATGCTTTAATTTCCAAACTTGGGTAGTGTCTGAGTTAACATAAGACATGTGAGTACACATATGGTTATTGGGAATCAATAATTTATTAATTTATTTAAAATGGCCGCTACATATGGAAAATTTAGATTAAGGTAAAGTTAAATTTTGTTTTAAATCTAGAAACACCTCATTTAGTTGTCTAAGATTGAGTTAAATTTATTTTTTTATTATTATTTATTAAGTTTATTTATAGTCTGGGATAATTATTAAAGTATCCTGTAGCTAGTATTGTATTGTCCCAGGAAAGATCAAATGCATTGTGCATAAAATATATGGGATTACATGGATGAAGTAGTTGTCGGAAATATATTTTCTGACTAAGTTTCCTGTAATTAGAGCATTTGCTTTTAGAGTACATATTATTTCCATCAAGGTGCATAAGACGTGTAAGGGCATAGCTGAATTAACATTGCCATAGGCCCTGGGCCATATGGTGGTCATAGGCCATATGAGTTTATTTGGAATCCATAAAATCAAAAAAGGCATAACGCAAGACACCAGAGCTCCCCATTCCCTCCCACCAAATAAAACAAGCTGTAATATGCATACAAAATGAAGGGGGTAAGCCCAAGGGTAAACAAGGAGCAAAACCAATGGCCAGACCAAGCAACCGCTTATCAGCCCATCGTTTCATGACACATGGATAAAATATTTTTTCCTCCCCATGAAAACACTGCAGTATTTTAAAGTAATCAGCAACTGGTGCATGTTTGCCACTGAACTTTTCTTTGATGGTGTTTTCAGTGAAGAAAATTAAAAAAAAAGGACATGGACTGGAGCCGATCTCAGCCGTCTCTGGGCGAAAGAGGGGTACATCATGAAAATTCACCAGTCCATCACATGGCCAACACACAACCATTCCCATTTATACCTAGGGTCAATTTTTTTTGAGTGCACGGACTGGGACATGTTTAAAGTGGCTGCAGTATATAACAACCATACTGACATAGATGAAAATGCTGTGTCTGTGTCCGCCTACATCAACAAATGCATGGAGGACGTCAGGGTCATAAAAAATGTCACCACCAGGGCTGACAAGAAACCTCGGATATCTGAGGAAGTATGCAGAATGCTGAAGGTTCGGAACTCAGCCTTTAAGTCTGGCGATAAGGAGGCACTGAAGAGCCATAGACAATCTAAACCGTGCCATCAGGCTCGCTAAACGTACTTATTCAGGACTTTTTCAACGACCCTACTAACCCCAGGAGAATGTGGCATGGCTTACGGCAAATCACTAGCTATTAGACAGCCCCTCCAGTGTGTGATAATGACTCTGACTTCCTAAATAACTTTTTTGGAAAGTTTGAGGCACTGAATAGTACTCCTGCGGGGAAAGGCGTACAGAAAGGAGGTGGAGCAGCTGGTGAGACGGTGTTGAGACAACAACCTGATCTTGAATGCCGACAAGACCAAAGAGATT
>JBCNYG010000001.1:17698994-17709280 GCA_039654305.1 Porochilus rendahli
CTCCCTACAGACCTGTTTCGTGGTTGCCCACTCATCAGGGGATTTATATATATATATATATATATATATATATATATTTCCACAGTTCACTTAAACACAATTGATTAATTGATTAATGGATTAAATTTTTAAGTCCACATGTGCAAGCACACACCCTTTTCCCTCTTTACCTCTATGCAGTAGCCATTCGCTGATCGCTTCAGTTACGTCAAAGGAAAGCCACTCGCCTTCTGTACGAGTGCGCACCACTTTGCTGTCGATGTAGCGCTGTGTGGGCGATGTGAGGTCTTTATGGGCCAGAATCTACAAAGAGAAACAGAAAAAAAGGTTCAGCACTCACAACTAACAGCTCTTTACAACCTTTTCCAAATTTTTGTTCCTTTCTTGTTCCTGCGGTGTCCCAGTGAGTGCAAAATACAGATTGGCCATCTGCCTGTTATTTAAAGCCAAAGTTATAAACAGTTCACACAGGTCTGGAAAAGGCCCCCTGCCTCCATCTACAGCCCACCACCTTCTCCACCTACTCCTTCTTCACTCCACCCCTTCCCGTTGGAGGCTCCCTGATCGATTAGCCAGGTCTGGGAAATAGGCTCGGAGGAGCTGTGCTGGCGGAAACAGATGCTGGCCGGACCACGCTGTTATTGCTCTGTCCTTCATGGCTGTGTGTTTACGTTGGACCATGCACTCCTTAATGTGTAAAACACTGCTTGGTCTGCAACACTGAGAAACTCGGCCTGCCTCGCCTCCGTGGCAAATGTTAGACATGAGGCTCATGCTGGGTCTAAGCAGCAGAGAGTGTACACTAGAGATTCACAGATACAGTACACGCATCCGAAGGAGAAACTAGCACCTTGTTCTGATGAACTCATAGAATAGCTGTGTTTTGGGACCTGAAGTCTCATTTCACTACAGGAGATAATAATACAGTAAAACTCATTGGCAAAGTGTTGCGAAAAATGGAAAGTAAAAAGACGGAAGGGATAAAAAAGTATGAGTCATGATGTAACAGCATCCTTATATATAGACTATACGGTATAAGGAAGGTGTGTCTGGCTTATTTTGAAATATAAGCACTTCTATTGTTTCAGCTTTAATAATTAGACAGGATAAACAGGACCTATAAAATATGTTGGAGAAGTAGCTTTTGGGTTACCTCGTATCAGGGAGGGAAATGTTCTCCCTTTACATCCACTGTACCTCATACATCATCACAATCTGTGTGTTTGGGAGAGTGAATCCCAGCTCAGCTAGTGTTTACTGCACCTGTCATGGCTGCCTTTAGGCATAAACACTATATTACGGATTAGGCCAGAGTGGTGCACATGGGAGCCCGAGACAGAAAATTGATAATCTCATTTACCCTCCACACTTGAAAAGAAAACATGACATTCCACACTCACTGCTTGGATCAATACAAGCTATGGATTTCAGGTAGATGAACATATGGATGGACTGAAAGAAAAAAAAAAAATAAGCGGCCTGATGAATGTGCAGCATTAAGTTCATTTTAAATACTTCCCTCGGTGGTTTATTTGGGACAGGTTACAATACACTGCAGAGTTAAGGTGATCTAAACAAATACAAATCTTAGACAGAAGAAATCCTCCTGAAAGGTTCTGTTGAATGAGACTAGTGGTATGTTTTGAAACTGGGATTCTACAGGGGGCAAAAAAGAACCACTTTGCATTTTTTTTTACTTTCACGTATTGTAAGCAGGTGGTCAGATACACCCATCAGCCATATCATTTACAGCATTATACCCACTGACAGGTGAAGTGCATAACATTGATGATCTACTGACAAGACGTGGGGTGAATAGAACACAAAGTGAACAGTCATTTCTCGAAGTTGATGTATTGGAAGCAGGAAAAATGAGTAATAATACGTCTGACTTTGACAAGGGCCACATAGAAATGGCTAAATGACTGGATTAATTGATCTCCAAAACCTCTTGTGAGGTGTTCCTGGTATGCAGTAGTAAGTACCCACCAAAAGTGGTCTTAAGTAGGACAACCAGTAAACTGGAAAGAGTGTCATGGGTGTTCAAGTCTCACTAATCCACGAGGGGAGTGAAGGCTAGTATGTCTACTCTGATCCCACAAAAAGGCTCCTGTAGCACGAACCACTGAAACTGTTAATGCTGGCTATGATAGAAAGGTGTCAGGACGCACACTGCATTGCATCCTGCTGAATATGGGGTGCAGACCAGTCAGGTGGTGTTAATATTATTGGTGCGTGACGCATGCCAGACAAACTAAGCCCATGTCCAACAATATACGGGACATTTACAGCATTTATTCATTTATTCTTCATTATTCTTAATTGTCAGGTAAGGGTGTGGTTGGTTATATTGTGCTACTTCCTGGTTAATATTGAGGGTAATAGAACCTAACTCGATTTGTTGAAGAATGTGTACAAAACGCTTCAAATTCAAATTCGTCACATACAAAACCATACACAGAACAATATGTAGCGAAATGCTTGTTATGACTGTCCTATGTTTGAAGAAGAATAAAAACTATCAATATTCAAGAGAAAAAAGAAAGAAAAAAAAGAAAAATACCAATAACTATTTAAAGGACACCAATAATTAAAAGACAAATATAAATATAAAAATATAAAACACAAATGTGGTGACGATAAACAATAGTGTGGGTGAAGTATGCACACAAATACATGTCCATGTAACACTTCCAGTTTAGGCCACGCCCACATTGAGATTAAGTATGAATACAGATATAGATATATATATATACTCATAAATGTATATTGCATTTGGCAGATGCTCTTATCCAGAGTGACTTACATTAATCATTTTTATACAAGTAAGGGTTAAGGGCCTTGCTCAAGGGCCCACCAGTTGCAGCATGGCGGCATTGGGGACCCACCAACCTTTGGATTAGTAACCCAGAGCCTTAAGCACTGAGTCACCTGTGAGTAAACTTAACAGATACACATATGTACAGTGGCACTGTGTTACAATGGCACTGTACAGGCTCTTGTGGGGGACCATCTACATGAGGGACTGTGATGTCCCGCCGTACGACTTAGGTAATGTCTGTCTATTCGATCGCTTCTCTCATGTGTGTTTCTCTGATTACAGGCTCCGCCCTGATTATCTCACCTGTTCCTCATTCCGCCGGAGGATAAAATGGGCCCCTATACCTTGTCCCGATCGCCAGATCATCTTGTGCCGTTTAAGAGAGACCTTGTGCCTTCATAGAGAATAGTGCTTCTCGTAGCCGCACCGCAATCCAGACAACATTCCATGGTGTTCATGTACCACGTTAAGCCTTGTTCCTAACAAAGGATCCCTGTTTGCACTTTATCTTACAGCGGGGACCATAATAGAGAATTCAAAAACACATTAAAAAATTTACTGTATGTGCATTCACATTGCCCTGCGATGGTCTGGGGATCTGTTCAAGGTGTACCCGACCTTCGCCCAGAGTTGGCTGAGATAGGCCCCGCAACTGGAAGTAGGATTAAGCAGTTTGGCAAACGAGTAAATGAATGAATGTAGATTGGATTCATGCAGTGGTAAGTAAAGGTGACCTGGTTCGTATCATATTTTGTAATGATTATATAGTACTGGAATAGTAACAGTAGTATTCTGTACCGACAAACATAGCAGTGTGCAGTCTGGACATTTTTAAAATGATCTTTTAAGTCTTGCACAATAGACACTCGTGAGGATGTGTATTACTCACCTGATAAAGCTCAATGCGCTGCTCAGACACACGCGCCTTTGGATTCTGCAACCTGAAAATCCTTAGCTCGGCCTTCACCAGGTTGGAAGCATTCTTCTCCATGGAGCTTACATCAAACTTGAGCCGTCTGAAGTAGGGATTGTAGTAGGTTGGAGAGATGACATCTGTAAGACAGAGAGGACTCTCTTATTGATAATCAGAGTTGTGTAGAGCAGAGATCTTTAACTCCGTCTGCACTGTTTTTGTATGTTCTTGGCGGGGCTTTTTCACTAGTGTTTAGAGACCGCTGCCAAATGAGCACGCTTGATAGAAGAGCCATATGGTGGACGACTCTGACAGTTCTAGATGACCTCTGGATTGCACCTGCAGTACACACTTCATCAGTTATTCAGCCAAGGGTTACTTGGAGGACGCTGGAATTTGAATGCCTGATTCGAACAATGTATCAGAGAGCAAAATCTAAGCCTTGATATTCCAGACATTTAAACAAGACACATCAGAAATCAGATACGCAAACATTTTTTACCCTTGTAGCACAGGAGATATTTAATTTGTCATGATCCAGGGTACCATGAAAATCCTTTACAAGAATCGAGGTTTTAGTGAATAGATTAGAGACAGCTGGGAACATGGTGCCTCTATGAACCCAGTAGTACAACACTTGCATAATACTCTAAACCATGTGTGACAGCTGCGTGTTTTGACCGGGGTCTTGAACACCATGCAGTAACAAAACATTGAACTGTCAAAATGTGTAAAACGCACACATTTTTTCAAGTGGGTAAAATGTTCAAATTCCAAACGCACTGTAGTTCGGAAAGCTCAGTGTCACTTCCCAGGCTGCTATGTGCCAGCCATCTGTATACACAGATGTTTGCCACAACCACAGGCTAAAGCTTTACATACGTCTATCCCTACCATAATTGACCCCTAACCATGTGTGTACTTAGCATGACCAGACAGGCAGAAATCATAAGTGAAGTCGCACAGGCTGTACTAACGCTTGCTCAGTGGTGTCGGACGCAGCCTGAAGCCCCAAACTGATGGCTGTTAGGGCGTGCAGAAGCCGGGGATTAAGAAACTGCGGTGGTTTGTTTATAGAACCTACACTAGCAGGATGTCCAACCAGAGAGAAGAAAAAAAAAATGCTTAGCAGCTGCTTCTGGAGTCAGCATGACAGTGAGTTCAATCACGATTTTCAGGGGAAAACCCATTTACTAACTTCAACTTCATGGGAATAAAGTGTGTGTATGTGTGTTTAGGGGGTTCGAAGTAGACTGAGGCTGCTTTGTCCATGGAATTGCAATGTCAGATGTAGTAGTTGCCTGTGTATGCTGCTGGAGCTACACAGAGAAGTATGAGTTTTGGCCTATTTTGAGAGAGAAATGTGGCAGAAATATATATAGTGAAGACAATATAATACAGCACAACTGGCAATTATTCAAACCATCAAACTTGTTCCCCAAACTCAGGCTTTAGAATGCTCTCTCTCTCTCTCTCTCTCTCTCTCTCTTTGTCTCTCGCGCTTTCTCTCACTCACTCACTCTCACGGACGATCCTGCTGACAGGCAGCCAATAATAACTTTTCACTGTATGACCAGGATAACATATGGGCCAAGACTAACGAAGCTTTAGCTAGCTTCTTTCCCATCCATCAACAAAAAGAAAAAAAAAGGAAAAAAATAAAAAGGGAGGAAAAAAAAAAAAAAAAATCACACTTCAAACCTCCAGTAGGCCATCTTAAGGAGCAGAGTTTATATAAACTTCTCCCAAGAATCCTGACTCTATGAATGACTCTGCTGTGTTCAACTCAGCGCTGGAGAGTTGGAGTTCAGAACTCTGCACGCTGCTGTGAAGAAAACACACCATTGTGGGTTTACACACAAATTGCATCACACGTGCAGGCATACTAAGGAATAATGAAACCTCTAATCCAGATATGCCATGGTTTTCCTGTCACACTCTGATTCGCTGGGGAATTTGGGCTGACTCAGTCAGCAAACCACCCATTTACTGAGGTTGAGAGGCAGAGAGGAGAGTAACCGCGCTACTGCTGATTAATTTGAACGTGACATGAACGTGATCCACCACAAGTGGCACCACTGTGGTCTGAACGCTCCTATGCCCTATGCACTCGCTCCTATGCACTCATCAATTAGCACTTTCTGAGGTTCTAAAAATGTTTTCCCTTATTCCTTTAAGCAAACATCTTTATAGACCATGTAAAAGCTCTTCAATAATTCAACCAAACAGCGACCACGCCTGAACTGACTCCAGTGCGCATATTCTGTTAGGTAACGTTCCCCACAAGTTTTCATTTTCTAAACTGCTTAAAGCCTGATTAGGGTCGTGGGGATGCTGGTGCCTATCTCAGCCAACTCTGAATGAAGGCGTGGTACACCCTCGACAGCTCGCCGGACCATTGCACGGCCAACACACACACAACCGTTCACACTCACACTCATACCTAAGGCGATTTGAAAGCGAGTTAGCTTACTGTGCTTGTTTTTGGATTGACGGAGGAAACCGAAGTACCCGGAAGAACCCCACACAAGCAAACTCAACACAATAATGCCCGAGACCGGGAATCGAGCGCAAGACCTTCTTGCTGTGAGGCGAATGTGCTAACCACTGCGCCACCGTACCTCCCTTTACATGATTTTGTTCACTAAAATAGAATTTTTCTTGAAGATCACTTATATAGACTTTTTTCTCGTCACAAATAAATACTTTAACATCAGACTGAGATGTAGTGCTCAAGGAGTGCAAAATAGTTCGATTTCTGAACTGGCATGAAATATGTGTAGTGGCAGGTGGAGTGAGCAGCACCTTCCCTTCCTTTAACTTCACGGCTGAGGTGCCCTTGAGCAAGGCACTTAACCCCTAACTGCTCTCTGGGCACCGCAAAACATTGTGTGTGCCCACTGTTTACATTTGTGTTTGCTCACTTTGAATGGGTTCAACGCAGAGCCAAAATTTCCCTTGTAGAAGTAATCTAGCTTATCAAAATCAAAATAATAAACAAACAAACAAATAAATAAACAAGCTGTTATGTTTTTAGAGCAGTGGTTGGCACGTCTGCATTACAGCAAGAAGGTCCTGGGTTCGGGTGTTCCTGTGTGGAGTTTGCATGTTCTCCCCGTGCTTGCATGGGTTTCCTTTGGGTATTCCGGTTTCCTTGCACATTCTAATGCGGGCTAATAGTGGTTGTATGTGTGTTACCCTGCAACGGCCCGGCACGCTGTTCATGGTGTACCTCGCCTTCGCCTGGTGTTGGCTGAAATGGGTGCCAGCCTCCGTGTGACCCTGATTAGGATTAAGCAGCTTGGAAAAAGAATGAATAAATGAATGAATATCATTATTTGGCCACTTTCACGGGTGCTTCGCTCAGAATATGTGAGAGCTGCGGAACTACGCAGAGAGCCTTGGGAGGGAGTGGCATCCATTCCCGGAAATTCTGCTCATGTTGAAATTTGACATGGATCAAGCAAGGGATCAATTCAACTGAAGATGCGTCTTATTCCTCAGCCCATATTTTTATAATCTGCCAGAATGGCCATGGTAGTCCTGGCCACATTTCTCATGAAGCAAACAGCTATGGAAGCCATTATCTTTACTGTTCTCTCCGTGTGGGATTCCTCCAGGTTATTTGGTTTTGTCCCACCTCCCACAGACATGCTGGTAGCATACTGGCTTTCTTAAATTTCCCCTTAGGGGTGAATGATTGTGGGGGTGTGTAGCCCTCTTTATCCCAACCTGTTCACGGTGAAGATGTTGCACCGGTACTCTGCTACGGTGTTGTTTCATAAACGTGCACGGCTGGCAAAAGCGCCTCAAAAATTTCGTTCACCTACCACTACTGAGTTAAAAGCAACACCAGTATGCTCAGGGTATTCGCATGAGGGCGGCATGCTATGTAAAAACACACACTGCTCCGGCTGAATGTTGGCTTTGTTTGGTTCAATGTAAACAGCCAAAGCCAGCATAATGAGGAGTCTTCTTTACAGCAATATTGTAGGATTTCTGTTTAAAAGTATGCATGACGCCCTGTGAAGAACTGGCGTCCCATCCAGGGTTTTCCGCCTCACGCCCACTATAGGCTCCATACCCACCGCACCCCTGACCAGGGTAAAGCAGTTTCTCACAGATGAGTGAAAGAAACACAAATATCAGGTACATTGTATATTTATAGAATTCATTTACACCTTAACGCATTCACCACAATACACATTTCTTCTAAACCTCTTTCTTATCAGCTCTTCCAAATGCCTTGTCTTCATTCTCTCCTTCATAATCCTCTCTATCTCAGGCCATTACAAACATTTGCTTAATAGATCCTGAATGGCTTCCTGAGTGAGCAGCACTAGTGCTGAACAGGAGGAAACGTGAACTCTTAAAACCATCGAGCAAGAGCTTCCTTCCTGAAGGAGAACACTCATGCCTTTCCCTCCTCTTCCTGCTTGGCCTGAAGGCCTGAGCTACAGCAGATCATCCTCTCTTGGTCTGTTGATAATCAGCCACCACTGCTCGGACTGTACTCAACCGGCACTAAGCCAACACATCTTCGCACGACCCAACACATAAGCCTCACCTCATTCACCCTCACTCACATACACACACACACACACACCGTAATGTTTGCTTCCCTGCACACAATATACATACTAGAGATGCTTTCAGCTCTGTTTACCCTAAACAGGATTTGCATCTTGGGGGTATTACATTAAGTAGACATTTGTTCCAACACACCAGAGCCAAGCTCCCAATCTGTGCCAGTGTGTCTTCTCGCTGATCAGGAGACCTGTGCCAGGAATTCGTCCCCAGTGTCCTTTACTTGTTTGCTGACCCCAGATTTGTTTCCTGTGCAATGGATTCTCTCCAGTATACAGTGTGCATATATAACTGGTGTTGCTGAGCAGGCAATCGACCTTACTTTATACAAGTCACAGCGGAAATGTACCGTTTCAAGGTTGTTTCACGGGGAGCTGAAATATTGTTACTCCCATATAGACTCCAAGATAAACCTAAAGAAAGACTCTTGAAATGTAAAAGGAGTAGCCCTAACATAAAAAAAACTAAAAGATCCAGAGGAAGGATCCACAGAATGCAAATAAATTTATATATAATTCCATAATTTTATGGAATATTTATATCTACATCAATATTTGAATGATAAGTAGAATAATGTGTATGACGCATTTTTCAACCTTTTTCTGCTTGAAATTGAAAACGCCGTCGGAATAACTGTATGACAGCGTAAAAAGTTTCAGGCCGGGTAGAGGGGAAAGTATCTGACCTACTTTTGAGCATTTCTCACTTCTGTAAGATATGCTGTCGGATTCCCCTTACTTCCTCTGCAGAAGGACACACTGTTCTTTCCTTCTCACACTTGAGGGCCAGAAAGAGATGAGATGAAAGCACGGATCATTTAAAGAGAGAACAGACAGAGAGGTAGAGAGGTAGTGCAGCGCTCGGAGGTCAGACTATCGTTCCTTTGTTACGTGGCAAGACTGCAGAGTCTAAAAACACTGCTAGCTGAGTCAAGGCCTGCAGAACTGGAACCGAATATAGTCTTAGCAAAGCGCAGGAAAACGGTGGAGGAGTGGGAGTAGGAGAAAAGGGAAGGAGAAGCAATGGTTAACGCAAAAAAGGGGAACTGGAGAAAGGTGGGGAGAGAGAAAGGAACGAGAAAACGAGAAAGAATTTGAGACAGAAGAGTGCTCCTGCCTCTGCCATTTCATGCGGATGCCTCCGCCCAGCCACTCACCTGCCAATAGCAAATTGAAAACAACTCTGCGCATAATCCCTGGGAACTAAAAATACCCAAAGCTTTGAAGACCCGTGCATAAACTCCTGTCAGTCTGCACACGGTTCCTTCCCAGCAACAGCCCAATCAACACACACACACACACATACATACACAATACAGAAGGAGCTAAGAGATAGCTAATGTGAAAGGGACTGTTGTCCTGCTGGCATGCTGTACAGGCGTCCCTTCAACTGTTGTATGGCAACCAAAAAACAAGCAATCGCCATGAAGAGTATTCCCAATGACCCTGTTAGAACCAGCCCAGATAGAAAAAGCTTACTCCTTTATCAAATTTCAGAATGGCTGCGTGGTTGCCACGGACTCATGGATCATTTGTGAAGAAACATTGCTGGAAAAATAGAATTCGTACAGTGTTACTTCCTGTGCGCTCTACCATTTGCAGAACTGTGAAATCACAACACAAACAATAATGGGGATGACAGTTGGCAGATTCGCTCGCGCACACCACCTCCTCAACATTTGACTTAATTAATCTTCTGCAATGCTCCGCACGCCGCCTTCCCGGGCCCAGTGCATCCCTCACTCCTACAGACCCATGAGAGATAGATGGGCTCCAGATCTCTTTCCCACACTCGGATTTACTTGAGTTACAATATCATATTACTTAGGACCTGTGCTCTTGCTGTAAACAGTATGAAAGTGTTGGAGGAAAAGTTGTTATTCTTTTGCGCTTTTGCTAATGGCCCGATTCCCAGGTGAGAAAGGAAGAGAGAGAAAAAGGAGGGGGGGGGGGGGGGGGGGGGGGG
>JBCNYG010000001.1:17709380-17720876 GCA_039654305.1 Porochilus rendahli
TTTTGAGGAAAAGTTGTTATTTTGTTTTACTTTTGTTAAGCCACCGATTCCCCAATCCCCCCCCCCCCCCCCACACCCCCACTCCTACTCCACCCCCTTTCGTTACTCTCTCTCCAGTTACGCAATCGAGTTTGGCTGCTGGAAAACCGGCAGCGCATCCAGGTCTTGCGTAAGTTTACTGAGCCCCTCTTTTCACAACAACTCCACCATGCCGTGGGCCCATGGACCAATTTTTTACCTTCGTTGATTAGAAGGAAGATTTCCGACCTGATTTAGAACACAGAAAACTAGCTGTCTGCGTATAATGGGCTAAACTGGCCCTTGAAATCTGTCCAGATTTGGCACATTTCAGTTAAATACTGACATCACCTCAACCACACAAACACAAACACACCCACGCCCACACAATCAAAACAGCGCTACAGAAAAGAGGCTCAAAGGTCCGATCTGAGTCATGGATTTCAATGTGTAACATATTACTCCTAAAAGAAGAGCAGCAGCTCATGAAGCACACAGCCACAGATTGAATGCAGTTGCTGGCTCCACATTCCCCGATTATGCTCTCCAGGCCTGTGTTAATAAAGTGTTATCACATGCATGTTCGCTCCTTGCGGGTTGCTGGAGATCAAACTCTATTTGTTTCCACTGATATCACACAGATGGGTTGCACAGCAGCAAAGGCTTCCCCTTCCACAGTCTTGCGCAGCGATGTGGAGGCCTCCGCATGGCTCTGTGCACTGGGTTGATTTTGGGAGAGCCCCACCACACCACAGTGTTTATTTACAGTGCAGGAGGAAAGAGGGGCTCGAGTGTTCTCTCGCAGTCACTAAACATAATCTGTCGTGCACACGCACTAGGCTTCTTGCTAAGCTACACAAACACTGACACACTTTAACCTCTCCCTCCGTCCTTCAGACTCTTCTGAGCCCTTTCAGGTTTTTCCAATGCTAGCGTGTATGTATAGTCATCACTCAAAACAAGTCATGGACATGGCAATTACAATATTCGTTAAAATAGTAATAGCTAGACTGGCTAATGATAAAAGATCAAATGACAGCAAAGTGATTGGATAATAAACATGTCACCCATTAAATATACACTTTATTCACACTTTGGATACCACGACTTGTCAAAATGTCCGTATTGGCACATGAGAGTAAGAAGGCACGTAAGTTTTCCAAGATGACTAAATCTTCCACTAAATGCTAATTAGACTTTAATGCACAGCTCAAACCAGGAAAATTTACGCAGACAAACGTTTCTCTCAGTGCTCATGGGCAGGGAGTACAGCATGTCCTAGCTGTAAGAATACCGCTGTTAGTGCATCAACGCTAACTGAGAAATGTTGACTTGATTAACTGTGAAAGGTAAAAAGCACTCTAATTGTTGGTTTACACTTCGGTGCTCAACCTTACTTGTGTTGTGAAATAGAGAGGGGGTATATGGGTAAACATGATGTTCAGTGTTGTACAGCTCTACAGTTCCTTCATGTCAGGGGAGCTTGGTTGAGGAAGCGAGAAATGTTTGTCCACGTACCCTGGAGCTTTGTCATGAGATTTACATTTACGGCATTTGGCAAACGCCCTTATTCAGAGCGACTTACAGTTTTATCTCTTTTATACAACTCAGCAATTGAGGGTTAAGGGCCTTGTGAAAAGGTTCAATATTGTAGGCTCAAAGTGTTCAACTCTAATCAGCTAATTAATCCATATCACCGGCGAAGGGTTCCTGAGTCTTTAAATGGTCTCTCAGTCTGGTTCAGTGGGATTCACAATCATGGGGAAGATGGCTGACCTGACAGCTGTGTAGAAAACCATCACTGACCCCCTCCACAAGGAAGGAAAAGCCTCAAAAGGTAATTGCAAAAGAAGTTGGATGTTAAAGTGCTGTATCAAAGCACATAAATAGAAAGTTATGTGGAAGGAAAAAGTGTGGAAGAAAAAGGTGCACAAACAGCAGGGATAACTGCAGCCTGGAGAGAGCTGTCAGGAAAAGGCCATTCAAAAATGTGGGGGAGCTTTTGGACATGGGCTTCAAACGTCATATTCATCTTGTCAAGCCACTCCTGAACATCAAACAACATTACAAGCGTCTTACCTGGGCTATAGAAAAAATGAAAATGAGAGCAAATTTTGCATTTCATTTGGAAACCAAGGTCCCAGAGTCTGGAGGAAGAATGGAGAAGCACACAATCGAAGATGCTTGAAGTCCAGTGTGAAGTTTAAACAGTCTGTGTTGATGTGGGGAGCCATGCCATCTGCTACTGTTGGGCTTTATTACGTCCAGAATCAATGTAGCCATCTACCAGGACATTTTAGAGCACTTCATGATTCCTACAGCTACAAGCTTTATGAAGATGCTGACTTCATTTTCCAGGACTTGGCACATGTCCACACTGCCAAAAGTTCCAAAACCTGGTTCAGTGACTGTGGGATTACTGTGCTGGATTGGCCAGCAAACTTGCCAGACCTGAACCCCATGGAGAATCTATGGGGCATTGCCAAGAGAAGAATGAGAGACACGAGGCCGAACAATGCAGAAAAGCTGAAAGCCCCAATTGAAGCATCGTGGTCTTCCATAACACCTCAGAAGTGCCACAGGCTGGTTGATTGAGGAAGTAATTCATGCAAAAGGGGCCAAAACAAAGTACTGAGTACATATGTATGATTATACATTTCAGAGGGCTGACATTTCTGAATTTAAAATCCTTTTCAATTAATTTCATGTAAACATTCAAATTTTCAAAAGGCTTGAAATATTTCATTTTGCATGTAATGAGTCTATATATTAGTTTCACCTTTTAAGTTGATTCACCTGTATTCCCAAACGTCTGTGGATACCCGACCGTCACATCTGCAAACTTTCCCAGATTTAGTCCCCCATTGCCGTTGTAATAACATCTACTCTTCTGAAAAGGGACTGTAGAGTAAGGCTGTTCAAATGTGTCCATTCAGCCACCAGAGCATTAGTGAGGTCAGGCACTGGTGTTGGGTTGGTAGGCCTGGGGCGCAGTCCACATTCCAGTTTGTACCAAAGGCAATCAGTGGGGTTGAACTCTTGGCAGCCACTTGAGATTTTTCATTACAATCCTTCTAAGCCTTGCTTTCATGAACCCCACTTTGTGCACAGTATCACCGTCGTGCTGGAACAGGTTCGAACCCAAGGATTTGAAGTGAAGTTTTAATGTAACAGCAATGATACAATCATTCTGCTCAGCTGTGTGTTGCTACATTTCTGGCAACAGTTTGAGGAAGAACCACATGGGCATGATAGTCAGCTCTCCACAAACTTTTTAGACAGATAGTGTAATTCTTTAATCTGACTGAACAACGACATTAAAGTGGTGATAAACAGAGAGACATTATTGGCATGAAATCCATGTGCGGATGTAAGTACGTTTTACAGTATAACTAATATAGTCTTTCAGTTTAGCATAGTTTAGATAACCACATGTTATACAGTTTGGGGGTATACGACCAAGCTTTGCTAAATGTTTGATAGTAAACACACTGATGGCATTAAGCAACATGACAACATTCATTCACTCATTTTCTTATCTGCTTAATCCTAATCATGGGGAGGCTGATGCCCATCTCAGCCGACTCTGGGCGAGAGCAGAGTTCACCCCGGACAGACATGCCAGTTTATTCCACAATAATTTGAGTTCATTATTTACCAACATCTTCACAAAGATTGAAGGTCAGGACTCTGGGGTGCCAATGCATGTGTGAAAATGATTCCTCTTGCTCCCTGAACCACTCTCATTGCTTGAGATCCAGTTTTATTTCTGTGCCATTGATAAGATAACCTTGTCTTTCAGTACATTCAAGTTGTCACCTGACTTCATTTTATTGCATAATGTTTGGGTGTATGCGTGTATATATGTGTGTGTGTGTGTGTGTACACGCGGCAATTATTCCATGACCTTAATCTTATAGACTCTCCGGGCGTTAGCCTCATCTTTTTCTGACATTGACATTTGAACTTTATCCGTGATGAATAGTACTGATCGCCTTCTTTCCATTTTTCCACAGTGACTTGCAGTGAACTAATATGTGACTCCGCCCACAATTCTACCCTCACACGTTCAGAAATGCACAGCCGAAGAATTATAAACCCGAAAGCCAGGAATGTGTAGTGCACTTTCCAAGAGGCCATACAAACGGGGGTGTTTCCTGTGACACTAACAAAACATGTTAATGCACAATGTGGACGCAACTGGAGAGCACACTGACTTCAGAGTAAATCTATATGACCTAGATGACCGAGATGTATTCTTACACATGCAGTAAACTGAAACACTGTACAGGCCACTATGGCAATTCCAGTTACAACAAGTCTCTCTTGGTTAGCTATGACAAGTACAAGAAACACATGTTGCCATTACTGAAATTTTCTCATAGTGTGGTTAGTTAAATGATCCATTACTATTACATTGACTTATAATGTGTTCTACTAGTTATTACAGACATGTAATTAAGAGCACCTAATAAGTTTGTTTACCTTGTGTATTTAATCCTCATAGTAGTTTCTAACTGCTCATTAAACACTCCGACATAAAGTCTTTACAGTATTAACAATCCAGCAGAGCTTATTTCATTATGCTTGCAATTAACCCCAAATTTATTTGCATGGATTTAATAAGAGTTAAAGTGACGTATTATGCGGGGCATGGTTATTCCTATAATTAATGTAATGGAAAAGAATCGCATGAAGAAAATTAGTGTAATTTAAAAGAATGGTAACAAAAAAAATCTAATTACTCCATTTGGTTTTTGTGGAGCTGGGCTTACAAGAGAGGCCTTAAGATTACATTTTTATTATGCTAATAGCTGACCTTAAATCTCTATTTAAATGCTTTTAACAACCACTTAAATTTGGGTTTTGAATCATTTAGGTACCGCTCAGCACAACCACAAATATGCAAGTACTTTATGCCTATTAAGTGGTTCAAGTACAATAATTTTGTAAATATTTGACATCCCACTTAGAGGCACTCCTGACAGCTCACAATGTATTCAAGAGCCCACGTTTGCCTCTTTTTAAAAACAAATTACAATCTTAAATGGACACATTTATTTGCTTGCACTCTCCCAGGCCAGATATCTGTCCTACTTGTGCAATCAATGTGAAATTATTTCCTTTCTTCAACACCCATCAAATCATTTTCCAGAGCACATAACAGCAAATCACACATCCTGACATACACGTCAGGAAAATAACTGCAAATTCAACACTTCTGAGCCCTAACCCCCTGTATGCATACAGTGAAAGCCTTCTGTTCATCTGCACTTAAAAACAGCCATGAGGCCACCCTATATTTGGCTTGCAGGAGATGTGCATTTACTAACACGCAGGCAGGGCATTAGTATGCTCAAGTTTATGCATGCATGGGCACTTAATAGCTGAGCATATGTGCAGGGAAAACAAAACTGACCAAGAGTATGCTACATTAGATATAATGGATGCTCCTTTGGGACCCTACTGTTTCTATGTGGATACCTAACATTGCCACTTTGAGTCAAAAATATGTGGCAGAAATATCCATGTATCAAACCGTGGAGCCTGTAAGAGACGTCAAGTACATTTGGAGCTGCTGATACAGCCGCAGTGTGCTTACTAATAAGGCAAATATTCCGAATGCTGGGAAAAGAGTCCTACTGAGTGTGCCTAATAAAATACTCAGCACAAAAATAGCTGCTTTTGGAAATATTTAGTTTGAGATATTGTCTAACACTTAAAACTTAATGGAGAGTATCTACGCTATGGAAAAGTGGGTGTCAAATTAGAACGGTGGTGTACTGAGTGGAGAGAGGAAGATGTGAGGGTCACAGAGGCCTGGTCAGCATGTAAAGGGGGAGAGGGGTATAGAAAAGGGAAAGCCTCTCTGGTGACTAGCACACTCCACACCCCAGCAACAGTGGGTCTCCGGCTGGAATTTTCCATGGAGCATGTGGCACAGAGCAGCATATAAGCACGCTACCTCTACTGCGCTCCAGGAGTGTTTCATGGGTTTTGCCCTGCTCGGTCCCGGCACAGCTCACCCCTGGCTACTAGCTCTCTCTCATTTTCAAGCTCCCTCCCTTCCCTCTCCCTGCATTTTTGTGAGCCTTCCAGTACCATTGTGCCCCGCAGTGTTGCCTGTGCGGACTTCCTGGTGCCCAACCAAATTAGGCTGATAACCCTGTGCATTAAGGCAAACTTACAGCCAACTCTTTCAGATCAGGATATTCAGAAGCAGAGATTAATAATGAATGAATTCTAAAATAACCTGCCTCTCTTCTCTGTGTTGACACAGTATTATTTATATCCCATAAATACCTTCCAGCATGAGTCTGGCACTAAGCCAGATCTATTCATATTTAGGGTATTTGTACAACGGATAGGGCCAAGAATAATATTTAATGCAAACTATACCTTGGGGAATATAAAATATCTCGTAAGTACATTCCCCCCCCCCTCCCCGTGCTACGTATATGCGCCCATTTGATCTGTAGGGGGAAACCCGTTTCCAAATTAATGGCACAATAAGTCTATTGAATATTATTATTTTGCTTAAACAGTCATGACTTAGTAAACACCAACCTGCACAGTAGGCCTGTGTAGGTGCACAGTGGCGTATTATTCCAGCAGATGAAGGGGGGAGTCTAATGAATTTTGTCGGGCTGAATACTGAAACATTGTGGTGGAAATGGCCAGTATGAAAAGGTTTAGGTAATCCAGCACATGAAAGTGGTTTATACTGAAAATTTAAAGTAACACAATCTACACCTCCATTCTCTATTTCTCTTTCTTGTTTGTTTTTCAGGCAATACACTGGCGCATAGGTATGTGCTGGCATCTCAGCTATGTTGTTATAGAAAGCAGAGACTTTATGCGCTTGCCAGGATTTACAGCGGCTTAAAGAAATGATCTATGAAAACGTGCAGACGAGAAACGCTTGGAATATGTGTTGCATTTATGGTGAGAGGAAGAAGACGTTTGGGACTGGCCTTAATTTAGTTTCATTTTTGCCAAAGATTACTGCACGCATTCTTCAAATCAGATCGGATACCACAAAAGGCCCACGGTGTAACTGAGACAATAGTTGGTTAAAATGTTACTTGTAGGATTTATAGAGTGTAAAGTTATTCCATCCATCTTGCATAACTAAAACATATAGAATGTTTATATATGTGTATAATATATTTTAATAATGGAAAAAAAAGCCCAGCTTGCACTACTAGGATATACAATCATATATTGGGAGTCTTGGGGTGAATTGAATAATATTATCGTGATCATAATAGAGATAAAGGTGTGGGAAATACGTGATTAACCAATAAAGATCATTAAGCAATAATAAATAATGCTCAAATGCACGCGCACATAATGAGTGCCTCGTAGTGTAGAATGTAACCCCACTCAGTAGCAGGTATGCCAGTGGTGCATCACTCACTCTCGGTTGGGTAGAAGGGCTGCATGTCGATTTTGTGCACCTCCTTGGCGTAGTACTCCTCCTCACTGCGCTGGCGCTCGCAGGTGGCGGCGCGCTCGTTGGCCTTCTCCTGCAGCAGGTCGCGGGTGCTGTTGTAGATGGCGATGATATCCTGGGACACATCTTCAGGCTCCGGGAACTCCTCCGGTGGCTTGCTGAGCTTCAGCTTGCTCAGGATCTGCCCGCGGATCGCCTCGATGCGCTTCTTCATGAACTGGTCCATGTCTAAAGTGCTGCACGTGGACAAACCGAGCGCCACGGCCACTAGATCCAGGCTCAGCAGAAGGCTCACTACGAAAAGGTTCATTTTCGGAGGAGGATTGCTGTGTTCCTCCACAGTTTTCAAAAGGAAAAGAAAGGCAGCTTTCGCACTCGAATAAGCTTTGCGTTCGCTGAATGAAGACACGAAGACTATTACAGGAAAGGAGGCGATAGATGCATTTTGTAGCCTAGTGCCAGATCACCAGATAAAAGTTTGACGTGAAAAGTTTAGGCTATAGTGGGATCATTAGTCATGCATCGTTTGGGGGTCTGGATAGCCATCTGGCGTGACAGTACAGAATTTCTTGAATAGGTCTTTTTTTGTATATCTTATGTATATAGATAAATGTATGAAAATTTTATCCTGGAATTGAAGAATAGCTCGCCTATGTGATCACACAGCAAGCCGAAGAGTCACAGTTACGGCCATCTGCAGTTTAATCTGCGAGAAGCGAACAGAGCGACGCACCTCCAACGCATCCGAGCGCCCCAAACCCCGCTGTGAACGCTGTGAATACCCCGACTGCGCCTCACGCGCTGCGCTTTAACACTCGGCACAGTCAGCTCGTGCGCCGCTGCGCATCTCCACCGCCTGCCCAGACGCGTAAGATCCGAAGCGCGCGCTCTAACGTCGGAGAGGAGACCTAACAGAGTAATGAACGCGAAAATTTCCGGACGGTCAGAAAAAAAAACAGAGAGAGAGAGAGAGAGAGAGAAGAACGGAACGAACGAGACAACGCAGTTATTTTCCCTTCGGCGCGACGGAAAGAGCGTTAGCGCGCTTCTCCATCCCCTCTTGTGGAAAACGCCAGTGCCGCGTGCCAGCGCGCACCATCTCCTGGCGGCTGGCTGGACAGAACGTGAGCTTTATAAAGGAGACGCACCTCACCACGTGCTTTCGTGCGCTTTCACGCCGAGCTTGTGGTCATCGCCTTCAGACCGACAGGACTAGACTCCAACCTTCGCGTACACGGCCACTTATTATCCATATTTCAGCGCGTGTTGACATGGTGCAAAAAAGAGAGAAACCTCACATCCACGAGGTCCTAATGCCGGCTGGATGAAGTTCACCAAGCACTCTATTTACATTTCCTTCCAATTCAATGAGCCACTCGCAGTCTCTGTTTCTTTTTCCTCTCCCATGCTAGACTATTCATTCTTTTGGTATTTGTCTGGCTGGCACTTTTCTCCAAAATCACTTGTGTTGTATCATTATTCGTCACTTGTAAAGCAGTAAAGGAGAGTGGGTTCACTTTGCCCAACAGTGGCTCCCAGCAAGACTTGTATCTTCACAATCTTCCAATTACTAATTCGGTCTTAACCAACCAACCATCATATTCCCATTATTTACACCATTCATTCATTTTCTAGGTACACCCTGGAACGCTCGCCAGGCCATTACAGGAGCAACACGCATAACCATTTACACTCATACTCACACCTAGGGGCAATTTGGAACAGCCAATTAGCCTACGGTGACTTTTGGACTGTGGGAGGAAACTGGAGTTCCCGGAAGAAACCCACACAGGCCCGGGGAGAACATGCAAACTCCACACTGAAAATCCTTTTAATCTTTGTTCAGATGAACCTACTTTACATGCCTCTTTGGTGTGTGATCTCTTAGGAATGGCGTTAATGATCTGATTATTGCCCCAGAGCCACTGCTGGGTGCTTGAATCAAGATTAAACCACTCTGTATCCTGAAACACGTGCGTGATGTTAAGAACACAAACGTGGAAACATCTGTCAATCAAACAAACAAACAAACAAACAAATAAATGTACTGAATATATTTGAGGTATGAAACAATGTGGACACACTACTTTTAAGAAGTGTAATATATTCCTTTGCTATTTCACTCTTTGATACACACATCCCCAACACCACCACCTGATTTACACTTTCAGGGAATTGCACTGAATTTTTCTTATCTTTTGCCAAAGTGCCTCCTCCCAACCCAAAACCAAACGATCGCTCAGCTATGACAGGTTGTCAGAAGTGTTCTGGCAGGCCAGCCACCTGTGCTAACCAGATGTGGTCACTAAATCAGTACTCACACTGCCAGATGTGGAGCAGATAGAAGTCTTTAATTGGGTGCGTGTGTGTAGTGTATTGGGGAGTGTTTCCATATTAGATATTGTGTCAGGAGGCACTCCATTCAGCCACCTGCTATTTTTGAAACCAGGTTACTGTGACCCACACAGGTGAGTCTCTGGAATTTATCCAGCAGCGGAGGGGAAAAGCACACAGTGTTAGAGGGGACACATTCTGAAGTCAAGTGTCAACAAGGCCATGAGAAGGCTGACATTCCTGAGTGAAAGGGCGCAGTGTTGCTGTGACGGATGGACAATTTACGTGGCGAGACAGGTCGCCTAAATCGCAAAGCCGTGCCCTCCATGGGCGATAAGACACTCAGCAAATATTTCCATTTGGTCTGTGTGAACAGCGTTGAGAGGAAGATGAGAAAATGTGAAAAAGAGCAGTCAGCAAAAACCATCATTCCACCATGACTGCTCCCTAAAAGGGCACACACACGCTGAGCAAAACAGATTTCCTGGCAACCCTCCTACTGAGGCATGCAGACAGATGTATACTCACATATTTGTGTGTACAGACTTAAGTGTGCTTATCATACAGCAAGACGTGAAAGCAAACTTAAACACCAGGGTCTCTAAGAGCTTCCCGATGTGAAATATGTTTACATTAACTGAAATGGGGTTTTCCCTCCACGTCATGAAGTCAGACAGTGACTGGACCATACTGTCATGCATACTGGTTAATCATACCGCCATAGTTTGTCAAGAGCGCCATCTTTTGGTCATTTTGTAACACCAAATAAATAAATAAAAACTGCTGCTCTGTTTCTAATCTGTAAAAGTTCAGTAAAGGCATCCAAATCAATCTTAAGCGAGAGTTCACTTAACTCAGAAATAGAATATTATCATTATGAAATAATATTTATTAAGATAAAAAATTTTAAGTGAGGTCCATGCCCTTTACATCACATCAGAACATCTGGATTATTCATTCACTCATTTTCTATGCAGCTTAATCCTTATTAAGTTCGCAGGGAGGATGGCACCCATCTTAGTTGACTCTGCGCGGAGGCGGATTACATCCTGAACAGCTCACCAGGCTATTGGAGGGCCAACACAAATACGACCAATCACACTCACTCTCACACCTAGGGGTGATTTGGAACAGCCAATCAGCCTACTGTGCCTGTGTTTGGTCTGACGGAGGAAACCAGTCTACATGAAGGAAACGCAAGCACGAGGAGAACATGAGAACTCCTCACAGAAATGCCCCATGCCCGGGAATCGAACCCAGGACCTTTTTGCTGTGAAGCGAACATGATGATTAAATTACATATTATATAAGTACTTACATATAACTTTCTTTTTGGATCCATAAGTTACATGAATTATCGACATCCAACCAATCATTTATTATTTATATACTCATTTATTAATATCAAAATTATTATTATTAGAACCCTGTACCTAATATATCATAAGATTTAATATAGAAACAAATATGTCCATCAAACAGAGTGCACATGAACCACCATGAAAAGAACCGTGTGTTATGTTTCTAGGCCTCTTTTGATGCCTGCTAATCATGTTACTCGGCAAATCAGTACGTTCTGCCTTTGGCATCATCAGCCAAGTGTTTCTGTATGGAATATGATTGCGTGTGTTATGGGAATTTGGCTTTGGAGGGAATAAGAAAATTCAATTCTGAATTTATTTTAATTT
>JBCNYG010000001.1:17740516-17754955 GCA_039654305.1 Porochilus rendahli
AGAACTGTCAAAAACAAGAGAACACTTCCATCTGCTGGTCAGCAATGGCAACCATAAAAAGACATGGAAATCATACTAAAACCACACATTTAAAAAGATATACATGCTTCCATGTTCCTTGTCCACCTGGGTCTCCTTGGGCTCTCAAGTTGCTTCCAACCTCCAAAAATTTTATTTGCTCCTGAATGGAAGCCATTTTCCACCAGCTGGGGATAAGAAGACTGTCACATGAATTTCTGTAACAATGTGCCTGTATCTCCGTAGCACAAACATCCAACAATTCCACTAATTATGACTTTGACATGATTGGGTCCTATTTCATAATAAGGAGAACATTTTCCCAAGATTGACTTCATTTATTCATTCATTTTCTTAACTGCTTGTTCCCATTAGGGTCACGGGGAGACTGGAGCCTATATCCAACTCTGGGCAAAGATAGGGTACACCTTGCATGGTTCAGAAGTCTTTCGCAGGGCCAACACACTTAGGAACAACCAATTCACCTAACGTGCATGTCTTTGGGCTGTGGAAGGAAACCGGCGGGGCCGAGTGAAACCCAAGCAAGCACAGGGAGAGCATTTAAACTCCACGTAGAAATGCCCGCACTGAGCCTGGAACTAACCAGTGGGGCTAACCACTATGGCGCCATGCCGTCCTTTTTAAAATTCACTCAATATCTCACTATTATGAGAATGCAAGTCATTACTATTACAACTTGGAGATATTAAGTAATTATTCAAGAGAGTGGTTCATTATTTTGAGGTAGCAAACCATTTTTTCAAACGATTTTTTGACGTGGCTCAGCAGTTAAGGCTCTGGATTACCGATTTAAAGATCAAGGGTTCAAACCCCAGTACGACCAAGGCCCTTAACCCTCAGTTGCTCAGATTTGTCCCAATAAATAAATAAAAATAAGCTAAATCTAAGTCAATGTGGACTTTTATTATTTGATTTTTAACAACTTAGGGGTCACACAACTTTTCCATTCGGTTCCTGTGGTCAATTTTGGTCTGGCGTACCTTATCATTAGTTTGGAGGATCAAAACAAAACAGCACATTTGAAAACATATCGTTAGTGTGAATGAAAACACATTTGCAGCACTTTGGCAGACACTCCTATCCAGAACAACTTGCATTTATCACTTTTTATATAACTGAGCAATTGAGGATTTAAGGGCCAAGGGCCCAACAGCAGCAGCTTGGTACTACTGGGATTAAAACCCCTAACATTCAGCTCACCAGGCTGAGACTTAACCACTGAACCACTACAAGCCCAAAATAAATGAGTATTGTACACTAGTAGCCACTTAGGTACTAATGCCCTCATTTTTTTAAAGATATTTGGGAGGGTGCCCTGTCAAGTAGTTTCCATCCCTGGTCCTGGAGTAGGCCTTCCTGCACACCTGACTGAGCTTATAGGCTAATCACCAGCTTTCAGAACTGAAGTGGATGTGTCAGGTCATAGCAGGCGGGGATAAATAAATGTGAGGGACGGTTTCTAAGGGTCCTGAACTGAACCGCTCTGGAGTTAAAGTGGATTTCACAGGCTGAAAGTATTTCACACTTTTTCAGGCACTCTGACTCTTTTCCACACTGTATCTAGGTGACATCCAGCTGTTATATTTAACAACACTGCCTCATCTGAATGTCTTACCTCTACACGTTCACCGCCCGGA
The DNA here is from genome assembly GCA_039654305.1 of Porochilus rendahli. Taxonomy (NCBI): domain Eukaryota; kingdom Metazoa; phylum Chordata; class Actinopteri; order Siluriformes; family Plotosidae; genus Porochilus; species Porochilus rendahli. Next base: position 17,742,193 of record JBCNYG010000001.1, read on the forward strand.
AACTGAAAAACACAAGGTAGGCTTCTTGAACACTGCATTTCCGCGTGCACGCCAATGCAGTCAGGTGACTGTCAAGCACATGACTCTAACGGATCTCCCCGCATCGTCGGCCTCCTTTGAGGACTGACAGCGTATGTACCAAATGATAACGCAAGTAGGCAACCGATTATCCAATAAGCTCGCGGGGGCGGGACTAAAGTAAAGCTTTCGCTATAGAGAAACATTGGGGAAGACGAATGTGTCTGAACGACTTTGTTCTCTATTAATAGACAGAGAGGCATTTTGTGCTTGTTCATGCTACACTCTATGTGTGCTAGATGTACACCAGCCGTGTGTTAAAGCAAATGAGTGTAGAGTAAAGGGGTAAAGGGTTTTCGGGGAGAAACCGTCGTTTGGGTCAAGATGTCGATTCAGTACGGAGAAGCTCTGGCAGATAGCTACGGGGTGGCCGACTCGTTCCCCAAAGATTTTGGTTATGGAGAAGAGGAGACGGACATGGAGGACAGTCCAGCACCCTCCGACAGCAAGCCGAGAATACTCCTGATGGGTTTGCGAAGGAGCGGGAAGTCCTCCATTCAAAAGGTAGGAGTGAGAAACGAGACAGGTTTATTCCTCCCACCACCAAACAGCTGTAGGTGTTCAGACAGAAGTTCCGTCCCAAACCACTTATTTATGGGACAGATAATCCACTTCTCCGGCTGCAAACGCTTTTATTTAATGCGTGACGTAGTGTCCCTATGTAGGGAGCAAGCAGCCAATTAGGATTAATGTATAAACCCCACAGACGTGCTGAGCTAGCAAAGGAGCAGTTTAGCCAAACAGAGTTTGTCTGGAATGGATTTTCAGGATTCAGTTGAAGGTGGAAACTGACACGTTAACTAAAAACATGTAAACTCCTTTAACTTAACACATTCTTCAATCAACATTCAGAGTTTTTACAAGCCTACTTGGTCTCTCTTAGAAAGTGAGGAAAAGGTAATGCTAAATCACTTGCTAGTAATTCATTCATTCATTCATTTGATGAACTGCTCAATCCTACTAGGATTAAGTGGGCAGGCTGGAGCTTATCTCAGCCAAGCCTGGGCGAAGGTGGGGTACACCCTGAACAGCTCGCCAGACCATAGCAGGGCAACACTCACAACCATTCACATTCGCACCTAGAACAGCCAGTTAGCCTAATGTGGATGTCTTTGGAGTGTGGGAGGAAACCGGAGTACCCATAGGAAACTCTTGAAAGTCCGGAGCTCAAGAATGGAACCCAGGATCTTCTTGCTGTGATGCGGACGTGTTCACGGCAACACCAATGTGCTGCCTGTACCAGTAATTACTAGTACTAATAGACAAAGGAGTTTGACTGACCCTGTATTCGTTGTTTTATGTGTTATTCTTTTATACAGAGAGTTAGTATCTTCTTATGTTCTTTTTACTGTTACGGAACATGGATCCTTTCCGTCCATGGTTGAACTTATTGGTGTTGAACTTGAAGGTGCCACTTCACAAGTTAAAAGCCTACATGCTTTAACTTTAAACTAACAGGCTTAGTACCTCTTATTCACCTCTTTTATGTCTTGTTTTAGTTTTGTGTCTTTTTATAATAACAACACCATGTGACCAGAGCAATGATTTGGTGCATACTTGATAACGTGGTAGTGCAACACTGAGTCATGGAAAGTCCAAGATGAAGCGTTTAAATATAAGTAAGTAAATAAATAAATAAATAAAAAACGAAGGCACGTGATGTGAAGAGAAATAAAAAGATGTTTGTTTAATATGCCTGGTAAGTGAATGGTACTGTTTAAATCTCACATCATTGGTCCTTCCCTTCAGACAGATGTTCTAGTGTCTATGAATTACTTTTGAGGGTGAATTTTACAATGAACTGATGACCTGCTAGAAGTGTACATCATAATTCTATCTAAACAGTTTTCTTCCGTACCATGAATTTAATGAATAATGTTTCTCTCCTCAGGTCGTGTTTCATAAGATGTCCCCCAATGAGACCCTGTTTTTGGAGAGCACCAATAAAATCTACAAGGATGACATCTCCAGCAGCTCTTTTGTCAACTTTCAGATCTGGGATTTCCCTGGTCAAGTAGACTTTTTTGACCCGACCTTTGATTACGAGATGATCTTCAGAGGAACCGGCGCGTTGATCTTTGTCATTGATGCACAGGTAAAGTAAAGAATATTTAAAGGTACTTAAAAAAAACTCAGTGCTTTGAGGAATGTGTCATTTCCTCAGGTTGTTCCACTGTCTTTCAGTGTAGGTACAGCACGGCAGAAAACGTTTTCTGTGTTTAGGGACACGCCTCCGAAGATTAGTTCAACTGACTAATGAGATTGTGGTGTAGTGCCCTCTGGGGTTAGCTGGAAGAGGTATGAGCGGATCTTGTGTGATCGCTAACCTCACAGAACTTGAATGTTTCGGCGTGCACTTTTAAATTGAGTGGAAAATGTTGTGTAAGTAATGGGTCAGGCTCTCACCTTGTGGTTGAATGCAAGATGTAGTTGATGAGTAAAGCTGCAAATTGTTACTTTAAAGTCAGCAGTGTCTGTAAAAAGTTTCCTATACATGCAGGACTGTTTAATCAAAATCGTGGTGTTGCATAATTTATACGTCTATATGATTTGGGAGAAGGCTGTGTGTCAGTTCACCAAAAACATCTCCTATGTACAAACTGTGCTGAAGTCCATCATGCTAGAAGCATGTTGTCCTGTGATGGCGTAAATGAGTGGAACATTTAAGCAATGCTACGGTTTCACGACATGTGACACCATTGCGATATTAAAGATTGTTCATAAGTGTAGCTTAGTTCAAATGTTTCTAAAGTCCGCCTCAGCTTACTGGGTGTGAAGAGATTTGATTGAACTTTAAGTGCAAAATATGAAAACATTCTTTGAGCATTCAAAACACATTCTTGATGTTTACTGCAGCACAGAACTTTAAATTCACCAATGTGAAACCGAAGGGTATGTTTTTAAAGGCTTACAATTTCATAACGTTCTATTCACTTTACAGTTATACAAAACCTTTTCTTCTAATTGGCTGTTCGCATTAGGGGTTGTAACAGATCATCCTTAAAATGCATTCCACAATCCACGTTTTTTTATTTGGTAAAGGGTTTTACACTAGATGTCTTTCCTGACGCGATCTTTTCCATTTACCCAGCGTTGGGACCAAAAGGCGCAAAGGCGCACTGGGTTGTGTTACCTCAGTGGCTGGGTCAAGGGTTGTACAACACAGGAGAGTGAAATATCAATAGCCTCCATATCAAGTCAAACTGAATAAATGTTTTTTGATTGTAACTTGATGTTCAACCTGATCTCGGGCTGTTATTTCACAAATGGAATTTTAGTCAGTAATTCACACTTTATATAAAGCCACGGAATTTGACGCCTTGATGTATAAAGCTGAAACATGTGACCTGGCCTCTGTACCATTTTCTCACTTTGAGCTTGATGTTTTGCAACATGTACAATAGAGATGGTAGTTATTGTTAGTTGTGTAGCGATTCATTAGGGTTGGCGTGAACGTCTTTGGAAAGGTAGATCACCAGGAACAGGATTGGGCCCCCCTGATGTAATGCTACTCCAGCTCCAAAAAAGAATATTTAAAAGTTTAGTTTATATTATACTTGAGTAGGATGTAGTGAAGCATTGCTGTTCCTCTGTAGTCCTGCAGGTGGTGCACTCTGAACGATTCACGCACTTGCAATCACAATAGCATCCCATGGTGTGTGAGTGAAATATTTGCTAATTTTGTACAGAAATAACAATAAACACACTTTCTTTATATTAATACCAAGGATATCTGATGGCCTCCAAATGCTCTGAGTGGAATATCAAGGGAATATTCAGCGATATCCACTGAGCCGGAGACAAATAATTGTTTTAGTATATACTACGTGGGAACATAAGAAAAGCAAACTAAACTGTGATTTTTTTTTTTTTTTTAATGCATTATTTTTCAGTTTTTATTTTTTTATTTGAATAAAGCATTTTCCTGAACTTGCAAATTAATGTACGGTGCTGAAGAATTGTATTAATCCACGTGTCACATTTGAAAATTAATTTAAACTGCTGACAAGTATGTAAAATGATGCCATCAATAATCCCGCTGTTATAAAAACCAAAGGAGGCCAAACTAAATACTGAAAACAGAGTAAATACAACTTTTTATGCTTTACATTTCAGTAATTTGCTCAAGTTTCCTCTGGGTAATCCAGTTTCCTCCAACAGTCCAAAGACATCCACATTAGGTTAAGTGACTGATCCAAATTGTCCCCAAGTGTATGAGTAAGAATGGTTATGTGTGTTGGCCCAATAATGGATTATTTCCCATTATAAGTCCCTTTTAAAAGGTGACATCATTATGCTTTAAAAAAAAATGACTATAAAAATCTTGTTTTAGTTTGTGGTTTGTTGTTGTTGTTGCTATGTGGTATACTAAACCACCTTTACAGAGTGCAGAATGTAGTATGGGGTAAATTTTGAATGAGTCTTCTCAAAAGTCTCTGTTGGCTGTATTGCGCTTGGCTCGATTCGAAGTGCAAAGCACACCTGACCTGCTTCTGCCATAGATAACATATGTATCTATAATCAATAATATATGGAGGCAGCCATAGCCTAATGCTTAGAGAAGTGGCTTTGGGACCAAAAGGTCGCTGGTTCGATTCCCAAACCAGCAGGAAAAATGTATGGCGGTAGTGGAGTGAGCTGCACCTTCCCTTAGTATATACTACACAGCAACATAAAAAACAAAAACAAGATATGTACGGTTTTAATTATTTATACATTATACAGAGTTTACGGGTGGATAATGTCTAATAGTATATACTACACTGAAGTGGCACAATCTGATTGGTTTACTTTCTTGGGATGGGAATAGATATTTATCCTTATGTGTGGAAGGGAGAGCTGTTTGGTCCTTTACAAATACGTGTCCAATTAATATGTAATCAGGGCTCCCTAGCATATAAACACGGTCATTTCCTCTGACTAGTTCTGATTACACTGCAAATAATGATAACGAAGCTTTTGCTGTAATACCGGCTGTTAAGTTACTGACAAAACTAGCACAGTTCTATAAACCTGATACATTAATGGTTTTACAGCACAGGATCATTCAAAGAGATGTGTCTGCTCCACACAGTATTCGGCTGGTCTTAAGAAAAGAAAAACCCCCTCCTTTATATTTACTGGTCAGGAACATCTCCTTTGCCTATTGGATTTGTCAGGTTGCCAGCAGGTTAACTTTCTAGCTAACTTCGTTCGCCCTACAGATTTGACTTGCCATGTGATAGTGGTCTAGTGTCAACCTGATATGGCAGAGTTTTCTGTCAGATGTTTGTAATGTAAGTAATGTCTGAAACTTTTTTTTTTTAGACTTTCCATAATGTTAAGTGTCACTATAAAAAGGTAAGTCATTGAAATGAGTATTTTTTTTAATCAGTTCAAGCTGGTAATTGTGGCAAATCACTGTAGTATGAGTGGAATAATAATCCACTGGAGGGTGGTAATGTATCACCACTCCAGTGTGGAGTACGTTCTTCTTTCATGTGTTATTCCACACGTATAAAATTGTTACAAAAGCAATTCCAGGACCAGTGTCATCCATCAAATGAAGAAATGCCCATGACTGGGATGAGGTTGCGTTTCCATAAAAATGTGAAATGGTGTATTCACAGCTTTTATCAGCAATTTTTTTTTTTTTTTTTTAAATAGCCTGATTTTTTTTTTTTTTTTTTTTTTTTTTTTTGCTTAGGCTTCCACTTCAGTCTTATAGAATGCCATACTGGAAAAGTACATCACATACATCATATGCTTTATTGTCACCCTGCTCTGACCACATTTTGTGCACCTGGGAATCCAATAAGCTGTGCGATTCAGGGCCATGATCTTGTTTTATATTTGTTTTCTCTCTTCCAGGATGACTACGTGGAGGCTCTAGGCAGACTCCACTTAACGGTGTCTCGGGCCTATCGCGTCAACCCCGAAATCAACTTTGAAGTGTTCATCCATAAAGTTGACGGCCTATCTGACGACCACAAAATTGAGACACAGAGGGATATTCACCAGAGAGCTAATGATGACCTGGCTGATGCCAGCTTGGAGAAACTGCATCTTAGGTAAGCTTTGCTTTTTTTTTTCTTTCTTTTTTCCTTTCCGTTTTTGGCTCAAATGTAGTGCATTTGTCTTTCTGTGAATTGTGAAATTATAAGCAAATCAAGTGTCTTCAGAAAAAAGCATTACTGTTGGTTTTTCATCACCTTCTCCCCAGTTTCCACTTGCCCTATGTGATGCTGCCTTTTGCAATATTAAGTTTATAAAAAATTTAATACATGCTAAACAGTGCCGCTATTGCATAAATAGTGTATTGCAATAGAATTTGCTACTTTCATTGGGTCATAGGTTTGCACTGAGGTAAAAATAAAAAATACTTTTCCTGGGATACACAGTATAAAGTTTACGTAAACCAATAGTAAAATACCAATAATGCCTTGCAGTTCTACTTGTAATATAATTTTCAGAAATGAAAACTGTTTTGGTATGTTAAATAGAGTAACAGATTAGTTAGTTTAGCGAATATTTATCATTTGCTAAGCTTAGACACAGATAAGGATAATATCTTTTGCTTTGGCATCACGTGTGTGTGCAGCTTGGCAACAAAAGTGACACAGACTTGGGAAAGTGTGCTTGTTTTGGCCAGAAGGGAGGAGGAGAATGCACAGCACATGTTCTGCATGCTCTGATCAACAGTGCCACATTCCCTTAGGCCCTCGTCTAAAGATGGCCCAAGATGAACAGGCTTAAGTTGGATTGAAACACAAATTGTAACGTATTACATTTACTTGGCAGAAAATAAAGCCGAATGCAACGCTGTTTGTGTTCGTGAGCTGTGCATTAAACATGAACTACTCAGGATGGGATTTTGGTAGAGCTGATGAGATTCTGTACTCCTCTCACTAAATATTCAGCAGGTCCACTCAGTTACCAGTTTGAAAGCCAGCTGTTTGTTAGCATTTAAATCAAATGCTTTTGTTGTTTCCTTTGTATATGATTAATAATAAAAAAATTCCTTTCAAAAAGTAAATATTTTAATGTTTTATTAAATTAAAGTGTTAATGTTTTCCCCCTTTTTAATTTCTAATAATAATAATAATTATTATTATTATTATTATTATTAGTAGTAGTAGTGATTGGCCTTTTTGGGCATTATCAATTCTTTATGCAGCACTGCAAGACATTTATGTAGGTTTACGTGTACGATAATCTGGATGGATGGGGTTAAATGACTTTGTAGCTTAGCTGCATTAGGTCTGTTGTGTATGCTTTGAGCTAATATTTGTTTTTACTTCACTTTGACGTATTTTTTTTTTTGGAAAATCACCATCTGTCTGCATTAGTCTTCATGATATTGCACCCAGGTGTATGCATGCATTAGATTTTACTAGATAACTTTTTTTTGTTGCAAGTGGCAAACATTTTAAAGGATAATTGGGAATGCAGAAGTAGTTTGTTTTTGGATTTTAAACAACGTGAATCTTTAGTTTCTTGTTTTGTTTTTGGCAGCTTCTATTTGACGAGTATCTATGACCATTCTATATTTGAGGCGTTCAGTAAAGTGGTTCAGAAGCTCATCCCCCAGCTGCCCACCCTGGAGAACCTTCTCAACATTTTTATTTCTGTATGTACTTTATTATACTTAACATAACATAATAGCACTAAATCGTTTTGAATTAAGCAGTGAATTGTGCACGGAGTCTTTTTTAAGGTTGTGTCTCCCTCCACACATCTGCTTTCTTGCTGACAGAATTCAGGGATTGAAAAGGCTTTCCTGTTTGACGTGGTTAGTAAGATCTACATAGCCACAGACAGTTCCCCGGTGGACATGCAGTCGTATGAACTGTGCTGTGACATGATTGACGTGGTCATTGACGTGTCATGCATCTATGGGTAAGACCCCTGATTTCAGAGTTGATTCAGAAATGTGTACTTTATACACTACTTTAGCTTGTAACCAGAGTTTGTTTGTGTGTGGATGGTGCAGACTGCAAAATTTTTCCGTCTTTTTTTTTCTTTTTTTTTTCTTTTCTTTTTTATGTTCTTGTATTTTTGTGTCTAAGAAGAAGCTTCATTTTAATCAGTGTGTTTATGTAGTGGTTTCCAACATGTCTTTGTTTTATATGTCCAGATTAAAGGAGGATGGCAGTGGCAGCGCGTATGACAAGGAGTCAATGGCGATCATTAAACTTAATAACACCACCGTCCTCTACCTGAAAGAAGTGACCAAGTTTCTTGCCCTTGTCTGCATTCTTAGAGAAGAGAGCTTCGAGCGCAAAGGTTAACATCTTTTCCTCCCCTCATTTAATCCTTTAATCAAGGAGTACGAGTGGCATTAAATATTCCTGTTAGCACTATGTATGAGAGTGGGAGACTCTGGTCCTGGAGGATCACAGTTCTTTGTGGTTTTCATACTTCCACCGTTCCAGATTCATTGTGACGTATTAAATGCCGTAAAATGCTGACGTGGCAGTGTGGAGGCCTGTAGATGTGTCCCATACTTGTGTTCAATCATTTTCTTTTTTGGATAATTTTTTGGTTTCATAGTGTTATGTAGAAAAGACAGTTATGATCATTTTGTTATCGTGTTATCATACTTTTTTTAAATTATTTATTTGTATTTCTTCAATAAGTGCTACTTTCTTTTGTATAAACAATCTTTAAAACAAACAAACCAAAAAAAGTTACATGAAATGCTGGCGTGTGGATTAATAATTTATCATATAAAAAGTTAACCTTTGACTAAGCTCACAAATGTCACAGTTGGTTCATTGAAATTTGTGATCATGATTTTTGCAGGCTTGTGTTTTGCATTGATCTGCTCTGATGTGTTAGTTCTACAGAATAGGCAGTATTCTATAAATAATTTTATGTGCCTGGTATGATGTTTATCGTTATTTTCTTTTTCATTCCAGGCTTAATAGACTACAATTTCCACTGTTTCCGGAAAGCGATTCATGAAGTGTTTGAAGTTGGTCTGTCCACGCCGAGGCTGGGAGCCCAGGCAGCTGGAACTCCCTGCTTGATGAAGACAGTGGCACTGAATGGCACCCCTAGGAGCACCGTGTAGAGAATGCATTGATGGGAGGAAAAGAATAGACAGGAAGAAGGAGTCAGTGTAAAAAAAAAAAAAAAAAAAAGACAATAAATGGGAGGTGCACTGCCATGCCAACCATTCTGCTGCTCCCAAATGCCTTATACACAGAGCAAAGGACTCTAACGCCTCTGAAAGGAAACCTAGAGCAATAGGGTGGGCGTTTGCAGCATGACGGGGTAAGCAATAGGTCAGAAGGGAAAGATACACAAAGAGGTAGCCCTTTTTTGTGTTATTAAATGGCATTAACAAACTGGCTTAAAAGAATAATAGTAGACCTCAATCAAATGACGTGATGCAAGCCAAGGGGAACGCAGCGTGGCCCTCTCCGCACAAAGCCTTCACACACTGACCGCTACCTGAGCAACAGAAGCTGAACGCTGTACCGTTCTACTTCTGGCCACATGAGCTGATGCTACAGTGCATTTGGTTTAGTCCAGTGGCAGAAAAAGTGAGGGTACTTGCTATTGGGCACTGATTGGAGAGCCCAGCTGGCTATGTGTACACAACAATGCTTGTGAAGCCTTATCTAGAGGAGACTTGCCTGTCGCAAGTACCTGCATACAACATTTACCTAATCCTATTTCCTAAGCTGTTGCTTTTTTAACGTTTTTCCAGGGAGTGTGAAAAGGGATTAAAGTGCATTGTGTAGCCTGTTTGTGTGTGAAGAAGGAGGTGCCCGGGTGTGTATTTATTTATGTGCGTTCTTTTCCTGCCTGTTGAGGCTCACGGAGCTGTTGTGACCTCACACATCGGGCTGCACAGTTGTAACAAAACAATAATTGTATTTTTAAAAATGATTAATTGATTGAAATAAATGGTTGTTATTTTCTCCAGAGGAACCCTGATACTTTGTCAGAGTGCAGTGACGAAATTGGTGGCGCACTCATTAAACGGACAGTGCTGTTCATAGATATAAGGATTTAGCTGTCAGCTGCGTTTTAGTCGAAAAGTGGAATCACCATCTTTTGTAATGACGAGTCCAAAGCTATTATTTTTGCTATGAAGTGGTTTAGCTGTGCAGCCCTCCTCTCTCACTCAGAATGTTACAAAACAGGGAAATTATTATACAGTTAAGCGGTAGGACACTGTGATTGCACTCTTTTTGTTTAGTTTCTTGGTCTCTAAGAATCCACTCATCTCAACACACGGTGGTTTGAGTAGAATGAAGTCAAAGTGAACTACATTCCGGGTTGTGCTGCAATTATCTTCTATCACTGACATATTCACTTTCAGTCAGTTTACAGAATGACCAGGATTTTATTTACCATAAAAGTGGATCACAATATTCCATATTCTAGCTGAGATCACGTCCAGTCGCACTCTTATTCCAAGCATGTCTACTGAATCCATGTAACATTTTCTGTTGAGCTCGAAGGGGATGCACACTAACACAATATAAAATGAAATCAAAGAAGGATCAACCAAATTACTCATTCTAACCTTACTAGAGTATTTCTCTAGAACTCTTGTGATTCTTGCTCAGATTGCATATGAGATTTTATCTGGTTTATGTTCTGCTAGAAATGTTACCATTCACAAAAAAAATAAAACTTGAACTTAAATCATGCTGGTTGGTTTCCTGCAGGTGCCTTCATCAGAAATACACTGGTCAGACCTGATTTTCTATAAACACTGAACCTCACTTCCAAGCCCCATGCATCTTTAACCCAAAGTCTCTTCTAGAGTGTAGCCTACACCGATTTCCAGCAATAATCTTTTTGCTTAGGCAGTTTATACATTTTTATATTTGTGCTTCAGATGCTATAAATGAGCTGCGGAGGAGTGTTGGGGAAATTCCATTAGTCAGATGAAGGGTGGTCATGAGGTCCCTGAAGCAAAACCTATCTATCTATAGTCTCCCTCTCTCCCTCCCTCCCCCATGTATGTATATATATATATGTGTGTGTGTGTGTGTGTGTGTGTGTGTGTGTGTGTGTGTGTGTGTGTATAGATAGATAGATAGGTAAAATCTCCCCATATAAGCAATAGTGGAAATTACAGTTAATCATTATTAAATCTACTAGTTATTTTTTGAAATCTTATAATTAAGTCTGTTTAATTAGTTACTTCATGTGAAAGGGTTTAACCCAAAATTCAAACAAAAGTATGCTTCTACTCTTGGTGGAAAAGGTTACATCGAAACAAAACTCTGATATATAATAGACATAAATTAACAAAATTATAAGAAAATTAGGCACAATTCTAAATAATGTTCAAAATAATATCTAATTATAGACACAAAGATGTCCATTTATCCTGTTTTATACTGTAGACAAAATGTGTGAGAACCTTTACACAAGGAGAAAAATCCAATACATAGAATAGCACAAATGAAAACAAGAACAACCCTAATAATCTGAATTTAAAGTGGGTGTTTTGACTAAAGCTGATTAAATTCACATTTGCATCTTTAGAACACTGAGTATAAAGATTTTTGTTTAGAGAGTGCTGTATATGCAGCACCTTCCCTCCGATTCATATCAGCTTATGTGAAGAATGTTTTTTTTGGCACCCTGGTTCTACCTCATAAGGAAGTAACCTGCTCACAGTTTCTGGGATTAACTGACCCAACATGTAGATCAGGATGACCTGCGTACGTCTGTATATAGCATGCAAAGGGATACTTGGGAAGTGTTCTTGGAGAACTTGCCTTTTCTTCAGTCTACTGAATCAGAAGTATGATGTAAGGGAAGCTGTACTGATCTCAGCTAACTCCATGATTATAAACAAAAAAGACAGAATTCTTAACTTAATTCTTTTGTGATACAGCCACAGTAGTTTAATCCGAACTGGGGAAATAAGCTCTAACGGTGCTGATGAACCTTTCTGGCAGGTGGAAATGTTTATGAATTCAACGTTCTATACCTAATAATATTAACAGGCTATGAATTAGCACAAGTGTATGCTGCATTGTGTAACAGAATAGTTTGCATATTTTAATGTGAGCCTGGCATTTGGAACGTAAGATGCTAGAGAAGCCAATAAGCCTCGCAGCTATTGTCACGAGTCATTATGAAAAGTAGGCACGGCAGTTAAAATCCACTTCCACACAATTTAGATGCAATGAAACAGTGACAGAATTTTTATCCACTTCATTAAGCTACTAATTTCTGGTAAATATTCAGCAATAGATCGTCTAAATGGCTTCCTGCTGCCCTCAAGTAGCATGCTGTTTCACTGCACATTGTCTCGCCAGCCTGCAGTATTGTTTACTTTAGAATGACTAATTTCTTACTAACGCATGGAAGTAAACCAATTCAAATCAAATGTCATGGAGTTCACTCTATGAAGTGTTTATATATGTTGGCATGTATCAAAGTCCTTGATGATTCATATCAGAATTTCTTTTAGTATTAATGTTATACATTTTATTACCCGTTGTTCTTGTCTTGCTGCTTGGGTGTTCCCAGTTTGGGAAGTTTCATGCATTTACGCTTATGTATTTGACCCTGCTTTTTGCAAACTTGGAGCTACCTAATGACTAAAGCAGAGCCTACAGAAAAAAAAAAAAAAAAAAAAAAAAAAAAAAAGCACCGACCCAAAAAACTTCCCCTGTCAAAAACACCTTCAGGAACCAAACCAAACCAACCACAACAACAAAAA
>JBCNYG010000001.1:18160698-18172254 GCA_039654305.1 Porochilus rendahli
CGGAGTACCCGGAGGAAACCCACGCAAGCACAGGGAGAACATGCAAACTTCACACAGAAACGCCCGAGCTGGGAATCAAACCCAGGACGTTCTTGCTGTGAGGCGGACGTGCTAACCACTATGCCAGGACGGTGTCTCTTTTAACCATATTCAGAATTATTCATTTATTTGAAAATATTTTTTCATGGTTTATTTTTCCATTTTTAAAAGATGATGCTGCTTGCTCCAAGCGACCATGAAAAACTGTGAGTGTCCATCATTTTGATACAAGCAGTATCCGCACAGGATAACACCTAATATCTCCAGGTTAATATGCCAATCAGATTACATGTAATCTCTCTACATGTTCCCATGTAGCAGATGCTAATTCAAGACCCACATAGTCAGTCAGTCAGGTTTTGAAGCTTGACTGTAATTATGGTTCCTAATTTTACCTTTTTTGTTCATCAGAACTTAGTAAAAGGTTGATTTTTATGGGGCACTTTTAATGTAGATAAAATCCATCTGTCATCTATACATACAACTTATCATGAAGGAAGCACAGCCAAATGCAATAAAATTAATGTAGTTGTATGCTGTAACAAAGAAATTAGTGTGTTATACCTAAAACAAGATTAACACCATACTAGGCATGCTTCGCATTCAGATAGGGATGCCAACATGTCCACCTATCATAAATCAATGTCCTTACACAGCAGTATTCTATATTTATAGTAATTTAATCCAGTGAACACTACGACAGGAGCCTATGTACAACCTATACCATTGTGAAGCAATGACCAGATTTCAAGCATCCAATGTAAACAATGCCAAAATATTGTGGCATTGTGTTTCTTTTTTTAACTGAAACAATATATTATATTAAAACCAGTCCCAGTTGTGATGGCCAAAAGCATGCAAAGTTAAAGCTACAACTTCTGCACACCGGTGCAAGTTAAGAGTGATATTGTGAGCCAGTATCTGTCATCTCCAGAATGTACATTTTCAACCGAGCGTGTTACAGAATATTATGTAAGCTAGAATACATGAGCAAATAGCATTATCTGGTCAGCCCAATGCAGGTTGTAATCCCGCTGTACAATAATCTCAGCCCTAAACCGGTCACAAATTTATTGCAAGTTTGTTGTAACAGGGCTAACACAAACACAAGCAACCATTCATACACATGCACATATATGGGCAATATTGAGTAGACAGGTGAGTTAATATGCATGTCTTTGGCCTATGTGAGGAAACTGGAGCACCCAGAGGAAACCCATGCAAGCACAGGGAAAACATGCAAACTACACAGAGAATCAAATGGCGAGAATCAAACACTGAATCTTCTCGCTGTGAGGCGACAGTGCTAACCACTGTGCCCGATGTGAGATCCACACATCTAAAATATGCCAAAGGAACCTTTTAAATAATTCCTTTTCAGATTCAGAAATTATTTTTATGCATAACAAAATTATATATATACCAAAAATCAACAAAACAGTACAGTCTATCAAACATGTCATTAGTATTGTGACCCCCAGATTAATTTGCCATAATATTTTAATATAGCATGTACTCCTGGTGTTGGATCTTCTAGAACTATCTAGGCTTCTCGTTGATCAGTCGTGAAGGAATAACAGGAAGGAATGTGTGTCTATGCCACGTAGACAGAAAAATAATGGAGACATTCCAACAATGAATAATATAATATAATAAATGAATACAATAAATAATATAATATCATTAATAATGAAATAATCCAACACCTGGTAAGCATTAGCCATTTTATTTGACAGTAAAAATAAATGTGTGATATACGTCACCAAGGGTATCATGTGTGATATACGCGGATCAGCTGCTAGAGTTTGGGTGACATTGCTATCATGTAAGTGTTGGACACGGATAGTGTTACTACCAGAGGGCTGTAGACGGCACTTCTCTTTTTGAGAGATAATGCTCCTAGCCCTTCTCCTCCAACTCATTAGGATAATTAGAAGTGCTGATACAGGCAAGAAAAGGCATTTTGCTTCGCTGTCCAAAAAAGCTTTGTTCTGTTTCCAAAACAAATAGCTGAGAATTTCAATATTGCTCTTGCTTTGTGTGGGTGTCTTCACATGCATACACTATAAGGAGTTTTTGAGGCACACACACACATTAGAGATGGAGATTTTGTAGCAAGCAGAGGCATGGGTCATGCTTTATTTTCAGTATAAGGAAATACACGTGGGGTGCAATAAATTAAATTATAAAAGGACCATAGAAAAGCAGGAAGCAAACAGAAAGCTTGTGTTTTTACTACTATGGACAACAACAGAAAAACAGGAAAAATCTTTTTTTTCAAAAAGTGTTAAAAATTAAAAAATTTTTAAAGTGAGTTAAAAGAATTTAAAAATGAAGTTAAAGACAACATTACAGGTAATATAAATTATGGAACAAAATGGAAAAATTCAAGGTGGTTGCAACACCGAGATGTAAATAAATACAGAGGTTTACTGGAATGAAGAGAGACAGGAAAGAGGGAAGTTGCAGAAGAGGAGGGGGTATAGCTGTAGCACTCATTAGCCATGCAGAGCGCTCTGGATTCTCTCCCACACCTTCTGGCTCATTCTAGCCTCAGATCCATAGCTGGCAGCACAGCCCCCTCCTTCCGTCCCCAAACCCCGACAATCATGCCTGCAATCACAGCTTCTAATTAGGTTAATTAATTTGTATCAGCCCTTGTAGGGACGAGGCTGATGAGGCTGCCGTCATAGTGTTGGTGCTTGGACTCCTCATTTAAAAAAAGAAAGAAAAAAAAAGAAAAGAAGCATAAAGGAAAAATGTAGAGAGGAGATAAAATGCTGTCAATCTCAAAACCGTTCTCTTCTACCAATATAGGACCTTAAAGCATTCAGGTTTCCCCTGCTTCCCCTACAGACACCCACTTCTCTTTTTTCCCCAGTATCAATCACTTGTCCAGTTATAACAGTAATGGTTTTGGCATAGATGTGCCACTGTTCGGTGGTGTGTAGACCAAGAAAGGATGAGTATGAAGAGGAGGGGTGCCATTGAGACAGAGGCACCACATTACAATCAGCGAGGGCCGCTCATCAGGACACTGACGAAAACACACTGATTAACCAAGTGATCTGATTACAGTAATCACACAGCCTTCTAAGACCAGTCAAAGAGGGAAAAAAGAGAGCGGCGAGAGAGAGAGAGAGAGAGAGAGAGAGAGAGAGAGAGAGAGATGTGAATACTGATAAGCTAAACAGCAAGAAAAGACTGAATTGTAGAATAAGCAATCACTATATCAAACAATCAGCAACCTTCTTTCAAACTAGACTTCATAGAGGCTTGTAGCTCATTCAGCACTGTGTGAACTGTAAGGGTGTGGTGGTGAAGAGCAAGATGTTATAGACACAGAGAGACAGATGTAGTCTGTAGTGGAAGACAAGGTTAGACCCCGTAGTTACAGCATGATGAATATGTCCCCTGTGTGAATGGACACCAACAGGAGAGTGATGAATCAACAATAGTACCCATGCTGAAAGGTGAGTGCTGCCACACACATCATATCTATCCCATTCCACCCACACAGAGTTCTTCAGGTAGGGGGGCACAGCAGGGTCAAATTCCACCAGGGAGGAGGCCTTACTGTGATTTAGACTCCCATGCAAATTTAATCAATTCAAGTGCTTCTATCCAACCAGCCTCTTGGCTCATTAGTGGCAATTTAAAGGAGTTTCTGTGATCCCACCTCTCTCCCTCACTCATGAACACACACACACACACACACACACACACACTAAGGTGTAAAGATTTCCCTTCATACATTTTCCTCCTGGCGCAAAGACCATACCCCCTCCTAGTCTTTCTATAGTCATCTACTTCAAAAGCCGAGTGACACACCAGAAAGCAGCTAAAGGGGCCAGATATGAGGTGCTCTCCACCGAGTCACTGTTCCCTCAGCCACTTGTTCATCTCCCTTCTCAGTAATTGGTGAATCGATTAGTGAGGGTTTGAGCACTGTGGATGTAGGCAGCCTTTTGAGGCACTTGAGAGGATAGGAAGGTAGTCTCTCTGCTCACTGGAGACCTTCATCCTCAGGAACAAGCCTGAAACTGTTTAATATTAGGAGGGAATATCAGCTGATTTTCTAACAACAGTTCATACTCATATGTGTGACATTAAGTTTAAAGGCAATATTTACATCTTATATCATTATAATCATCTGCCATAGTTATTTTTTTAAAAGAAAATACTACAGATATTTTAGGCAAACCCATCACGTTGTTGCTAGCAGCAGCCTCAGCGCAGGTGAATCTCATTCAGTTAATTAACAACACTCAGAACATCTTGAGAAGTTCATTACTGGTGGTTTTTAGCAACCTCATCTTACAGAGCAGATACTCACAGAATAATGTACTTCCAGATTAAAACTCATTTTTGGAGGTAACTCACCTTCACACGCTATATATAATGTATTTTTATATAGACTACATACACTGAACAGCCATAACATTAACACTGACAGGTGAGGTTAATAATTAACAATTAGTTGTTGAAGGTGGGGTGACTGTCACTAAATATTCCCAAAGACAGAACGTCAAGAGAAATG
Organism: Porochilus rendahli; assembly: GCA_039654305.1. NCBI lineage: Eukaryota > Metazoa > Chordata > Actinopteri > Siluriformes > Plotosidae > Porochilus > Porochilus rendahli. The sequence goes on from JBCNYG010000001.1 coordinate 18,165,278, forward strand.
TTCAGTTTACCCATCGAGGATGATGTGGATGTACTGTTTATACTTGTTTTAGTACAGGGTGACCCAAAGAATCCCTTCCTCATTTCAGAGGTAATTTAAACAATGATTAAAGATAATCAAAAGACTATTTGCGCACATAACACATCATTCAATACAGTTTTTATTCAATATTATTTGCACATATGAAACTTGAGGCAGCAGAGGCAGTGCTTAAGTCTGTTGGGAGCCCAACTCCACCTTGAACACCTTCAGCTTGAAGATCTCTGTGTGGTTTTAACAAGATGGTGGTATGGTACGAACAGATCGAAGATCAGTGGAAGTGCTAGGTGGTATTTTTTCCGGAGACTACCTGGAATCATGAGTGTATACTCATCAACTCCAAACTCTTGAAGCCTTTAAGGCTTTAATTCAGCAGGTTCCACTTGACATGACCTGTTGAGCCACTTGCTTCATTACAATGCTAACATACACTTCATGATGCAAATTTCGTATTTTAAAACTCATTGTGTAGCTATATAATGACATTGATTATCTCATTGCCCTGGCATCTGTCAGAGGTTGGGGCATGTTAGGCTGTAATTGAACAGTTACAACTCAAAATGTCTCAAGGTGTTTCCTAAGCCTTCATATTCCTCAGATCTCAGTCTTACATCTGTAGAATGCACTGGACAAAGAATTCTAATACATGAATGCCCCACCTCAACATTTACAGGACATAAAGGACCTAGTGCATGTTGCGGTGCTATACACTACAGAACACCATCAGAGGTCTTGTAGGGTCCATACTTTGACTGTTCAGTGCAGTTTTGGAGGCACAAGAGGGACCTACACAATATCCAGCAGCTGGATTTAATCTTAAGGCTAAATGATATATAACTCCTTTATCCTGGTGCATCTGAACCTAAAGGCCTTAGGCCTTTTTAAATAAATCCCCAACACACACACACACACACACAAAATGGTCAAGTCTCTCATTTTGCTGAGACAACCCTTTTTCTTTAAAAATGTATGAGATTTCTCTTTTTTTTTCTTTGTCATATGAAGTTACTTCACCAAAAGGTGTACTTTTTGTAAACAAATGAAAAAGATTTCTCATCTTTACAAAGGATGCCAAAAATCATGGAGGGAACAGTATATAAACAGACAGACAGACAGTCATACAAACATAACCTTTTCATGTAACCAAGGGATGTGCACTGATCTTTCATAACATTAAAACCACCCGACTAGTTTAATCGCTGCAATGCATGATGTCTTCTATCATAGCCAGCATTGACACTTTTAGCAGTTTGTGCTACAGTAGCTGCTCTGTGCGGTCAGAATAGATGTACTAGCCTTCACTCCTCACGTGCATTAATGAGTCAAAAGTCACCCTTGGCACTCTTTCTGGCTCACTGGTTGTTTTTTTTCTTTGACCACCTTTGGTAAGTACTTAACACTGCATACCCAGAACACCGTCACGGTCATCGTTTTAGAGGTAGACTCAGTGGTTTAGTGATCACAGTGTGGCCCTTGTCAAAGTTAACTAGATTCTTACACTTGCTCGTTTTTCCTACTTCCAACACATCAACTTTAAGAACAGAAGGCTTAACAGATTGTTTAACAAATCAGGAAGCTTTTTACAAAGTAGCAACTGAGTACAATATTACAGGACAATGCGTGGTTTCTGACCTATATCTTTCAAATCTGGGGGTCAGTGGCTGACCCCCGTCACGGTTCCTTGTTCCAAGTGGACATGAATGAAAGGCAGACTTTAGTCTGAACAGTGGACCAACTGTGTAACAGCGGGCGGAAGCAACGTGAAACTGCGCACACAGCTGTTTGACCCCCACCACCCCCCACCCCTCCACCGCACTGAGGGAACCACAGTGACGTACACACTCACGGGCAGGCCACGGCCAAAGGGGGCCGTCTTACTATCTCTGGGTAGAAAACCGAGCAAACACACAAGGTCAATATCGATGTGTCACCAAGGGACTCCGTGCTAAATATCACTGGGGTTGTGTGTGTGCACATGTCTGTCACTCATTCAATTGAACATGCATTCATTACTCTATTCAAATAAACAGGAAATAATGAGAAAAAACTACAGCTACTAAGCCATCAATTATTGTATCCAACTTTACTGTTTTAATATGTTACACATAGCCAATACGGCTTGGACCTAAGGAAAGATGAATGCTTTTAGTTTCTGGCACGCACATATTTTGTGGTGCTCCTGCCCCTTTCATCTCCTCAACATGGTGACATTTCTCTGTCGTTGGCTTTTCCTCTTCCTCCATCCCGGGAGAGGCTGATGGATGGGGCCTGTTTATGAAGCCGCTGCCAGGAGTGTGATCGATCAAGCCTCACAGAGGAGAGAGCAGTCTGAACCTTCGGCCTGCAGCCCGCAAAGCCAGCTCAGGTGCATTGAAATAGAATTACACACTCTCAGAGGAATGGTTATGGCAAGTTTGAATTCATCTTTAACTTTCCACATCCACCCTGATCATTTCAAGCATAGAAATGAATCTCGAAATGTTTTCTTACAAACGTACTGTGCACTACAGTTCGGCTTCAACATAAGTTCCTAGCAGGATATGTTTTACAATTAAAAACCCATGGACACATTATAATATTTGTTTATACAGTGAGTATAGAAAAAAAAACATTCATTCAATTACCAAACTACTCAATTCCTCCAAGGGTAGCGGGAGGTTGGAGCTTATCTCAGCTGTATTTACTTGCAACTTAAAACAGCAAAAAGTATTATACACCACCTTAATTGCAAAACAAGCCAATTTGCTCCCACTTGTGATTAACTGTACCTATTCTGATTAGTTTACTTAAAAACAGCAATTCATGGATCATTCCAGTGCTTACAAGTGCAACTAAAATCATAGTCAACTATGGCTGGCAAGGCACAGTCAAAAGATCTTAAGGATAAAGTTGTGGACCAGCACACACCAGGAAATGGACACGAAAGGTATCAAAGGCTACTTTTAAAAGCACAGTTCATTTAAAGTCCATAATCAAGAAATGGAAAGTGTTTGATACTACTTGGACCCTTCCGATCAGGCCATCCCTCCAAAGTGGATGGAAGAGCATGGTGGAAACTGGTTACAGAGGCTTCAAAGAGACCTATGGCAACTTGAGCAGCTGCAGAAATGCATTTGTGCATTATGTGCATGTGACAATATCACAAAAAGGAGGGCTGCCAGAAAAAAAGCCAAGTCTTCACCAAAACACACCTTGAAGATTAAGAGGCTAAATGAAAAATAAATGTTATGACCTTAGTGCAAAACATTATTTCTGGCAGAAAGTCAATACAGCTTACTATCCAATAAACACTACACCTACAGTAAACCATGGGGTAAAAAATGATTGAGGAAAATTTGCTGCCCTCTGCCACACACGCAGTCTGAAGGAGAAAAAGATGAATTGTCCTTGAACAGTCTAGTCGGGAGTCCAGACTTAAACTTTACTGGGAGTCTGTGGAATGACTTTCAGTCAACCAACAGTCCCCGTCCGTTTGACTGAGCTTAAAAAGTGCTGTAAAGAGGAATGGACAAATATTGCTCAGTCTAGATGTGTAAAGTTGGTAAAGAAATATCACAACAGACTCATGGCTGTAGTCAAAGCAAAAGGTGGTTCACAAATTACAGACACAGGAAGGGGCGAGTAATCCTTTAACAATTCAGAGATTTTTTTTTCTTGAACTATTGCTATTATATCTTTCACAGAGCTGCAAATACTGTACATGTACTAGAGGTCAAGTTACACAAATAGCTGAAATGACTATTTTAAAGCTTATTTAACTCTCTATACATTTAAAGAGACTTCTCTTTGCTATTGTGTGAGGTTGACTGAAGGAATGTTTTTAAAATATTGTATTACAAGCTGCTTGCATGAAAATGCCTCTAACCTCCCAGAAGTAGATTTGATTCTTTTTACAATCGTATTAAAAAAAATCCCTAGGCCTGGTAAAAACAGAACAAAAGCTACAGCTATAAAGGCACTCATGAATATTGGGGAAAAGCCGCATACTAAAACGTCGGATATTTCCACTGTATGGTTTCCATCATGAATATATTAATATTTTTTATAAACAGCTTCGTGTAAGGTAATAAAATGCATCTTTCCTGTAATTAAACCAAGTGCTTACACCAATTCAATTATACAACACAATAATAATTAGTTGCACTGACTGTATAAGATTAACACAGCTAACTAGGATAAATTCCACCTACTTGAGATCCATTATTAAAACATCAGAAAATTACAAAAATACTGCTAACAAGTTTACTAGCTTACCATCTCTATAAAAATATCTTTATTGGGCTCTATGATCTATGCATACAAGTCATCAAAATAGACTCATTAAAACAACAATAGTAATAATAGTAATAATAGTAATAATAATAATAATAATAAAAATTTCTAGTTTTGAAATGAACCAATAAAATTATATCAGACCAAAGTTTTTAAAAGGGCAGAAATGTTGCCCCTGTTCATTTGTCTCCATCAAAACACACTTATTATGCCAGCAAGATATGCTACTGCCACCTATTGATAACTCTTAGTAACTGCACAATGTTTTTGCCCAGGATTTTATTTCAGTATAAACCACAAACATAGCAATCTCTACTAGTGAAGATATGTACAAATATAATACCAGCAGCTCTTCTAACATGAAGGATACAACCAGATTTCTGTTTGAATGTGTCAGGAGTGGACAGCATAAAAAAAATTTAAAAATCCCCATTTAGCTGCCATTTATTTTCCCAAAACATATACGTAGATGAACGTAGATGAAAAGCTTGTGTATCAACTCAAACACAGATGAAAGTCTCTCCTGAAAGTAATACTCTTCATGTGGTGTGGGAAATGTGTATTATCTTTTCCTTTTGGCTTCAAATTTGTAGATGGCAGGAGCAGAGGATGTCTCATTCTTCACCTTTACTTTCTTGTTCTTGTCCTGTTTTTAATGAAACAACACAAATATTACTCAGAAAGCCTTTAGATCAACCCACTGAATTTTTTCAGAAAGTAAATATAAGGGGTAGCTACATAATTATAGGCACCCTTAAGTAAAATATGTTTATTTGAACAGTTATGAACAATGTCTTTGAGCATGAAGAGTACTGGTCATCCTTACAGAATAACTTATAAGCGATACAGATGATTATTTTAACATAAATGACCATAAAATGCACAAAACTGGTTACTGTATCCCGTGGATTACTAGCGGGGGCTGAACCGATGGTTAGCAGTTGTTGGTTAGCAGCAGTTTTTTCCACAAAAGTGACGTGAACTTGTTGAGTGGGGATGTCCAGCACATGTAAGCAAGCAGATTAATTCAGCGAGTGACATTGTTGGAGATTAAAAAAGAAAACATGCTCAAGAAACAACTATGGCTAGCAATTTTGAGAAAATGGATGTAAATGGTTACTTATGTGAACCAGACAGTCTTGTGGAGACAGTGAGACTTCACATGCTAGTGACTGCGAGGATGAGAATGCTGCCAGGGATGTGAGCGATGGTAAATCCAAAATAGCTTATTCAGCTAATGTTTTGCCAACTCTGCTTTACTATAATCATTTGGTTTAAGAAAAAAAAAGAAATGTTTTTTTTCGCGATTTCTGTGTTTGTTTTTTGTGCAGCTCAGCAACACGTTTCTGATCATGCCCAGTGTTGCTGCATTCACATATACTTTGACAAGGGGCAAGGACTGATGTTGCTAGAAGGAACCGTGCTGATGTCTATCATGATCGTTTTAAATAGCTAGTAACACTCGTTTACCTCAGGTACCCTTTTAGTAATCTTATTCATGTATATAAACCAAATCCCTCAGTTCCATGAATTGCCAGCATTCCTACAATTCAGAGTAAAATATCAAATGAAAAAATGCAACTGACTAGTGGCATCAACATAGGAGTTGGACGTATTGGACAGAAGGTAAAAAATCAGTAATTTAAGTTGATGTGTTGGAGAGAAGAAACATAAGTAGACCTGCTGTAGGACAAACTGCTGAAACTGTTAATGCTGGCTATGATAGAAAAGTATCCGAACATACAGTGCATTGCAGCTTGATATATAGAGCTACCGAGCTGAAGACCACTCGGGTGGTTTTAATGTTATGGCTGATTGGTGTACAGACTATAAGAAGCCAAAAATCACTGAAATATAACAACAGGGGCAATATTAAGATGTTAGGGTCAGAACTGGATCTTCCATCAGGGGACTGATTCAAATCACACGTCTAAATCTAAACAAAAACGGCTCAGTGACGACAGATTCAGGCTTGGGACATGTCCACTGAAACATTTATTGTGAGCTGAACAAGAAAGTCCACAAATGAGGACCTGGGACCTTAGAGGATTCAGAGAGCTTCGGTGTTGACTCGGACTCCTTGTTCAGGCATTAGAGGAGAAGTCGTGCACACAGCCCCACCCCAAGTGTGCTAAGAATTTTAGAGCTTGATGATTCCTTCAGGGAATGCTGGGCTCACCTGAAGGTCTTTGCGAGTCTGGATCTTCTGACTGATGATGAACAGTTTTTTCTCTCGATCAATACGCTGAGACAGTTCATTGTACCGAACCTTTCGCTGTTTGGCCAGTTTCTGTAGCATTTCAAATGAACATCATAAATATGCAACAAATACATAAACATAGATTAAAAATTAATACAAAAACAAAAAATGAGAAAAGCAATCCCATGTATTTATAATTATTAATCCATAACATAAGAAATATTTTAGATTTTGAACCAAATATAAACACAGGTTACACAAAAGCTACAATTTACTTCTGCAAACAAGATATCTTCTAGGCCTGTAAAGAATACGTACACAGCAGGCCCGCCAGTGTCTACACAAAAATTTACGGCCCCACATCCCATGTTCTGGTTGCTTGGAACATCCATTCATTCATTTTCTGAACCACTTATTCCTAATTAGGGTCGCGGGGAGGCTGGCGCCCATCTCAGCCAACTCTGGG
>JBCNYG010000001.1:18304915-18317429 GCA_039654305.1 Porochilus rendahli
ATTATTATTATTATTATTATTATTATTATTATTATTATTATTATTATTATTATTATTATTATTATTATTATTTCTTTCATTCATTTTCTGAACTGCTTAATCCTAATTAGGGTGACTGGGAGGCTGGCGCCCATCTCAGCCGACTCTGGGCAAGGACAGAGTTATTGTTTTTATTATTAATAATAATATTTTTGTTTTTGTTGTCGAATTAATCTAAAAATTACTTATTAAAATAATGACAGCCAAATCCTATAAAAAATACAGCAAGTTCTTAATACGTGAGTAGAACACTGTGGTCAGTGCAGTGAACTTGCATGAACTCTGTATTTACAGGCCAAAGTATTACTGTAGATTTCCTCACAGAGACAGACAAAAAGTATACAAGCAGTGTTTTCCTTTTGGATTTTTCCCCCAACTCCTGTTTTTTACCCACAAAGTAAGAGAAAACAGATCGCTGGCTCAGTAAGGAACACTGATTTAGTGCCACTGGTGTAGCGCTAGTTGGCAAGAAACACAAGATTTGGAGCAGATTTTCAGTTACTGCTAGTTCATCCAAGTTTAAACACGATTTAGGTTAAATGTTCTTTTAATTCTGTAATGATCAAAGAGATTCTCCAGAAATTTTTTTTCAAAATACACTAATACTCACGTGTGCACCTGTTCACGTCCCGATTTCTAATGCCATAATATCCAACAGGACATGTGGCAAGACACACACCAGTCTGACGAATGTCATTTCTTTCCAAGAGAATGAAAAGTCGTGGTCGACATTTTGTGCAGCCATTGTATTCAGAGCAACTTTCACAGCCACTGGAGCAGGATGCCGGCACTTCAGTACTTGCTAGCGACAGAATTGAAGAAAAGCAAAGGATATATTATTGCATGTAATACGTTTCCTCACTGTTTATGCTCATAATTCTAACACTAATTCTGAAACACCAATATGATTAATTAAAAAAAATTAATAAGGAAAATTTACTTTTATGTTCACACTAACTTTTGTATAACAAGATAAATCATTGCCAAGTTAACTGCCTCATGGCCTGAAGTACTTTAAAGAGGGTATAACATAATGACTTTTACCTTAAAGGTGTTCTGGGGCACAAGGTAATAAAACAGGCAGTGATTAGTCAGTTAATGGCTGCAGTTAATTAACAGGAAAGGTACTTAAATGCCACATAAAGTAGAACAATATAGTTTAAAGTATCATTACACGATTTACAATGGTGCCTAAAAGTTTGTGAACCTTGTGGAATTTATTTTGATTTTTCATAAATATAAAAACACCATGATGCTTACCGACAAGTCCTTATATATAATATATAATATATATAACACAAAATAACACAAATAACCCAATAAAGTATAACCCAATTATATTATATATCTATCAGTGGCAAAAGTATGGGAACCTTTGCTTTCAGTCCTTATTGTAATAACTGCAGCAAAATGGTTATGCTCTGTGTTGAGCAGTCCTGTATATCAACTTTGAGGAATTCTGCTCCATTCCTCTGTGCAGAACAGCTTAAACCCTATCATGCTGGTCCTTACACAAACTGCTCACACAAAATCAGTATGGTTGGTCAGTGGTTAGCACTGTCACCCAAAAACAAAAACGTTAGGTTTACTTTGAGCCACAGGACTCAGGACTTCTATGTGGAGTTTGCATGTTCAGGGTTTCCCTCGGTTACTTCCCACACATTAGGATAACTGTGTAGTTTAAAATTGCCATAGGAGTGAATGTGACTGCGAATGGTTGTTTGTGTCAATGCTAACAGTGCAATGGATTGGTGACCTGTTCATCCTGCCTACAGCCAAAGTTAGATGGTATTGGCTCATGTTTCCCCAACATTCTGACATATGTGTTACAGATGAACAATGGATAGATGGATGGATTAATGGAAGAAAATGCTCACAAAGAATCTACTGCATTATGGTCAGGACCTGACCCTGGCATTCCAAAAATATTAACTTTATTTTTTCTTTAGCCATCATTTCGTGGAACAACCTGTCTCTTAGGGTCTTTGACATGCTGTGAGACTCAGCCTCTCTTACAGTGTTTTTCTTTCTCTAGAGATATGTGGAAAGTGAAATTGTAAACCTGATCCCATAGGTTTATATTAGCCATCATACACTTCACTGAACACGCTGTGATGAAAACTTTGATAGATAGCTGTTCATGTAGCTTTATGTGAAACGGGGTGCCCACTCTGTCATCAAAATTATTCGAAAACTCATTCATATTAATGGTTAATCCTAGAATGTCATACCTTTTTATTTCTTTACACCATTTTCATCAATGACCCTGTATTATATTTGCATCTTGTTTTTAATTGGGTTAGGACATGTGTGAAAATCTAATAATATTTTAGGTAATACACACTCACACCTAGGGACGATTCGGAACAGCCAATTAGTCTACTGTGTTTTTGATATTTTTAAACTGAGGGAGGAAACCTGGAGTACCTGGAGAACATGCAAATTCCACACAGAAATGCCACAATCCCAGAAATTGAACCCGGGACCTTCTTGCTGTGAGCGGGCATGCTAACCACTGCGCCAGCATGCGGCCCTGTGCTTCAACTAGACTGTCAAAAGAAAGGAAATCTAAAACCACTTGCATTTTCTACCAGACTTTACACTACATATAATTCCATATCATTCAAGGAATATAAATACTCAGAAAACTGACAACTGGCACCAATAAAAACCTCATGCAAATGCTCTCATTTATGCATACATGCTTGCACTGTCTCTTCTAGCATGGTCCAAAAATGTAGTCTCTGTAGCCAACAGCATAAATTAAAGATTACACAAAATGTACATCCTGTTTCTGGGGCCAACCGCTGTCAAATCTACAGTCAGCTGCACTAATTTACCGTTCTAAGTGCTATCAGTTCTAAATATACACACGGCCAGTGCAATTCATCAACAAAATATGACTAGTAAAGATAAAGTGGATAGTAGAAGCATCAGATATATACCCTTGTAAATCAGCTGTATTCACTGTGACCTCTGCAAAATGCCATGGGGTTGCATGCAAGCATATTCAGACACTAAGTCATATCTCTGATAATTATATTATAATTCTTTTAAAATTTGAAAATATTCTACAATAGTTTGAAAAAAATGAATGGAGAGTACATTCCAGCAGAGTATATTAAGTGTTGGTTTTGACAATAGAAACAGAGCTTATCAGTTTGTTTCTGGCAACAAACAGGAGCTCTACCTGCTGGGATTTTGCTCATTCTTGCATCTGTTTAGAACAGTAGAGGCAGAAGAAACATTGCTCAACATAAAGCCAGAAAACCTTAGAAATATGTGGAAATTGTATTGAAATCTTTGATACCTAGGAACATGTCGATCATTCTCCTTGTTCCTCTTTGTGTTCTAAGGATTTGTTACATAAATATAAATCATGCACCTCAATAAAACAGCCACCAGAGATAAAAGTTCTTGCCTAGTTATCAACAAAATATATGATAAATTTGCAAACAAGAAAAGGACACTGTTCACCTATGAAACAAAAAGCCTTCCTTCAAAGTTTTCACAAGAGTATAGAGAATAGCGAGCTTCAATAACTTCTACAGGACACTTTACACTTCAGGTCCAGAGCCTCATTAAACATAACAGCATTCTCCCTTGTGCATTCCTTCCCTCCCTCGGTGCTAGGAGAAAAAGCTCTCTCAAGAGAAAAAACAAATAAGGAACTATCATAAGATGGTTCAGTGAAATCAATGTTTGGATTGGGTTTATGGAATAGCAGTGCACAACATTACAAAGGAAGACCATAGCAACCACCTCTGTAATGTAGGGTGTTTCTATTTTATTTTATGGCAAACTGCAAAAAAGAGCTTACACTGGATATGACAAAAATAAATAAATAAGTCTAAATAAATTTTATGCCTCATCCATAAACGTTCACTTGCTGAACAAACAAAAATTTGTGTGTTTGCTGAACCATCCTGGAGGTAATAGTGAACGTTTGATGGTGATGGTGCTAAAATACAGGATGAGAAATAGTATAGGTAAATGTTTAATTAAACATAGGTGCATGTTAAATTTATTCTTTACAACAAAAAAGCACAAAATAAGTTTTATAAATACTAAAATAAAAGACCCTCAAAAAAAGGGTGGAGGGAAAAACCCTACAGGTGTAATTTTTGTTACTATAAATTTTCGAGTTACTCGGTTACTGATCAGTATTCAGGGCTACTGATCAGAAGGTCAAGAATTCAAGCCACAATGCTTAATGGCGCTACTATGTATGAAAGTGAAACATGATCATCAAGATGTCAGGTGAATTTTTATGATAAAGTGTCATCTGTGTCTGATCTTGATCATTAAATGAGATAATTTTGTGAGCAATAAAGACGTCTTAAAATGGGTGGGTGTTGTTCAGAAGTCACCAGTGTAGGTTTGTACATGTTTGAGCTTGGACGACACTAGTGCACGCAAACAACTTATGTACAGTGAGTTTGCTCATGGTTCTCGCCCAGTTGGTCAACTAAATCTCCATTTCAAAGACCCTTGTAGGACTGTAGCCAAGTGCGCCGATGTCCTCAGTGATTGGCAGTCTCATGTCTACCATAGGAAGAAATGGTGGAGCCTTATTGACACTGTTTGTAAAAGCTATACCCAGAAGTGGATTACTGCATACAAAAGGAGAGAGGTGCTTAGAAGGGAAAAGAAATGAACTGTGCTTTAGCCATCAGCTGGCTTTAAGGCATTTTATATTAATCCGCAACCTCTCAGTTGTATAAATGAAATAAAAATGACAACATGCAAGATGCTCTAGATAAAGGTAAGTGCCAAATATATAATATAAATGTAAATACAGTGGGTAAAGAAAAGAATTACCCCTATTCAAAATATTCACATTTTTTTGCTATGCAGCCTGAAATAAAGGCACACAGAAAATATTTTCCAGATGTGTTTACTCAGTGGGCGGCACAGTGACGTAGTGGTTAAAACGTCCACATACTCAAGAACATCCTGGGTTCGAGTCCTGGGCTCAGACATTTTTGTGTGGAATTTGCATTTTCTCTTATGCTTACATGGGTTTCCTCCTGGTACTCCAGTTGATCCACTTACCATCTCAGTGGTTCTGCTTTGTTTGTTTTCTCATTTGAGCTATTGTTATTATATCTTTCACTTGGCTGTTATAAGTTTCATTGTGGAAACACAGCTGGAATTATTTTGTATGGGTCTTAATTTCAAGCTTCAAAGCAACGAAATATGAATATTTTGAAGGGGTGGATTCTTCCCTATACCTGCTGTATAGCATGATTTCCAGAAATGCAAATTGCATAAACAGTCTATACTATTGGCACGAGACTCAGACAAATATTTACGTTTTTGTTATGCTGATTTAGGTTTTACCGATTGCCAGAAATACTAACCATAGCTGGTAGCATATCATGTTGTGAAATACCAATTGTCAGAACCATGTTGTGTATAAAATTAATTAAACAATATTGAAGGAAAATTTTGTTGATCAGCTACATTAAGGCCCTCCTAAGAGAATACAGCTTATGATTTATTTCATTCTGTAATTTTCTGTGATGAAGGAAATTATTACACTCTGTTAATGTCAAAAATATGACAAGTATGTTGGTAATTAACAAGCTATAAAATCACTTTTTGTAGTTGTAGTACAGTGCCTATTTTTAGAAGCTGTATTGCAAGACCATATGCTGCTAACTCACAATTCTTTAATTATTTTTCTACTGAGAATTTATACACTTAAATTTTATACACAAACTTGGATTTCATATAGAGATTATCAACTTTTTTGTTTTTCAAAGACATAACATTGTTTCGTTTAGTTTTACAACCACAATTTCAAATAGGTTGGGACACTGTGTAAAATGTAATTAAAAATAGAATGCAATGATTTGCAAATCCCACACTTAATTCATAGTAGAACATAGAAAACATATTAAATGTTGAAAGTGAGACATTTTACTATTTCATTAAAAGTATTTTCTCCTTTTAAAATTTTATGGCAGCAACAGGTCTCCAAAAAGTTGGAATGGTGCAAGAAAAAGGAAAAAATAGTAAGTGGTACTAAAAAGAAACAGCTGGAGGAACATATTGTAACTAATTTGGGTAATTGGCAACAGGTAAAATGTCTCACTTTCTGTTTTTATTTACATTTTACACGGCATCCCACCATTTTTGGAATTGAGGTTGTACTTATGAGTAATACGAAATTATTTACTTATCAGGAATCTGCTTTTACTTGACACAAGCTTTGACGATTTAAAAGGAATAAGTACCTTTATACTGCTTTGTTGTTTTGTTTTTTTAATAGAATCTAGTATCCCACTACAAAAACTGATTAATGCTACAATTTTATATCCAAGTTTTTTACTGCAGGTGCACATGATGTCGACAAAAGCTGGATGTCATTAAGTAAAGACATAACAAAGTTTGTCCAGTTCATAATAATACATCAGAAATCACTTAACTGAATGATACACACTGTAACTAACTACAAGAAGCTTAACATATTCCAAAGACAAAGTACTTGATGATGAAATTGCGACTCAAGCTGACCTTGAGAGGAAACAATGTGCTTAAAATAAACAAATGTAAAATATATTTACATTTGTCTGCCCTTGTATTAACAAATACAGCTCAGTGCTGTACCCCTACCTTGTGACAAGATACAGAAACACCACCCAAGTCTGATTATAGTAGTTATATATTATATATTATTATCTTATATTGTCCTGGTTGTAGTTTATGTCCCATAGCATTTACAGCTCTTATTGATAACAAAAACCTTTCATATGCCAGTCATTACAGTAAAGCACATTAAATTCAAACTAAAAACCAAACAAAGAAAGACAGCCTGCAAGAATAATTGAGAGTAATGCAGATGTGATGACTCACTGTGTCTCTGCCTCCTTCCTCTGGGAATCTTGAGGCTGTCACTATAACCCATCGAGCTGAGGAAGACCACCACCAGCGCCAGCAGTCCCAGCTGCATAGTCCCTACTGCCCAGCGGTGCTGGCACTCCCCCTGCAGGCAAATGGATGTGATGAGGTGTCCCCCTTTCCCGTTTGAGGCAGGTGGATCTGTTTACTGACCACTGTGCTCACCCCTTCCTTGGGCAGAGAGTAATACAGCTGCAAAACCGAACACACCCAGGGCACAAGCCATAACGCAAAGGGAAAAGTCGAGCGGGAAGTTGCAGTGCTGAGCTCAGGTGTGGAGATAGAGGGTGAGTTGATGAATGTGTGAGCAGAAATAGCACAGCTGTTCCATCCACGAAGCCATTCAGGACAAGAGTGTGTAGTGCGTAGTAGCAGAAGCCAGGAAAGGCTGGTGTGAGTGAACAGCCCAGCCCAGGAGCATGTATCTTATTAGAGATGCTGGAAGGAGGGGGAGTGCCAAAAAATGGAGAGAGAGTCTCCGCACTCCTAAGTCTGACAATGTGTCTGTCAGCACCAAGCCCTGCCATGGAAGAGAAATGAAAATGGATGAGAGTTGACATGAGTTGCGTAGAAAAACATAATTAGTCATTAGGCATTAATTAATTAATCTGGAATATCAAATACTGCCTATGAAAATGTTGAGTTTTTTAACTTTCTGCTAATATGAAATAAATGTCAACTGACTTTTGATAACTAAACAAAGTTAAGCAAATCTATAATATCATGTATAGTTTTATGTCATGCTCTCATAATGCTGTTTTTTTTTCTTCCTTAACCCTTGACCCAGTTAATTTAGTGCCACGCAGTGCAGTAGAATGCATTGAGTTTCATGTCTAGCAGTCATGGCACCAGTCATGGCATAAATGATTTTTGGTCAATGTCCTTTAACAAGTCCAGAATAAATACATTTTTAAAAATACATGTTTACTATATATTTGGGATTGGGGGCAGAGTATACAGGATACCTTCTTCACTCTGAAGATCGAAAAACCAAGAATCAGTCAATGAATTACCCCGACAAAAACGTGACAAGCTGTCTCTCAAATTCAACTGGAAATAGTTAGGTAGTATGAAACTGTGCAAGAGACACTTCATGCCTGGAGGTATATTAAAAAGCAGGGTTGTATTATGGCACAGTTTCTCTGGATATTAAATAATTGTAAAAATGAAGAAAACGTGCTGGTTCTTATTATACTTAAATATATTAGGTGGACAACTAAAGAAGAACTTCCCAGTGATTATTTTGCTTTTCATGCAAATCACCAGCTTTTTGAATACAATCATTATAATGATTATAATGTTTGATTAACAAAGTATCAGTGAACTGAAAGAGTTTTAACCCTCTTTTGATTATTTATCTAGTAATGATGAAGCTCACAGAGAATGAGCAGGACACTTTTAATTTCTTGGACAAATATATAACCATTGTGGAAAAAACATTAAAGGAAAAGCATGTGTAGATTAATTAAAATGTATTATATAGAATATGCTAAAGGATATAATAATATTCAAAAATATTTTTACCCATTGATATATATCTTACTGATGTCACAAGCAACATTGTTCACCATGTCCAATAACATACCCCCACTGGCCGAGATTAAAAACTTTATGCAGTTAAATTCAAAACGCATAAGTGAAGAGCACACTAGATTTAAACCACATTGGTGAAGTGAGCTCAAACTGACTGCATATACTATACTATACTATACTATACTATACTATACCTGCAGGAGTTTTGAATATTCACTTCAGAGGCTTCACACAGAGTCTCACAGTGATAGAAATGTGAAATGTGGAAGTTACATCCTAAAACATATCCAGTGGAATAGTGGAATCCAGGAAGCCACATCCCCTTTCTTGCGCCTAAAGCAGACAGTGTGGCCAGAATTGTGACATACACTGAGACATTGACCAGCATGCATCCACAGATACACACAGCTGCATACAGACACACATTGAAGTAGAAAAATACACCACTTCAACTATTAGATAAAGAGTTCTAAGCCATTACGTTTCTATTATTTTCACAACAGTTCCTTCTGCTCTGCCCCAGAGAATGTATTTTCAATGTTTATTTGTATTTCATGATGAATATTAGACAAATGTCTTCAACACCTTCCTCATATTTATTAGCAAGAGCCAAAAACTCACAGAGCCTGCTGTTTGAGAGCTAAGCTGAAGATATTAATTGGGAGAGATGTGTCATGTATGACAGTGGGATATGCCATCGCCCTGAAACCAGAAGAAAAATGAGACGTCCAGTGATGAGCTATCTTGCAATATAGTATCCAGTGTTCTGAAAAGTCAGCTGGTCTTTTTAGCGGCTTAGGGGATAGCATTTGGGGGTTAGTGATGGCTTGATGGTTAAGGCTCTGGATTACTCATCCGAAGTTGTTGGTTCAAGTCTCAGTACCACCATGCTGTCACTGTTGGCCCTCGAGTAAGGCCCTTAGCCCTCAGTTGTATATAAATAATAAATGTAAGTCACTCTAGATAACAATGTCTGCCAAATCAGAATCAGCTTTATTTGTCAAGTGCCATAAATGTAAATGTAGATTTGGTTAAATAACATGATTATATTTAGTCTTAAAAATTTCCAGTGCAAGACATAGAAATACTTTTCTTGCAAATCTCATAATATAATGTTAATTTCTCTCCTAAGGAGGCAGCTTAGCAAGGGCTTTCAAGACATCTCTGAACAAGTGAATGTCTCATTAAGAAGTTCTAAAACTTTATTCTGTCTTTGCTTCCTCATCTAATAGATGGGTGTCTCGTTCTTCCCCACTGCTTCCCTTCACCCATATAACAAGCTGACACTAGCAACTGAAACCCTTCATCCAACAATCAGGAGATTAAATTGCTCGCTTTGTAAGTCCTTTTAATTTATCAATTATTTAAGTAGCATTGAAAGGGGGCCTCCAACAATGGAGAGGCTTCAAGTGTACATACAAAAAGTCTATTCTTTCTACTGTGTAATAATATAAGCACTAAAAGTCAGAGTATACACAGTAAATTCAGAATATCCAAGAGATCCATTTGGGCCCCTTTATTGTGAATGTTGTGCATTATTTTCCATTTCAGCACCAAAAATCTTACAAACCTGCATAATTTACTGAACACGCAAGTTGAGGTGGACGGATGGATGAAAAGAAACAGGCAATAAAAAGGCTGTAAACACAGTCAGTAATAAAGCACAGAACAAAGCAAAGTAGATGTCTGGTTTGTTCTACGTGCATAGCAAGACATGTTAAAAGCCACACTGGCAGTTAACAGCCATATTGGACCTACTTTTAGCAGTTTTCTTTATCCAATTATGTCTGAAATGTTTCTTTAATAAGTAATGTGATATTGTCACATAATCCCAATTGTAAAAGTTACATTGAATGTAACGTATGTAAATCCATCACACTGTATTTGGTATATATTGTGAAACATAGGTAATACTCTTAACTTTTTTTTTATTAACTTGTTTTGTTACATTGTCTGGGCCAATACCAGCAAACATGAAGCATGCTGTAGAGTGACAATATGATGCACAAAGAAAATTAAACATTTAATATCTTAATCATCAAAATATTCCTCATATCTTACTTACCATTAATGATATTTTAATCAATCTTTCTTTTAATAAGAGATTTTATCAATTGCAATCAATGTCAACTGCAGTTTAGGATCATGCAACAAACACACAGAACGCATGTGTTGCATCATTATATTTACCTTTGATAGTTCCTTTTCATACTCCATATTTGAAACTTAACCACTAACACTGAAGTGCTTTTTAATTTATCTGCTATATGATTATAAATTATTTAAGAATACATAACTGATAGTTATGAAGAAATACCTTTGTTTGTGTAGAATGTATCAATATTTAGTTTTGCAATAATGTCATTAATATTCTCTCCAAAATGTTAGGCTTGTGGGTTTTTGTATTTGTAAAATCAAGAACAAATAAACACAAATGAATCTCCCACTTCATAATTTACTCTTTTATTTAAAAAAGTAATAGATGAAACATTGACCACTGAGGTCAGGGCAGGGAGCAAGACAACAAGGTGTATTTTATAAGTATGCCTATCAACTTGCAGCTTCTTTTATAAACAGGCAAATCAACACTGTCAAGTGCATACTGTCAAAATACAATTTACCTCCCAGTCCTGAAATGTGCATGCGCTTTTAAAACTTACACAGCAGAATAAATTATAGGATGTGTCCCTAAAACAACAAACAAGATTTTTAATAGTCTCAAATGGAATCATTTAGGCTCTCTTACATTTCAACTCAACAGAAAATCTCCAAATCTTGTTGTTGTTGTTGTTATTATTATTATTATTATTATTACTATTATTATTGTTAATAATAATAATAATAATAATAATAATAATAATAATAATAATAATAATAATCATAATCATAATAATAACAATAATAATAATAATGATAATGTGACTTAAGTATAATGCAATTTTGGGGCTCCTTGGCAAATTATTCAAAATAGTCATATAATTTTTCAGCGAGCCAATATATTTTTGATTAGTTAAAATTTGATACATACAGAAAAGGTTTAGCATACCTGCTGTGTGCTAGAAGACTCATTTGCTTTCAAACAGGACCTCAGCGTAGTCTGTGTGGATATCCGTACTAGGTTTCAAAATATATAGTTTACCTTTTTAGCTGGAAAGGGACAAAAATATCGCATTAATGCTGTTTTACTTAGGGTGCTCATCAAGTATCCCCAAATAAAGAAGTGCCAAGAAAAAACATCTAAAAGCCAATGTGGAAAAATTATCACCTTTTAAAATAAATATTTTGTAATTATTTCCTAATTCAATTGAGCTGCATTTACAGCCCTAAAAAGGTCTTGTTTATTGTGCCGTTCTCTGTAGTCATTCTAAAGTAAGCTCCACATAAATCCCCTTTTAAAAGGCCGGACAGCATCCAGCTGTGTGTGAAGTGCCTAGTTCTGTCTCTCTCTGTCTCTCTCTCTCTCTCTCTCTCTCTCTCTCTCTTTCTCTTTCTCTCGCTCTCTCTCTCTCTCTCTCAGAGAGTTTGCATCCAACTCCATCTAGTGCATTTCTATCATGCAGTAGACTGAGCTGGCCCCACCCCTATAGCATGCGCACACGCCAACATTCACAGCACACAGGAGACAAAAAAACAGCACTAGACTCATAGGTGGAATGCTTTTCCTGTAGTAGATTTGAAGGGAAAGGTTTTTTTTACCTCCCACAAAAATACCTGAATTCAGATTTTTATGTGTCTGTATTGGACCTCAGTAGCTAGTACGGAAAAAACTGATTTGATTGGCTTCACTTCTTTTATTTTTATAAACATCCATTTTTAATTTGATTCAAATCTAATTCTTGGGAAAAGCTGGGGCAACCAAATTAAATTAAGCTGTGAAAAAGAGTATTAAAGTGGATCAGTGCTTTTATATATATATATATATGCCGCCACAGAAACAAAGCCCTCCTAGGCAACACCTAAACCAAATTAGAATAACACTTTACACTGTATACATTAAAACAAACCATGTTAATGTCTCTGACTGTATATAAACTGT
>JBCNYG010000001.1:18322905-18333830 GCA_039654305.1 Porochilus rendahli
TTTTATCTTTTTCTTGCTGTTTTTATATTTGAAGTTTTGTCCCTTTTAAGATCTTTTTAGAAACATGTATTTATCAACTCGCAGAATTTGCACATTTTTTACTGATATTTATGTAATGTTTCTGAAATGATTGAATAAAGGAGACATAAAAATCAAAATCTCTCTCTCTCCCCCTACCATCTCTTTTCTTCTCTTTCTCTCAATATCTCTATCACCATCTCTGTCCTTCTCTCTCACCATCTCTCTTACTATCTCTCTCTTCATCTCACTCACCATCTCTGTCACCATTTCTGTCCTTCTCTCTTTATCTCTTTCTCCATCTCTCTCACAATCTCTCTCCATCACTTCTGTCCTTCTCTCTCTACATACCTCTCCATGTCTCTCCGTCGCTCTCATCATCTGTCTCTCCATTTCTATCTCTATTTCTCACCATCTCTGTCCTTCTCTCTCCCCATCTTTCTCTCCATCTTTCTAACCTTTTCTGTCCTTCTCCTTTCATCTCTCCTTTCATCTCTCACAATTACTCTCCATCTCTTTCTCACTATCTGTCTTTCTCCTTTCATTCTCTCTCTCCATGTCTCTCTCCATTTCTCTCTCCTCTCTCTCACTATCTCTGTCCTTTTCTCTTCATTACCTGTCTCTCTCACCATCTCTGTCCATCTCTCTCCATCACTCTCACAATCTCTGTCCTTTTCTCTGTCCATCTCTCCATCTCTCTGTCAATATGTCTGCCCTCTCTTTCCATTTCTCTCTCCATTTCTCTCTCCCACCATCTCTCCATCTCTCTCACTATTGCTGTCCTCCTCACTCCATGTCTCACCATCTCTGTCCTTCTCTCTCTCTCTCCCAATCTCCCTCTCCATCTCTCTCACCATTTCTGTCCTTCTGTTTTCATCTTTCTCGCCATCACTGTCTCACAATTTCTCTCCATCTCTCTCTATCTCTTTCACCATTTCTTTCTCTCTCTCTCTCCATTTCTATCTCTAACCATCTCTGTCCTTCTCTCTCTCTCTCCATCTCTTTCTCAGCATCTCGCCTTCTCTCTCTCCAGCGCTCTCTCCAGCTCTCTCTCAGCATCTCTTTTCTTCTCTCTCTCCATCTCTCTCAACATCTCAGTCCTGCTTTCTCCCCATCTCTGTCCTTCTCTTTCTCTATCTTTCTCTACGTCTTTCTCAGTATCTCTCGTTCTCTCTCTCCAGCTCACTCTCCGTCATTCCCTTACCATATCTGTACACATCTCTCTTTCTTACCATCTCTGTCTTTCTCTCTCCCCATCTCTATCACCATCTTACTCTCACCATCTCTGTCCATCTCTCTTTCTTACTATCTCTCTCATTCTCTCTCTATTTCTCACCATCTCTGTCCATCTCCCTCTTGATCTCTCTTTTATCATCTCTGTCCTCTCTCTCCATTTCTCTCTCCATCTCTCCATCTCTCTCTCTCACTATTTCTGTCCTTCTCTCTTCATCTCTCTTTCACTATTTCTGTCCTTCTCTCTTCATCTCTCTCTCACTATTTCTGTCATTCTCTCTTCATCTCTCTCTCACTATTTCTGTCATTCTCTGCATTTCTTTCAACATCTCTGTCCCTCTCTCTCTCCACTCTGTCCTTCCCTCTCCATCTCTCACAATCTCTGTCCTTTTCTCTGTCCATCTCTCCATCTCTCTCCATTGCTCTCTCACTAACTCTGCTTCTCTCTCTCTCCATCTCTCTCTCTCTCAACACCTCTGTCCCTCTCTCTCCATCTCTATTCATATCTCTCAACACCTCTGTCCTTCTCTCTTTTCATCTCTCTCACTAACTCTGTCCTTCTCTCTCCTTCTCTCTCCATATTTCTTAATCTCCACCTGTCTCTTGCATTTCCTCTCCATCTCTTTCCATCTCTCTTTCTTTGTCACTATCTCTGTCTTTCTCTTTCACCACCTCTCTGTCTTCTCTCTCCATCTCTTTTTTCCATCTCTTTCTATCTTTCTCTCTCTCCATCTCTCTCACTCTTTCTCACCTTCACTCTTTGTTATTTAACATGTCAGAAGGATGGTAGTAAATGGTAGTAAATGATACCAGGAACTTAGGTCTGCAAAGGACAGTGAGAGTGAGCAAAGAAGAAAGAGAGAGAAGAAGAGAGAGAGAGAGGGAGAATAGAAAGGAGGGACCAAGACAGAAAGAGTGAGAGGGAGTCACAGCGTAAGTAATGTGTTTCAACAGACTTCAGGAGTTGAGGACCAGAGAGGGTGAGGCAGGCAGAGAGAGAGAGAAACCCACAGAAAGAAGAAAGACAGGGACACAGAGAGACTTTTGAATGAACCTTGATTTTAACCATTCTTAACCGAGTTTTGGGTTCAGTGTTCTGCTGACTTTCATTAGATTTTTTTCTAGTAAGCCAAGTATTATAAAATTAACCAAAGAAATGTTCTCTTTTTTTGTGTATTTTGGAACAAATACTATCATTTCTTTCTCTCTTTTTTATCATAAAAAGGACATGTTATAGCTCTGGTGGACCTCATGTGTCTACTTTAGGTCACAACCCCATGCACTACCCTTCACTGCAGATCAGCTGTATGCTTCTCCACAGGAGGCTTGCACAGGGATCTCCAGTAGCCAGCCACCTCAACTCCTTGAGACCAATCAGAGACTTCTGATGGACGACCTTCACACTGGTTGCATATAGCGCTTACCTGGAGTCATTGTCAGGAAGAGACCTTATATCCTTGCTTGATCCACCATTTAAAATATTATATCACGCTTTATTTAGCATAAAGATCTACAATTATCCCTAAGGTAGCAATATCTCACCTGAAAAAGGAGTGTAAGGGGCAGTTAAATAAGGGGCAGTTAATTATGTAGAACCATTAATCCAAGTGTACAAGTGAAATAACCTATTACGATATGAAACCAGACGTTGAATCTAAAAGCACACCCAGAGGCGAGGTGAAAATTTAAAGGCTTTTATTTAGCACGAGATGGGAAGCAGAGGGAATCAGGGACCCGGGGGGTGAGGAAGGAATCCGTGTAGATGGGGGCGGAAGTGCTGGACGCGCAATCGAGGAACTGTCTCTGTCCGTGCAGTAGAAATGGGTCAGAAGCACTGGACGAGCAACCCCGGAAGAGAGTGTGACCGTGTAGCAGAGATGGGGTGGAAGCGCTGCGGCTCGAGTTGGCACTGAAAGGAAGCAAAATACAACAGTCATTAACAACGTGACTGAGAAAATGCAAACCGAATAGTACCAAATGTTCTCTAGCAAACTGGCCAAGATACCATGCAAGCTGCAAGAATACTCTGGTGCCGGGGGAGCCTCCCAACAGTGCTTAAATGCTGGTGGTGATTGCCAGAGATCCAGAACATGTGTGCAGGTGTAGGTGGAGCCCCAAGCTGCTGAAAGCTGCCCCATATCTGTGAGAAAAACCCACAAAGAGACACCAGGCAAGAAAACATAGGCAAAAACTAATGCACTAGTGAACGCAATCACCACCTAACTACACTCATACTGGGTGAAACATCAAACAGTAAATTTATTGAAAATTACAAATCAGTTAGCCTGTCTAGAAGAATTGTGGAAACAGGAAGAGGGAAACTTTGGATCCACAGGGGATGTGAGAGAACAGTCATTGTGGGAATCAGAAATAGGAGAATCTGGGTATTACTCCATTGGAGAATTTGGGAAAGAGTACTCAGGGGAACGTAGAGTAATAAAGGAAGAGCCTAAGGAGAACTTGGCTGTGGGGAAAAATGCCCATAGCGGACCTGGGTAGATTGGTCTTGGGTGTCGGGTTGTGTCTGAGTAGACTGATCATGGGTAACAGCTGAAGTCTGGGAAGAAAGAAGGGTGGACCTGGATTGAAACCCAGGAGACTTAGACAAGTTCCAGGTGGCAGATAGGTACTCCAGAAAATCCAAAAGGTCAGGATTAGCACGAGCCAAGTGGTAGTGGTAATGACTATGTGGCAGGAATATACCCACTCTTGGAAGAATTACAGCCACAGGATGTGGACCTAAAGATAGTGGAAGGTCAGTTCGAAGGCAAAGTGATATACAGACCACATGAAGACAAGAGAAGGTAAGTGGCGTGGCACAAAAAGGAAAAACAGGTGGATGAACTCCCTGGAAGAAGCAGAAAGCTTGAAGAATGGCACAGAAAGCTTAGACTGGGAGTATGAATGCTGGGAGGAAAAAGGGGAGGGAAGCAAATCACACCGCGAACTCGAGGACGGAATAGTGCAACAGAGACAACCTAAGGTTTATGTGTGTTACTCAAGGACCCCATGCCAAGGGAGGATAGCAAGAAAGATCGACTGATGGAAGGAAGTAGCCAGGAGGAAGAGCTTCAAGACCAAGACAGCTGAAACCACAGAGGAGAACGGTACCCAGCAACCCAAAGGAAGAAGGAAGGTTGAAGATAACTCCATCACTGAAAACACAGATCAATAGCCAGTTGCAAGCTGTAAAGAGTCAGATGGTGGGAGTAAAACAAGCAGGGTCACACACAAGAACAAGGAATGAACTGGAAGATGCAAAGTGACAGCTAAACCAGGTGAAGTTTAAAATGGAGCTGGGTGAAAAAAAAGTAAACAGATACAGCTGAAAATTAACCCAGGAATAGGCCCCATGTGGCCTTCCCCAGGGAATATGTGAAGAGGTTCAGAGAAGCCAGAGGGGGAGCTGGTGCAGTATACGATCTCACCTGCTCAGGAACCCATCATTTCGGTAGAGGTGGAAAGGCAGATTCGGGCACTATTTTTGATCGATACAGGTGGAACATATACAACTATAGGGATAGAAGGCTCAAAGCTTACCCTCTCAAGCAAAGCAGTAAAAACAGTAGGCTTCTTAGGTAAAACACAGACTTTACATCTCACAGAGCCACAAGAAATAGACATTTAAGAAGTAACTGTCCAAGCACCTTTACTCGGCAGAGATGTGCTCTGTAAAATGGAAGCCAACATACACTGTCGATAAATAGGAGTATGGATATAGCTTCCATACTGTCTTTTCCAATAGTGTCTCATGATGGAAACAAGACTGGAAAAGTGTAAGATGGACAGATTACAGGAGTATGAAGCCATGTGGGATGAACTGGTGGCATCAATGATATACGCTCTAAAAACTGTGGGCATTATCCTCCTGAGACCCAAAAATTAATATTGTGTATCTTCTCATTTCTTCAGACTGCCTCTGTCCCGCAACACCCAATAACTATTAAACTTGATCAATGCTTCAAACAAAGGGACGTTTGACAAAAGAGTAATACCCATTGGTTCTCATATGAGGATCTTAGAAGGGCATACACACATTGTTGTGTGGGAAAAAATATGATGTCCTCCTAAGAGGATAGTGGGGTCTGAAGAGGTTACAGTAGGACCCCAAGGAGTCGCTGCCATGATCCAACTACCACCACAACTCAACTACTGGTACCAAGTCTCTGATGCTGCTCTCCATGTCTCCCTGCTGAACGTGCAGAAATTTATATCAAAAGAAATAGGGCCAATGGTGAAGGAGACTATTCAGGTGATGCAGTGGACACAAGTAGGACATGGAATCAGTGTATCACCAGACAGAAAGTTTCTTAAGATAGAGCAGGTAGCAGTAGATGGAGCAAAACCACAAAGTGTTCTGATAAGCAGGACAAAGGATGTGAGGATAGGGGTAGGAGGAAGGGTAAAATCAAACAGCTGCCCCAATGGGCAGGAAGCCAAGAACTTACAGAGGAAGAAAGAGGGGATGTGTTAGTGCTGGTACATCCAAAATACAGCTAAAACCTCTGGCACATTTGTCGTATCAAAAACAGTATCCACTTCAAAAGACTCAATAACAGGGAAAAACCAGCAATTGAGGGATAAGTGGAAGCAGGGCTTTTAATTCCAACAAAAAGCCAGTGCAACACCCCCATCTTTCCAGTCAGAAAACCAAATTCAGACAAATGGAGACTGATCCATGATTTGCGACCACTAAATAAAGTAGTGATAGCAGGAAGACCGGTAGTACCTGACCCTCACACCCTAACACACTGTCTAACATCCCAGAAGGAACAAAGTGGTACAGTTGTTGACTAATGCTCAGCATTTTTCAGCGTTCCTCTACATCCAGATTCTTAAATTTTGTTTGCTTTCACTTATGGGGGTCAAAAATATACATATACAAGGTTACCAGAGAGAACAGGCTGACCCAAATGCATGACAGAACATGACAGATAAGGTGCAACAAAACGTGATCCTTTATTGAGGATAATATCAGGGAAAGTGTACGTAATGACGTGAAGGCAGGATCGTGGCACAACTTGAAGAAGTGTGGTGCTCATAAGATGGCTCAAAACGATCTGGCAGGGGACCAAGGGAGGGCGCCGGCTTATATCCCTGAGGTGGCTGATGGGGAGCAGGTGGAGGTATTCAGGGCGAAGCCAGTAATTACTGCCAGTGCAAGGAGGGAACTCAGGATACCTGAAAAGCAGACAGATCCAGAAACATGAGACAGGACATGGATCAAGGCTTCTGGCGGGTTCTAAAACTATCACAAATATCTAAAGTACTTGGGGTGGCCGTTTTTGGTTTAAGGTCTATCTGTGTATTGATGATAGTGCTCAAGTAATGTTTCAGTTGGCCCCTTATGTCATTTGGTTTGATTATGTTTTATGGGATTCTGCTCATTACTCAGCATATAAAGAGTTATTTATTTATTTATTTATTTTTGCTTATTTCAAACCCAAAATTAATGCCCACTGATGAAAAATGTGTCAAAATAAACATTATAACATTTCACTTAATGTCCTTTTTTAATTGCATTTACCATTCATTCATTCATTTTCTGAACTGCTTATTTCTAATTAGGGCTACAGGGAGTCTGGTGCCCATCTCAGCTGACGAGGGCAGAGTACATCCTGGACAGCTCTCCAGGCCATCACATTGCAGAAACATGCTGATGGCAACCCAGTGGCCTACTAGTTTCGATGGACAGCAATGCTTCTTTAACATGCCTCTCACCAGAGACAGTGAGAGACATGGCTGGCCTTTGATAACCCAGTTAGCTGCACAGGGGGGAACAGCAGTGACAACTTGGTAAAAAAGGGGCCTGAACTCTCGTCCTTCGGATCAGTTTGCAAGCACCATTCCACCAGGCCACCACTGCCCCTGCATTTGTCATTTTGACCAACATTTAATGTTATTTTTTTAGAGAAAGTGAAAATAAAGAATCTATTTATAATAATACCTAAAAGTGGATTTGTAATGATATGCTGTGCCCATCAACGAGATATTTAGGAAATGTGTAAAAGGACATCATACAAACTTTCATTCTGCTTACTGAGTGGATGTTCTTTTGAACATCAAACAAAAACATTTAAATGACGTCTATTGGACATGTCTGTGCTTAGTGGGAAACATCTGGAAGGTTGAGTTGATGAGTAGGCTGCCATTTTTAAAGTGTCTATAATAAATCTTTTTCATGGCTCCATCTTGATAAACGTCTGGCGTTCAGACAGTGGATGAATGCAGGACATTTGAAATTCTAGCAACTTTCATGCAAATATTTCTTTCACAGATGGCAATATGATCTATTTTTTTCTGGGTCATTAATGTATTTATTAAAAAATGGTGTGATATTTTGTCATAAAACCAAAATATGTGGAATATATAAAGATGTAACTGTAATTGTCATTAGGTAGTAAAATGTGTCCATCTATGGTATCATTTACCAGAAAAATCTGTATAATTCTGGTCATATTTTGATTAATACTATTGCGAGAAAACATTGGGCTAATCAAAAATGACATTAAGTCTCAAGTCTTTATGAGGCAATTCCAAGGTAAGCCACAAGTCATATATGGTTAAGGAGCATTCTGTCATCTATATACCATCCAAACATGCACATATTTTGCATGTGTAAAATATGTGTAGAGTAAATGTATTTTTTCACGTGATTTATTCCACATAAATTTCACATGGAAAAATAAGTGTAATTTACACAAATCGTATATTTACACGTAAAAAACACATGTAAATCACCTATTTTGAATACCAGTTATTGTGGTGCCACCTTTTGAGTAAAGTCATCACTAAAGTCGGCCATCTTATTGAAGTACTCTATTTTGAAAAGTGTGTCTCCACAATCTAATGTCATCTGTTTATTTATTTGTATAGGATTTATAAAGGTGGGTTTTTACCCCAGTTATGGCAGGAGGGGTATTGTCGTTGGCTTGACAGCCAGGCAGGTGGGTGGGCGGCATGACAATTTTTCCCCGCCATTGCTCAGCTCATGCACATGCCAGCTTTCTGAAATTTAGGCACTCCCTATGACCTAAACCTGTGTGGGGGGTAGCTAATTTGAATATGTGACCTTTGAATATGTGACCTTTGACATTCTCACAGTGAACTTGAACATATAAAGTTTGTCCAGGCCATTGCTTGGCTCATGCACATGCTAGCTTTCTGAAAGTTTGTGTAGGCACTTCCTTTGACCTTAACCTGTGCATGGGATAGCTAATTAGCATATGTGACCTTTGACCTTGGCACAATGACCATGAATATGTTAAGTTTGTCCAGGCCATTGCTCGGCTCATCTTATGATAGACCCAGTGACCAGAAGGATATTCCTAATCAGGTTTATTGTAAACCAGAACTTATGGCTTGGAGAGCCACGAAACACATAGACTACACACTGACAGGAAATAAACAGAAACCTGCCACGAGGGGCGAACACAAATGGACAAACACAACGGAGACGGGAATAAGGAACCGGCAGAAGAGGGATGTAATCGGAACAAGGAGAGAGCAAGAGTGTAGGAGTAGAGGTGAGTCCAGAGCACTAGAAGGAGTTGAGTAGTACACATTCAACGAGTCTAAACACTGAAAAGCAATGGCCTGTACAAACTTCATATGTTCAAGTTCACTGAGAGAATGTCAAAGGTCACATATTCAAAGGTCACACTGAATAGTGTCTAGCGGGGGTTTATATGGAGGAGGTGATTTGATCCGGAAATGAGCTGCAGTTGATTAGTATTCGGGGGAGTGTGCTCGTGATGTGTGAGAGTCGGGGAGAGATAGCTACAGATGTAACAGTACCACCCCTCCAGGAGCCGTTCCGGGGTTCCAAGGCTGTCAGCGCCGTGGGCAGCCCCAGGGACGAGGTACTGGTCGACTGGGGTGCAGGCGATGGAACTCTTCCAGTAGGCAGGGGTCCAGGATCTCCGTGCAGGGGAAGATTGTTTTTCTGGGCCGTATCCTTTCCAGTCGACCAGATATTCAATCTTCCCCCAGCACCGGCAGGAGTTTAGGAGACCACAGATGGCGTGAATGGAGTCCTCTTCTGCTGCCAGCGGTTGAGGGGGTTCTGTAGCCTCACCCGACTCTGTGGATGGAGAGATCAATGGTGAAAGATATGTTTTAAGAAGGGAGACATGGAATACCAGATGAATTTTGTAGGTGGAAGTGAGTTTCAACTTGTATTGTGACTGGGTTGACTTGTGCTATTATTTCAAAAGGACTTAGCTTTTTGTTTGAGTTCTGGATCTTCATCAGCAGGAGCGAGGGGCTTCCAAGACGAGAACTCCAGCCAGCATCAGCACACCAGGACGGACCACACACATTTGTTAAAGTCTTTTCTTTACAGTTTAAAAGCAATGGATTGGTAAGTATGGATATGGGGTGAAGGATGAAGATTGGATGGCATAAGCATATGGACTGGAGTAAACTGGTTGAGCATAGTTGGTTGGCTGGACTCCCACTGCGTTAACTGCTGATCACGGCTGGTAGGCTGGTTGGCCAAGTGAGGGGTACGTGAGCACATGGCAGTTTGGGGTTGGCCTGAGGTGCTGGGACATCCTCCTGTTGGTGAGTCCTTTGAGATACTCCACGGTCATTGCTAGACTGATGTTGTTCCATGTTCTGCTGAGCCTGATCACTTCCCTTCTCTTCCTGCTTGCTTGTTACAGTCTCATCATTATTCTCTATTTCTTGCTCATTCTCACCATGGGTCCTTCTTCTTATGTTCAGGAGAATGTTAAAGCTGGTTGGTAATGCTTTTGTTCAGACTTTTTCCCACAGCCCCGATAACCAATAGCGAGGTTCTGTTCCTGTCCTTGGGACGTCAGCTGTGCTGGGGTCTTTCTTGGTTCTCCTCCGCATCAGTGGCATATTAGTGATTGTGTTCTCCGGAGGTTCTACTTTCAGATCGTTCACTTGTAACAACAGGTTCCGATGCAAGGTGCGAGTGGAACCGTCTCCTGTTTCTGGTCTGACTTTATAAACAGGGTTATCCCCCACTTGCCCTTGCACAATGTAAATCATCTTCTCCCAGTATGGTCTGAGTTTGCCAGGCCCACGCCTCGCACTAAGGTTCCATACCAGGACCCAGTCTCCAGCCTGGAGGGTCACTCCTCTGCTTCTCTTGTCATAGTTTGCTTTACCTATAGCGCTTGACTGCTGCCTGCTTGCTTTTGCTATCTTATAAGCCTCCATCATCCTTCCCACCCATTTTTCAGCATATTCTCTCAGTGTTTCCATCTCTTCTACAGCCATGAGGCCATAAAAGAAGTCCACATAGAGATATGGATGTTGGCCATACATTAAGTAGTATGGAGACAATTTGGTGCCTTCATTCTTCCTGGAGTTATAGGCATGCATCACATGAGGTAGGTGGTCGTTCCAGTTTTGCTTTTCCTTTGTTCATCCTCTCACAGCTCTTCTGAACAATCAGCCATGAAAGCATCGATGTCAAGGGGTTAGCGAGACAAAGTGTCGGCATCAGTATTTGTTTTGCCAGGCTGGTACTTGATATTGAGGTGGAAATCGAATAACTGTCCCACCCAGCAATGGCTCACTGTATTGAGCATGGCAGTGCTAAGGATATTCATTCATTCATTCATTAGGGTCGCGGGGAGGCTGGCGCCCATCTCAGCCGACTCTGGGCGAGGGCGGGGTACACCCTGGACAGCTCGCCA
>JBCNYG010000001.1:18333930-18344044 GCA_039654305.1 Porochilus rendahli
ATAATATCTATCTAATATAGATATCTATAATATCATATATATCTGGGTACAGATCTGGAGTATAATTTTAAATAATACAAGTATTAAATTGGTCTAATACCAGTGTATTCTGAGCGTGAAATTTTAATAATGTTAAACATGTGTTATACACGTGTTTTGAACATGTGAAATGTGCAGGCATTTTACACTTTTTCAACATAATACTTTACACGTGTTTTACATGTGTCCTATGTGTTTTAAACATTATAGCCATATAGCTTATTACAATTAGCACAGCAGCTGCACCTCTGTTGTTGCAGGCATGCTGCAGTTTATACTGTAGTCATCTGCTACTGTCATTCTCTCGAGTCCCCATCTCTGCATTTTATATATATTTACATTTAATAAGCATAAATAAAATAATCAACTGACATACAATTCCTAATTTAAAGAAGCACCCAAATATCACCTTGCAACACATATTCTAAAATGTATGACATTTCTGTTTCTTTCCAGTTAGACAAGGATCATATGTCTCCTGATCCCAACATACTACTCACTAGCTTATTAGACCAGTCAGAATCACTTGCTTTTAGCTGTGTGTACTGAGTATGTGTGTTTTTAACTTGTTTTGTGTCTGTCTCAGATCAGATCACTGCTCAAGAGGAAAAGAAAAAAAGGTGAAAATTGTGGAGTCTAACCAAAGTGAAAGAGTCAATCTTCACATGCTCCTTCAGTCTCCCAATTCCCCTGAACTGTTGCAGATGTTTAAAAAGTACTGTATAGCAAGCATGTAGACAACTACATGAATCACAATTTAATTCATTCAGAAAAAAAACCACAGCAGCTGTGATCCAGAAAACAATGATTCCACATGACAGGCTACTTACTATTAGTCACCCTAAAACCAAGCTAGCAGCATAATTAAATAGCTACATTTAAGCAGCATTTTTTTTTTGCCATATCATATATAGTTATTTAAATTAATGAATGTCCTAATTCATTATTGATTAAATAAAACTTTGTTTTTTTTTAAACAATATTCGCTTGTAACATTTTACCTGTTGTTTTATAGGACACCAGTAATGAAGTGATATGGATGGGAAAACTTACATGATAGACTTTTTCTGTAGTTAACTGAGGAAATCAGTGTCTGAACTGTATTTGCAATCATTTGTTAGGATCTGTATAATATAATGATGAACGTTGGTTGAATGGGGCCCCTGTGAATTGTTGCCTCGACCCTTTTAGAACTTTTAGAAGTCACAATTTGATTTACAAAGCAATCCAAGTCAAATACATTCTATGAAGGCATTTTAATTTATTTTTATGTTCAACTATATTTTCTTTCACCACATTATGTCGATGAGTGAGCTAACATCAAAGCCCAGATGGCTTTATTCTAGAAATTCTCTGAATATGTACAAATAATCACTGTACTAAAGTATATATATTTATTCATAGATTTTGATTTATTTGGGGGCACAGCATCCTGGTCCACAGCCATGTTATTAACCAAGCCAAGCCTATATTTCAAATAGCTAGCGTCATATTTGTGCATTGCCCCAATAAATATTCTGTTTTTTCCAACAAAGAGAATAATTTTTTACAAACACTGTTGACATTAAGACCATATTTAGAAAATCCATTTGCCCAAGAGAGATCCAAGTTCAAATGCAAATGCCAATAAGTCTCAGACAAGTCCACAGCAACACAGACAAGACTAGTCTTGTGTCCAGCAGCAGTAAGTGATCCTTAATTAATTTATTGACCTGAATTAATTTTACTAGAAAGTTACAAAAGGGATGTTTTACCAGCAGATGTTAAAATAACATTTTTGTAATTCCAAAGTGCCATTCATTCTGTATCTGCTTTATTTTTCAGCATCCCATTAGATGCACCTGTTTCTCACTGGACTATCAAAACTAGGGATGTTCAATTTATCCGCAAAGGGCCAGTCTGAGTGCAGGTTTTCGCTTCAACTAAGCTGTAGCCACACCTTCCACCCATTTCAATCAGTGATGAAAACAATTTTAAAAAAGACTACATTGCACATTAGTGCTGTGAAGCCAAGTGCCAGCGATCCTGGTGAGACCAGCTTGATTTAGGATCTCAAAATGGAGCCATGAACTAAAGGCACTGTTACATGCCTTCAGCAGAAGCCACACTTTCTTGTTCATCCATGGCTTCTGATTAGGGTAGGTGGTGATCTGTCTCTCTGTGGCAACACTATCAGTTGTGGTGTTGATGTATTGTAGTACTGATTAGGAGTAAGAGTCAATGTTTGTGAAAAAGCCACAGGTAGCCTGAAAGGCAAACCTACTCCAGTCTGTGTCATTAAACCTGTCTTGGAGTACGAAATCTACCCCCAATTGCCACTCTTTGTTGGTCCACACTGATGGCTTTACAAGTTGGATAAGTGGTGAGTACTTGGGGGAGAGAGACAGAGAAAGGTGATCAGACTGTCCCATGTGGGGGAGGGGGTTGCTGTGTATGCTCCTACAATGTTTGTGCAGACATGATCCAAAGTTTTTAACCCCTCTGGTGTGGAAGGAGACATGCTGATAGAATTTGAGAAGCACTGTTTTGAGGTTGGAATAGTTAAAGTCACCTGCGACAATAAATGCAGCCTCTGGGTGTGCAGTTTGTTGTTTGCTAATAGCCGCATTTAGTCAGTTCATGGCAAGCTTAGCATTAGCATCCAGGGCAATGTATGTTATAGTAGAAGTGAAAACCCTTGGCAGATAGAACGGTCTACACTTAACCAGGAGAAAATCAAGGTTAGCTGAGCAGAGTCTTCCAACAATGACAGAGTTCGTGCCCCAAGCCTTGTTGACATAAATGCACAGTCCTCCGCCTTTTGTCTTACCGGAGTCATCTGTTGCTCGGTCTGCCCTGAGAGTGTAGCATCCGGCTAGCTTGATAGCATTGCTGGGTATTCCGCTGTGTATCCATGTTTCCGTGAATATCATGACATTACAGTAAATAAGTCTTTTGTTGTGGGTGATCCAGTTTTGTTGGGTGTAGCATGTAAGATAGAAGCTGTTCCGATCAAACGGACCCTAAATGAGCAGGAATATCACTGCCAACTTGCAAAATCTGAAGAGATTGTGCACAGCATCCTGGTCAAAAATACCAATTTTACCAATATCTTGCGAGACAATGGCATCTAAAGAATAAAATCTGAGTATATATAGTGTGGTGAGTTGACATGTGTAGTGTGGTGAGTTGACCTGTATAGTGAGGTGAGTTGACCTAGGGTACTGCAGGGTAGGGTACTAGGGTAGGTTATGAGTTAATCACAATCAGTGTATTTCACCTATCTCTGTCTTTTTGCTAAAATATATCAAGGGAACCATAATGTGAGCCAGACAGTGTTTTCAGTGTCAGTTATTAGATGCTTATGCCTGCAACTCTTAAAAACAGACTTTATTATGGTAATAATTTTTTTTCAATGTCTATCAGCCATGAAGTTAAATTTGTTGCAATACCTCCAGCATAGACAGCTGCACTACCAACTTAACAAGCATCCTGGGGATTAGAGATATTTAATGATAGGTTTATGACTCCAACATCAGGCTTCTCCAAGCAGCAGGATGTGACTGTCAGAATAATATATGTGGATGTGCTTAACATCTATCACTCAGAAAAGAACATAATATTCAAAGATGAGCCAGAAATTGAGAAAAACTAAAAGGTCTGAGGATTTGATGATGTGGACCATAATCCCTTTTGCTAAGTTAATGGTTTAAACATTTCTTAACCTATTACAGGAAGTAATGAATGTGCAAACATCTCTGTAATCTGAAAACACAATTCTCTCATGATGGAATATGTGATTATGAAGCCTAGTTTATAATCTTACTGCTGCAACAAAATCCTAAGATTCTAGTATACATCAGTAAACAAATAAGTGTAACAACCGGTACCAGAGAAAACAGGCTGACCCGAATGCACGACAGAACACGTGAGATAAGGTGCAACTAACGAGATCCTTTATTAACGATATAATCAGGGAAATATGCGTGGTAAAGTGAAGGCGGGATCGTGGCACGACTTAAGAGGAGCGTGGTACTCATAAGACGGCTCAAGACGATCTGGCAGGGGACCAAGGTTCTAACAATAAGTAATCAAGTAATGTAACATACATAAAAAATAAACAGTAGTGGGCCATTCCAAAGCTTTAATCTTCTTCCAATAAGGCCATTCCTTTGTTGGAATTTGGAGGTATGCACTGGGTCTCTGTCCTGCTGAAAGGTGTGATTCCACCTCGTTTTCAGCTTTTAATCAGAAACATAAGGTTTTGTGTTAAAACTGACTGGCATTTGGAACCATTCATAAATCCTTCCACCTTAACTAAGGTCCCAAATCCAGCTGAAGAACAACAAAACTCCAAAGCATGATACTTCCACCACCATGCTTCACAATCGGCATTTTGTTTATTTATTGATGTGCATTTTTGTTTTTGCATCAAACATACCTTTTTGGAATTAAAAAATGTTTAACTTTAGATGCATCAGATAATAACATATTTTCCACATGCTTTTAGGAGACTCAATGTAGGTCTAACTTTGGCCTGACTGGAATATTTTCCTTTGAGAGTAGAATCTTGGAGACAGGAATTGTTCTTACATGCAGAACACAGTCCTGCCAGAGATTGTTGTAGCCTCTTTAATATTGTTTTAGACCTCCCAAACCAGTTTTTATTAGTCTTTTCATCAGTTTTCATCAGAACATTCAGTCCTTTTCTATTGTTTTATGTTCCATCTTCACTGCCATGGGAATTCCTCTGTGTCCTTCTTCTATATGATGCCCTTCAACAATGAGATCCATTTTGAGGCTTTCTAAGCTTTTTATGGACCATAAATTTTTCTGTAAGTTTCAACTAAGTTTATGTCAGAAAAATCCTAGTAAAACAGCTGAATTTTATCTGGGGTTCAGAGTCTCTTGAAGTGATGGCAGGTGTGTACTGAATACTATTTAAACAGTTTAAATATTGCTTGTGATTGGTTAAATCTGAACACAGCCACAATTATACGACAGGGTACATACTTATTCAACCACATTAAAAATAATCCAACTAAACAAACAAAACAAAAATTTTATAGTTGCTTAAATATTTATTGAGGCAACTCATCCAAAATTGCATAGCTCTGGGTGGCAAAGTAATGTGAATCTCTAGGATTAGCAGTTAAAAATCTTTATGATTTTATGAATTTTATAATTTTATTTTATTGTATTTTTAATACAGTTGTGGATGAGCATCATGTTTTATTTAAAGAACAGGAATCTGTCTAAGTGAGATCTTTACAACACATCTTTCTGGAAGTAAATTATGGCACAAACAAAAGTAATGTATGAGGACCACAGAGAAGAGTTGTTAATACTCATCAGGCTGGAAAAGGATACAAAACAATCTCCAAAGGGTTTGGATTCCAACAATCTTCAGTGAAACATATGGAGGAAATACAAGACTATAGCTACCATCTCCATGAGTGGTTAACTAATAAAAATCAGTCCAAGAGTAAAGCGTATAATAGTTCAGGAGTTCCAAAAGGAACACTAAACAACTAAATGCCTATCTTACTCTGGCTAATGCTAATGCTAATGGGTCAACCACTAAGAGCATACTGAACAAAAATAGTGTGCATGGAGGAGTTGCAAGGAAAAATCCACTGCTTTCCTCATTGCTTCACTTTTACAGTTTGTTAAAGATCACATGGACAAGCCAGAAGACTACTTGAAAAAATATGGGGATGAATTACACCAAAATATATATATATATATATATATATATATATATATATATATTTGTTTCATTTCGGTTTTAGCCATGAGAAGTTATTGTTTGTTCTATTTTGTTTTTATAAATAAGATTTTGTTTGGAGAAGGAAAACACTGCATTCCAGAACCTTATTCCACCTATGAAACATGGTGGTGGTAGTGTCTTGGTTTGAGTCTTTTTGCTGCATCTGATCCAGGACAGTTTATCATCACTGATGGAACAACAAATTCTGATTTATACTAGTGAATTCAGAAGGATAATGTCAGGACATCTGTCTGTGAGCTAAATCTCAAGAAGAAGTAAATCATGCAACAATGACCTTAAAGGCATAAGTCATTCTGCCAAAGATTGAGTAAAGAAGAAAAAATGTAATGTTTTGGATTGGCCAGGTCAAATCCTGATATTAATCCAATAGAAATGTTTTATGAGCAGTTCATTTGAGGAAACCTAACAACATCTCAATTTTGTGGATGTTCAGTACAGAGTAAAAGAATAAAATTCAATGTGCAGTTTGTTACTACAAACATTTACTTAAAGTAATTACTGTACAAAGGGGTCTGAAAGTTTTACTTACCATTGACACTCACAGTAATGTAATATTGGATAGTTTTCCTTGATAAATGATTAAGTGTAATATTTTGTCTTGGGAATAAAATCCAAATCTAAATGGCCCTGTGTGAAAAAGTGATTGCCCCTAAACCTAATAACTTGTTGGGCCACCCTTAGCAGCAACAACTGCAATCAAGCATTTGAATGAGCCCACTCATCTTTGCAGAATTGTTGTAATTCAGCTAGATTGGAGGGTTTTTGTGCATGAACCACCTATTTAAGGTCAAGCCACATCTCATTAGAATTCAGGTCAGGACTTTGACTAGGCCACTTCAAAGTCTTCATTTTGTTTTTCTTCAGCCATTCAGAGGTGGACTTGCTGGTGTGTGTTTTTTTACATAAGAAAATGTACACTGCTCAAAAAAATAAAGGAACACTAAAATAACACATCCTATATCTGAATGAACGAAATATTCTTATTAAATACTTTGTTCTTTACATAGTTGAATGTGCTGACAACAAAATCACACAAAAATGATCAATGGAAATCAAATTTATTAACTCATGGAGGTCTGGATTTGGAGTCACTCTCCAAATTAAAGTGGGAAAACACACTACAGGCTGATCCAACTTTAATGTAATGTCCTTAAAACAAGTCAAAATGAGGC
Source organism: Porochilus rendahli (assembly GCA_039654305.1). NCBI lineage: Eukaryota > Metazoa > Chordata > Actinopteri > Siluriformes > Plotosidae > Porochilus > Porochilus rendahli. Next base: position 18,340,912 of record JBCNYG010000001.1, read on the forward strand.
CCACCAAAGAAATGCCACTCCACACCATTACTGACCCACTGCCAAACCAGTCATGCAGGAGTATGTTGTAGGCAGCAGAATGTTCTCCACAGCATCTCTTCAGACTTTGACACGTCTGTCACATGTGCTCAGTGTAAATCTGCTTTCATCTGCGAAGATTCTGGGTGCCTGAAATTGCTCGAAAAATGTACTCTACGCTCTGTGGCAACATGTTTGAAGGACTACAGAAAGCTCAATTTTAAACTAGAGACTTGAAATGGCACATGCACCTTTTCATGTATAATGTGTATATTGTAATTTGAAATCACCCATCTGTCGTGAATAGTCTGGATATTTCAGCTTGTAAATGGATAAAAACCAATTATGTGTATATTTTGGCATGCTATAGCAAAAGTAAAGTTTGTTCTTAACATATCAAAAATTTGCAATGGTGTTTTACGCTATTTCTTATTATTCTTGGCCTGAGTAGGCATATTCAAATGGCAACAAAATACACTGAGTTTAAGACAGAACTAAAATACCACAAAATGCTTTATTTTATTCATCTTAAACTCTACTTGGATGATAACCCTTCTACAGTCTTAGGGTTTTCAAATATTGGTGCCCAAACATGGGCGAAACTAGTTAAATTGTTACATTTATGTTCTACCATTTCAAGAAGACAAAAATTAACTTGTAGGCCTCAGTTATTATGCATGATAATTTTATATATGCATAAAATTTACTCTATTTTACTGAGTACTGCTTTTGCATTTATGATTATAATGACCAGTTGACATCACCTCACATTACTATTAACTTTATTTTACCTCATTATTATCTCTTTATTTCCCCATATTTCATTATTTTTTTTAAATAGCTGCAACTCTGAAACACAGGAAAGGACGTTATGTCGAATAAAATGTCCAAACATCTTGGGTTTATACTGTCAGCAATGAAACTCAAAGTATATTTAGAAATCTGCTTTTATTTTCTAGGGTGGCCTATTAGCATAGTGCTTAGCATGTCAGTCTCACAGCAAGAAGAGTCCTGGGCTGAGCAAGGGCGTTGCTGTGTGGTTTGCATGTTCCCCACATGCTTGCATATATGTTACTCTATATCTCAATGTGTTCTTGATGGTAGAGATATTTTATCATGTCTTGGAGTCACTATTAGGAATTAATAGTGAGCTGTAATAGGTAATTAAACAGGTAAATGTGTAATTGGTCCCAGAAAAAAAATCTTGTGCTAGCTGAGGAAACCATTCTCACTTAAGCACACTTAAGTTTGACACAGTGGGGTTTTGGTTATTAGGGTCATGCCAAAGTACACCAAGAGAACCAAAATAATACCTTTTACCCTGCCGCATAAATAGATGTATGTGGAGCACAGGAATGTTATGGGAAGTATTTTCTTTGAAATCTTTCCCACTGCTTCAGGCTAAGGATTGATCATGCTGGAAATGTTGTGCCCAGAATATATCCAGCTGCCAACATCTGTTTGCCACATTGTTACATGTCTGTAAAGGATACTAGCTACAGGTTCAGTAACCCTCTTCCAGGTGTTTATGTAGCACTTATCCAGGTTTAAAATAATAATAATAAAAATAATAATAAAAAAGATGAGGAAAAAGAGAAAGAGAAAACATTACAGAAAAAGAAAAATGCAACACATCATGTTATAATACAACACATTCACTCATGTTATATGGGAACGGATTATGGGAATTTTTTTATTCTGTTTATACTAGGTGACCCTCATTTCAAAGGTTAAAGATAATCAAATTATTATTTTCACAAATGGAGCTACATTAAGAACAGTTTTTATTCATCATGCTTTGCACAGAGCTATAGCAAACACAGCTCAAAGATCGTTGGATGTGCAGAGGAAAATGTTTCTGGGTCAGATGATTTCGTTTCAATGTCAATGCCACTGTTTAACAATGTTGGGTGGCTGGCCAGTTCCCCTTATCTTGCGTGTACTCAAAGCCCTTAATGTTGCCATTCAACGGGAGATAGTCGCTGTTCCACCCGACATGACATGTAGAGCCACAACGGCCTTCAGAAATCAACTCCAAGCGTGTATAGACACAATGATGATCATTTAAAGGATGACAACTTTAAAAACATGATGTATAAAAACTGTATTAAATGAAGTTTCATGTGTGCAAATAATAATTTGATTATGCTTAACTTTCTTTTATGTGGGAGGTTTTATTGGGTCACCCTCTATAAGAAGAGCTGCAGTGGGATTAGTACAGTTATCTTACATTTACTAATTTAATAATAAGGTGTATGAATACAGTACAGTAAGTTGATGAATGACAGTCACATTATCACTTCTTGTTTTATGGTAAAAAAAAGGAATTATCTATCATATCAGATACTACAACATATAAACATTACTATTGAATCACTATTAGGAACAGCTTATACAGCATATGATGCATGCATAATAATTGTTTAATACTATTTTTGTCATAGTACCCTTTGTAAGCAAAACCAAAATCACAGTTTTTAGAAATAAATATTTATAAAAGATCAATTGGAGTCATTGGTGCAACTATTCCAGCACACAGGGACCCAGAGGCAGATAGACAGGTGAAACTAGAAAAATTAGAATATATATATATACATACTAGACAAACTCTTAGTTTTTGTGAGAAGTCAGAACTTGCACAGGTTGAAAAGTTAGAATATTGTGCTAAATATCGTGCAAAAGTTCTTTTATTTCAGTAATTTAACTTAAATGATAAAACTAATATATTATATTGACTCATTACATGCAAAGTGAAATATTTCAAGCCTTTATTTATAATAATTTTGATGGTTATGGTTTACAGCTAATGAAAACCCCAAATCCAAAATCTCAGAAAATTTGAATATTTACATGAAATCATTTGAAAAGGATTTTAAATTCTGCAATGTCAGCCCCCTGAAATGTATAATCATACACATGTACTCAGTACTTAGTTTGGGCCCCTTTTGCATGAATTACTGCCTCAATGCGGTGTGGCATGGATGCTACCAGCCTGTGGCACTTCTGAGGTGTTAGGAAGACCAGGATGCTTCAATAGCGGCTTTCAGCTTTTCTGCATTGTTCGGCCTCGTGTCTCTCATTCTTCTCTTGGCAATGCCCCATAGATTCTCCATGG
>JBCNYG010000001.1:18356094-18366657 GCA_039654305.1 Porochilus rendahli
TTGTTTGTTTGTTTGTTTGGTTGTTTGTTTGTTTGTTTGTTTGTTTGTTTGTTTGTTTGTTTGGGAGGGGGGTATCTTCACTTCAAGTTGAAAGCAACAAAATGTGACTATTTTAGAAGGGGGTGATTCCTTTCTATACCAAGTGTCTGCACGTATTTACACATATTTAATATATCCAGCCACTGGTTTGCATGCTTTTGGGAGGTCGGTAGGAACTGGAAAGCCCATTGGGAACCTATGTAAACAGAGCAACTAGAACATAGAAACTCCATATATACCAGATTAAACCAGAGACTCTATGGCTATGAGGTCGCAGTACTACACACAACCTCTGTGATCTCCATAATGTAGTTATATCAACTTCATTTATAAAAATGGATTTGTAAAGAGGCATTTTATCTGCTTCGCTCAGAAAGTGTTTGGACAGGCCAAGCCAGAATGAACTCAGTTACACTGAAAGAAAGGTTAAATTTATGGAGGGTAGCACAGTACGACAGGCTTGGCTTTGCTGATGCCTGTGCAGATGCATGCCCAGTTAGAAAACACCATTACTCAGCATGGGTCATTTATCACATGGAAGAATGAAGGAACCTCACTCTAATTTACACATCTTGGGGCTTACGTCTGAGGGAATATTATGATTGGCTGAGAATATTATTGCTGTCTCTGCAATGAATATTTTCTAATAGACCTGGATATGTTCTAAAGGAATACGTTTAAGAAATTATTGTGTGATCATATCATGAATGTGTGTTGAAGTTTAATTGAGCAATTTTCATTTTATTTTTTTAAGTTACAAACATCTGATGTATGTCATAACTCATTATACTCCTGCAGGTCGCAGGAGTTTTTAGTTATTTTATACAGGCTGACTTTTTTTGCAGTAATTTTCATTTTCTTTTCATTTGATTTTTCAAGTGTTTTTTTTCCCTGCTAATCCATTCATTCATTACTTTAAGAATTTTCCATTCAAAGACATGGGGCCTGTGAATACTAGCATATTCAGGTGGTTCACTCTGCAGTATTTTAGAAATTACCTAATAAATTTCTACAATTTCAGTTCTGGTTTCCACAGCTTCAGTTTTGGGTTATTAACTAGCCCTTGACTACAGGCTCCATGTTGGTATAGCCATGTCTAAGATCCTTTGAAGCCAAAGAGACCAGCCATTTCACCAGAAAGACCCTGATGTGGGGCAAAAATTACCCAAGTAATGCACAAATTTGAGATGATAAGAAAGAAACTTGGGGTTAGACATGGCTCAATTACAATTCTTGTTTGTGCAACTGCAGCTGCATATAGTGCAAGACCTAGGCTTTAAGCAGAGGTCTTCCCATAGCATTTCCAATAAAACCATGAAATCTGAATTAGTCTCTGCTAGCTCACTTGCATCATCAGCATTCCTAAAACAACAGACAGCAACCTGGATTGGTTTTAGACCTTTTTCTATACCACATCTAGATAGACTACGAACAGGTTCAGCAAAAGCGTATGCCTTCCACTGACACGTACATCACCTCACTTGAGATTTCACTGCCTAAAGCACTTACATGTGGTACATATTTTCGTGCTCCCATCACACCACAGCAGAAATGCTTCTTTTTTTTTTTTTTTCTTGAGTTCCAATGCAAGCCTACACTTCTCAAAACGCTTACAGGTGGCCAGTTCCCTCTGATGAGTAAATGCGTAAGAATAGGGTAGAACTATAAACTTATATTTGTTATATCTCTAAAATTGAGCAAGCCAAAAAAACAATGTTTGTTTCATTGAAAATGTGCTAGGCACTTTCTCATTCCGGTGTGTGGCACATGAAATGTTTATCTGTTAAGGATCAATATGAGCAGCGACTTAGTTTCTACTGAGAATACTAAGACTGATATCTGCAGCTGTAGTAACTGTGGTCCTCTTTGGCCTCTTGGAATTATGGACATTTTACAATTATGCTGGCCTGTGGACTAAACAATGAATCACCAAAATTGTATCTTCATTTCAGTGGAAGGGGCCATTCATACCACTGGAGTATGTCTGGCAGCTTTGGTGCATCACTGAGAAATAACCACTATCCCAACAGGCTAATGTCGGTTGGATATATAAAACAGCATGTGGCTTAAAGTTGAGTAGGCACAAGCAGCCTTGTGGGGGGAAAAGCCTTCATTATGCTCACAAATGACTGGCCTTACTGAGGTCAAAGTGCTTCCCAGAGTCACAGAGTGGTGAAATATGTATGCCGAGGAGCATGGCACCTGCACCCAGAAATTACCTCTGTGGTTACGTTACAAGCCCAAGTGGCCTGAATCTGATTTTTTCCCCCTTATGTGACCCATATCTGATTTTTTTTTATGCCAGTGTGAACACCAAAAAACACATCAAATCCAATCTTTTAAAATCGAATCTGGGCCACTTTCATATGTGGTACTAAATCGGATACAGATAGAATTTTTTGAAATGCGATTTCAGTCTGAACAGTAATGTGACCTGTTTCGGAATTCAACGCGACCTTGACTTTACTCTTGGTTGACAGTCGTCATAATTATGCGCCAGCGGTAGCCCCCGAAGACAAAAATAATACATACATACAGACTTCTCTACAGAGGTCACAGCTATTGTTCCACAAAAAAATCCACAGACAGAGTTTTGGCTCTCTTTCTCTTCATTCTTCTCCTCTGCGTCATCTGCTGACACTTCTTTCTGCCTCCACTGCGTAATAACTTTAAAATAAAACTGTCAACACTGAAATCACTCAACTCCACGATTGCCATCGACTTCTGTGTATTTTTACTTAAACTGTTCACACTGCAGTCTATTATAGGTCACATCTCTAAAATAATGTGAAAAGCAATGTTCATAACATTGTATACTTAACAGTTATTTACTGCAGGTGAGGTAGATGTCACCCAATAGTTCCCTAGGAAGAACATTAAGTTTATGTTTTAGTATATAACATATAAAGACATAAGAAATGCAAATGAAATGAATTCTCTAATTGTATCTATTTTAACCAGTGAGCACTACAGTGGTGTCTTGTAAAATTACTTCAGAGTATTAGTTTATACTATGTGTACACATAAGAAGACTAAAATTAGATTTAGATTAGATGGGGTTTTATTTTTTCATTCTTAAAGTAAAAGTAAATCTATGAAGTAAAAGTCACTTCATGACTGCCTCTTTTTAAACTCATTTAAAGTTTGAACAACCTGCTTTTTTAGCTTTACACACATGAGGCCCATATTGTATGGATATTTTTTTGTATTTTTTGGCATGACATTTTTTGTTTGTTTTGGCATGACTTTTTTGAATTTCAGAATAATTTTAGAAATTTAAGCCCAGTCCCACTTCTGGGCACCTACAGTGATCCCACTATGGATCAGACCGTCTGCCAAATGCAATAAATGTAAATAGAGTAAAAGAGTCAGCTAATAGCTCTGTGTAGCTAATGTCATCTCTTCTTCTCTGTTCAGCATAATCATTCAAACATGAACATAAGTCATGTGCACCACTACCTGTAGGGCATTTCCTTCACTTTCTATACAGAACATGCCACCCTAGCATGGCCATTCAATAGTTCCAATGTAACTTCCCAGCTGACTAGATGGAATTTAAGATTACGTTTTCAGTTCATGTTCAGTATCAGAAAGGATGCATTAATGTTGTCCCAGATGCATTGTCAAGAGGTGTTGCAGAGCAAAACTGTGCTCTTCTGGTGACTCATACAGTAAGGAGGTCCTCATCATGGGACCCTGAGGTACCACCTATGCTGGCTGACATATCATTAGCCCAAAGCAAAGTTGAAGAAATGAAAGAAATGAAGGAGCAAGTAGACTCCCAAGTTGGCTGTGCTGGTCATATAGGGTGGTAAATCTGTCAAGATATTCTATACAGAGTGCTGCCATTTGGGGTTGGGGGAAAATATCAATTGGTTGTCCCTACAGAGCTGAAAGGCCTCTCCCTTGATTATTTTCACAACAATCCATTGAAAGCACATATGGGGACAAAAAAGATTCTCTTAAGAATTCTAGAGGTGTCATGGGAGCCAGAATAATGTAAAGATGTACAGATGTATGTCAAAGAGTGTTCCGTGTGTCAACAGCACAAGCCGTCCAATGAGAAACCTCAAGGGCTGCTTCAGTCATCTGATATTCCAGAACCAGGATATATGGTCGGGATAGATTTTAAGGGGCCATTTCCTAAGAGCCAAAGAGGTAATGTCTTTTTAATGATCACTTTACCAAATGGGACGAACTTTCCCCTGAAAGGACAGTAAAACTCATCACGTGTGTATAATCTTCAAAGATGAGATGTTCACCAGGTGGGGTGTTCCTAAAAATATATTGTGTGATAGGGGGCCACAATTTGTTAGTCAACCCCTTAGAGATTTCTGCAAGAAGTGGGGGATGACTAAAAAACTCAGACACCCTCAAACAATTTCACAAAGCAATTCAACAGTGGTTTAAAAACATTATGTAGTGCAGAATCACAGGGATTAGGATAAATGGATATCAGAATATCATTTTGAAATTAATAGCGCAAGACAGGAACCTACCAATAAGACGCCTGCTGAACTGATTCTAGGGAGACAGCTGAAAGGATCCCTGGAAAGATTTATTCATCATGCCCCTAATCCTTATCACCCATCTTACCAAATCATTGAAGGACAACACCAACTCAATGAGGAGATGGTAAGCTCCACTAGAAATGCACAACTCAGACAAGCCAGGTACTACAATGCCTGCAGAAAAGATGTGCAGTTTCAGGTGGGAGACCTGGTCTGGGTACGGGCACATCCTCTGCCCAAGGCTTCTGATTATTTTTCATCAAAACTTGCCCCAAAAATGGGTTAACTATATGAACCAGTTTACTATGAAGTCCAGTGAATTCCCAGGAATAAAGAGGAAATAGTTAATGTTGTCAATCTTTAAAAAATTAATTGCTATTTTTTCGCAGTAGACCTCGGCTGGGGTCTTCTATCTGAGACAGGCACAAATGTAGGATTTTAGAACACACACATATACACACCCAGCACAGTAAGATGCAGCGTATTGAGGAGAGGTCTTGGTCATTTCTACAATTATACAAAGTATAAACTGATGAGGTCACATTGGTTGATTGTTTGGGATGATATTGTTTAATTGTTCTATGTTATTTTGGTTAAACTGTTGGAATTCACATATGGGTGAACAAAGGACTTTTATTTTGGCGAGCTCACCTGAAAAAGAAAGGAAATTATGAAGATGTACCTGGATCGAGCCAAGCAGAAGAAGAAAGCCAATTTTTCTTTTTGGAGAAACAAAGAATGTTTGAAACTGGAGGCATTCTGTTTTTTGGGGGGCCTGTTTTCCCGTCTTTCTTCATTCTTAAAGGACATTTGGTGAGGGCATTTGGGTTTGGTTGTTGGACTTATTTTTCATTCCTAAAGAAAAGTGTGGGTATATCTGTATTTTGCATGTGTATACTGTGATGAACTACAGGAGGATTTGGGAATGTATATACATATATTTTTCTAATTTGTTTGACCAGATGTAAACTGTAAATCCTGTTGAGTGTCAATTATTTACTTGTCAGTAATACATTTGGTTTAATTGTAATGTTATGATTATATAACAAACAGTACTGTCTAGTAAGATATCAGTTTGTTATAAGACGTGCTTGCAAAACCCCCTTGTCTTCCCCCACCCCCACACCCACCCAACAAAAAATTGTACTGTTTGTACTTTCACTAAGGACTGATTTCATGCAAGGGACTCCATTGGAACCAGGACCTGCAGACATCGGTGAGCAATAGGGCTTCATCAAAACTCAAATTACTTATTTTGTTTTACCATTTGTCAAAGAAACCCGATAATCTTGGTCAGAAATTATACAAGGATAAAAAAATGTGCCTGAAATGCTGAACCCACAACTGGCACCAAAATCATCACCTGAGCTCCAGGACCAAACTGCTGCTGTTGTGCTTTGCGATCAAACAAAGATTTAATTTTCCTTTGGGATTTTCTTAACTTTGCTTTGGCCATCCTCCCTGCCATTAAAAATCTGTGCCTAAAGCCATTTACATAGTCGGATCATAAGCTGATGACTGATTATACCTAATTTAGATCTGCTGCAACCCCTATGAAAACAACTGAAAAATTGGAGCCATTGTCTGTCTGTATGATTTTTGGTATACCAAATAGGATAGGGAATAGGACAACGTTCCATCAGCTGGCATGTGTGACAAGACTTTATGAAAGTTGAGACATCTTTCTCCAACCGAGGCCAAAATAAAATGAACTAGAATCCTACTGTATGTCTTTTTCACACCCATACGACCAGCAATACTGTCATAGGAATCATTCAGGACTGCATCTCTAAACATAAGTAGCACCACAAATGGCATTACTGGTTCACTCATAAATTTAAATTCAGGAGGCAATGTAATCAGATGCCTGAGCCACCTCACCTGGCTCCTCTCAACGCGGAGAAGCAGCAGGTCTACTCCTAGCTCCTCCTGGATGGCCAGGCTTCTCACCCTATCTCTAAGGGAGAGCCCCCCACCCTGCGAAGGAAGCTCATATCAGCCGCTTATATGCACAATTTTGTTCTCTCGGTCACTACCGACCAGACCAGCTTGTGACCAGAGGTGAGGGTTGGATCATAACTAGACTGGTAAACTGAGAGCTTTGCCTTTCGGATTTACCATGAGGCAGGACCTCATTCTATGCATTCTATGCTTTTCACGAGAGCGGGGTACACCCTGGACAGCTCACCAGGGCCTACTGTGCATGTTTTTGGACTGTGGGAGGAAACCGGAGTACCTGGAGGATACCCACACAAGCACGGGGCGAACGTGCAAACTCTACACAGAAACGCCTGAGCTGGGAATCAAACCCAGGCCTTCTTGCTGTGAGGCACACGTGCTAACCACTACACCACCGTACCGCCAGCTTCTATATGTTGTGTAGCTAGTGGTGTCTGTTTATCTTACACATTCAGAATTAAGTATTAATTAAGTACATCCCCACACACTGTAAAAGTATTTAATTATATACTATGCAGAAACCCCCAAAAAAGATACTAAAATTTATGGTTCTATGGTTTTAAAGTGTGATGATAACACCATCTGCTCCAAGTGACTGTGAAAAAATGTGTGTTCACTGTTTTCACTGAAGCATTATTCACTAAGAATAACGTTTTAAATTCCAAGATAGACCAATAAGATCATGCTATTCCTGTGTAGTAAACACTAATACTTAACATTACATAATCTGCATAATAACACATCAATAAGCTCATGAATAACAATGCATTAATTAGAACAAATAGGACATATGTAAGTTTTATTGAAATGGTAAGTTCAGAAAGAAACAGTGACATCAGCCCATCAAGTCAAGTCATGTATGCTGCATGTCTAATAGAGGAAACAGAGATTAACTAGTAGCGCTATCTTCTGAGGAAAAAACTCAGTGTTGTGTGTGTGGCTCTTTTGTTCATATTAAAAGGCCCTCTGTAGCAATTGCCTCACGTCATGGTCTAGATAGTACATGGAAAAATAGACTGCTCGATTGTGCCTATCTAAGCAAAAGGGCAGCTGATAAACCATGATGCTGGAGCCTCCTCACTTAAACAATCAACTTTCTTTGGGGTTCTTATATAAGGATTGTATTAGAAGCTTATGTATGGTTCAAGATCAAACCCGTTTAATAAATGAAAACAGAACAGTCCATTTTATATGCTACTAACTCAAGCTTAAAAACTTCATGCATATGTTTTTATATGGACAATGTTTTGGTTAATAAAAGACCACTGTTTAATAAATCCATAAATCTTTGCTTAATAGTTGCAGTCGCCTATAAATTTTATTCATCTTCAAAAGCTACTAACTACATTTTGGTTTTGGATAGCCTGCCACCTATATGGAGTTTCTCCATCACAAACATCCAGTGTCAGTTAAGCTTCTCATGCCATGAACCAAGTAATCAGAGAAAGTGCAGAGACCTCCAAATTTCATGACAGTCCATTGTCTGTCTTTAAGAGGAAAGAACTTGTTTGTTTTGGCCATTGTACAGACAGATCTACATCTGCCAGCTTCTCTGAGCAAGAGCTCTGGCAGTTTGGGAAAAACTCAGGAAATCACAATTGTGGGTGAAGAATTATTTTTGTGTTCCACTCTAGATTAGTGTGAGGTTTCCAAGAAACCTCAACACACATATTTTTCTTATCAAAAGGTAATTATTTTATTATTACTTTAAACACAACAGGATAGTTTGCATACTTGCCTTCTATGATTCGTTTTATTTGACATGCCAAAACAGATGGGTGCATTTAGAACTAAGAAACCTTTGAATTGATGCCCTGTAACTATAGTGACCTTCAAACCTGTCTTTCTGTGTTAGTTCTGCAAACTGTTTCGCTGTGAATTGTTTTGTTCCATTTGTTCCATATGCAAACATAATTTTCCTAGATATTCACTAGCAGTAGTCTCTATTTTTTCTTCAGCTTTAAATAGGTGTAGATATAAATACAAATGTTGATATAGAATATTTAGAGACCACTGCAAAGTTTCTTTATTTTACTATTTACATTTGTGTTTAAGTGACGTGTAAACTTTTAGTCCATAAACTACTGACAACTGTCCCCCCAAATTCCACATAAAAAATTCTGGCATTTAGAGCATTTAATTTCAGAAACTTACAACTTATGAAAAACAACAATATGCAATGTTTTCAGATCTTAAACAATGCATAGAAATCAGGATCATATTCAGCTTTAAACAACACAATACTCAGTCTGAACCTAAATCCCTCCTCTGGAATGTGATCAAGAGGAAGATGGATGGTGCCAAAAAATGAAACCTTATACTGAGGTCTTTTTTATCTAGGAATTACAAAGGGTGCTTAGCCTTGTTAGCTAATTAATAACAGCCACCCCTCCATTTTCTTATTCTTTCAATATCTCAATCAAACTCTTGGGCCTTCCAGGAACAGGCATATTTCTACTGAGATTGTGTGATATGGTAATTTATATGTGGACTCCATTCTTTGAACTACTTGATAGCACAGGCATGACACTAAAACTAATGTAGGAGTTTCACATTAACAAGATGAGTGTGTATTCAATTTGTGAATAATTAGGCAAACCGTCTTGATTTTTCCCCATTTTAACAAAATAAAAATTCAGTGGAATAGAGTATTTTGGTTAGCTGTGTGACACACTTGAATCGATTTCTGTCCTAGACTGTGACACTTCAAAAATGTGTAAATGGTTAAGAGCAGTAAATACCTTTTGCAAGAACTGTACACTTTCTTGAATACTATTTATTTGATGAGCCATATCCTTGTACTTCCTACACTGGCCTTTGCCAGCAAACCCTAGTGATTAATGTGGTGTGAAATCTGTGGCTGCAGTGATCAGAGTGCTAAACAAGCAAAAGATTGGAAATGGGGTAGAATAAACTTGATCAACACAGCATCTTACTGTTGTTTGATTTCTAGTGTTTTTGTTGTTGTTGTTGTTGTGGTTGTTTTCATTCCCATGTCTGATCTGTCCTTTAACTGCAGCTTTCTGGTCTGCTTTGTAAACTAACAGTGATGCATCATCTTTTGAGTGAAGAGTAGGTCGTGTGCCTGGGCTGTACAAAGAGTGCTGAAAGATAGAGAAGGAAATTACATTTGTAAGGTTCAGTAATGTTACGCCAACACACATGCACCGGTAGACAATGATTAGATCAGATAATCTGCATTCTTCTTTAGAGGCTCAGGGATCAGCTCAACAGTATACACCTACCAGCCATAACGTTAATACCACCTGACTGGTCTGTGGGTAGGTTGCCCCATACACAAGTTCAGCATTTGCAGTTTCAACAGGTTGTGCTTCGGGAGCTCTTCTGTGGGACCAGACGTAATGGTTTTTGCTCGCCAGAAGTATTAATGAAGCTTAGGTATCCATGACACTCTTGCCAGTTCACTGGCTGTCCTTCCTTGGAAAACCTTTGGTGGGTACATACCACTGCATACCTTGAACACCTCATAAGACCTGTAGTTTGGGAGATGATTAGACACAGTTGTTTAGTCATCATAATGTGTCCCTTGTCAAAAGTCATTCATATCTTTATGCTTGCTCAGTTTTTCTTCTTCCAACACATCAGTTTTGAGAACTCACTGTTTATTTTGTGCCCAATAAATCCCACTCCTTGGCAGGAGGCACTGTAACAAGATAATCATGTTATTCATATTCAAGATAGTCATGTTATTCATATTCACAATAATCATGTTATCACTTGTAAGTGGTATCTTTTTTTTTAAGTTTTGGCTGTTCAGGGGTTATTCATCTCCAAAGGCAGGTCTTGTGGGATGTTCCTGGTATGCAGTGATAACTACCTGCCAAAGGTGGACCAAGGAAGGTCACTCATTTTCTGAACCGCTCATTCCTAATTAGCGTCGCGGGGAGGCTGATGCCCATCTCAGCCGACTCTAGGCGAGGGCGGGATACACCCCGGACAGCTCGCCAGGCCATCGTAGGGCCATCAGTCACACAACCATTCGCACTCACACTCACACCTAGGGGTGATCTGGAACAGCCGATTAGCCTACTGT
>JBCNYG010000001.1:18399020-18412243 GCA_039654305.1 Porochilus rendahli
AGAGTGGAACCATGAGAGGAACCAGGCTCAAAAGGGAAACCCAGCCTCATTTGGGTGAAACCATAAAAATACAAACCATGTAAGAAAACTGCAATACAGTCCAACATGTAGTCCGGTTGGTTATACCACAACTGTGAGTCCTGAATAATTGCAGCAAGAGAGTTTATATTACTAGCAGGGAAAAGTCATCTTCACAGTATGATATTCGCAGTGTGATATTCCTTTACTTTAGTACAGTTTCCTACAAGCTCTTAAAAGTCCAGTATTAATAACATGGACAATATATGTCATATTAGGCTCATATAAAAGGTAATGACTTACTTGGACGAGTGCACTCGTGGACTGCAGACAGACGAACACGCACACACAATTTCCTGTGGAACGAAAATCATGATGGCACAATAACTTCCGCATAGCTCACACGAAAGGTAAATGTTCAATCATATTACAGCAGCTCAGAGCATAGAATAATGCAGATACAGGTCAAGTGCTTAGGCACAGCAATAGTAAAAATCAAACAAAATGTTCAGTAGTTTCACTTGAATGCAATTAAATGCAAATCTCCACAAATGTATATAACAAATACATAAAGTTCAGTGCGAACAAAAGCAAAGCATGTCCTTTCATATTGGTATATGCATGTGAGTCACATACAGGCAGTCCTTTAACAGGTTTAATATTCAGATGCACTAACATGTGACATAAGCATAATCAGTGTGCTGTGTCAGAAGGAACCGGGTGTCAAACACTGAAATATACCGGAGATGTCCAGCAGAAAGGGTTGGGATCACCAGTCAGAACAAAAATGCTTTACTTCAATGTTATTTCAGATCACACTGAAATTCGCTCTACTTGCTCACGTTGAAATGATCTTATGGTGTTGAGTGAGGTAAGGTAAAGTCTGTTGGGCTTTTACACCCGAGATTATCCCCGGTTTCTGTATTGTGTAGCAACTAGGAGTTCAACTCATCCTGGATGGGATGCTAGTCCAGAGTACCATCCCAGTATTTTTACTGGTTCCCATTTATACTGTTGGGTAAACAGAGGCACACTTGTGGTTAAGATTTTGCCCAGGGAACTTGGCACAGTGGTGATCTAATGGGGATTCGAACCCACGACCTCTCAATTATGAGCGCTATCACCCTAACCACTACAGCACGGACCCAGTGTTCGGTGAATCACGTTATTTATGAGAACAACAGCCTTTAGAAAACCTTTTTATTTTGTGTGTTCATTTTTTTTTACTTGAAGGAAAAGAAAAAAACACAAATAGAATTACCAAATGTACACAGACTGTTGGAATCTTTTTAATAATATCTTGACAGTTTCCTGTCATCATAGTAGATGATAACATGCTGCGCACTGTCCTGTCTTGCTGAGGCATATATTCATGTTGTGGTTTAGCTGATGAATCTTATGCAGGTCACTCAGCTAAGAGGGGGCAGTTGTGCTCTAATGGTTAGGGAAATGGGTTTGGGACTTATAGGTCGCTGGATAGATTCCTAAACCAGCAGGAGAAATGTGTGGTGGTAGGCGGAGTGTGCTGAAACTTCCCTTCCTCCACCTTCATGGCTGAAGTACCACTGAGCAAGGTACCTAACTCCCAACTGCTCTCCGGGCAGACCCACGCTTTGATACAGTATATCAAAATAAAAAAGTGAGTGTTGGTGAGCAGCAGCGTCCCCTGCCGACCCATTGAGTCATAGTGCATTATTCAAATGTTTTACTAAAAGCAGGATAAAAAGGCCATTGATTGAAACAATACCTGAAAGTAAATGACCTTGCTTTGGCATACAGTTGTGGTTTTAGGCCCCATTTTTATTTAGTTGTGCATTTTCCACAATTTATAAAAAGCACCACAGGGCAGCTTTGTGCTTTAAGGAAATGAGATTCTTACGGCTAATAAGCATGACGGACTGAGCCATCAGTTATTACTTCAGAAGGTCAGAGCCAGGGTATTGTGACAGCTGAATATTTGACACTGTGTTCATTTATTTCTTTTTAGGTATGGCAGTACATCACACTAATGAGACGCATTTTCCTGATTGACTGCCCTGGAGTTGTGTACCCCTCTGAGGACAGTGAGACTGACATTGTGCTGAAAGGAGTGGTAAGTATGTCACTTTGTCTATTTATTTTTTTTTTTTGTTACGTTTTATGACACACACCCCCACCCACCCCCATCCTATCATTTTGTCTTACATCCATCATGCCTCACTCCCAGGTCCAGGTGGAAAAGATCCGTAACCCAGAGGACCACATTGGAGCTGTTCTAGAGAGAGCAAAAGCGGAATACATACAGAAAACCTATCACGTCCCATCCTGGAGCTCTGCTGAGGATTTCTTGGAAAAACTGGCCTTTCGCACGGGAAAACTGCTCAAGGTGTGGCTTCTGACTGTGGTCGAGTACAGCTCACGCTAAAGTGCAGTTCCAGCTCAGAATGTGTTTACTCTGTTTCTCGCAGTCAACAAGCCCAAAGCTTCGATAGACTCGTGCGTGCCAGCAGAAGTAGTAGAACACACACTAGGTTTGGAAACTGAGTGGATATGTGGGTTTTCCCTCCTGATTGTTAAATAAAACATGCTTTTAACTATGCAAATGTTTTCCATTTATATATACAGAGTAAAACCTAAATAAAATAATTCTAGTGCAATAATTCTAGCTCCTGCTGCTTTTGGCTTTAGTTTTGTTTAGCTATATTAGGAAAAACTAAACCTTGATACAGAAAAATTACACAGGGTAAATTTTGTTTAATCATCTTTCATATTACTCATTATATCTTTAGGAAAACTGTTCCAAATTTACAAAGTATAATCTCCTACAAGGCTTGTAATGCTGTCAGACTTTATGTGCGACCAGAAGTTATGAGTGGCTCTGCATTCTAAATGTTCTACCCTTTTTTTAGTGTTTAACCCTCGTGCACTTTGGTCTAATGCTTTTCGCTCAAGTGATGTTATTAGCAGCTACCTTGTTTTAAATCAATCCGGATTTCTCCACCAGTCCTGAAAGAAATGTAAAACACTCGGCTGAAACATGAAGACTATTTTCCTTGCAGCAACTTTGCTTTGCTCCTATTGGATCAGGTGTAAACGAATTGTTGATGAGAATATAAATCAGAACTGTTGATCTGTTTAAGCAAAAACTTAAGTCTTTCCAATTGTCCCTGTGTTTTTTAAATACCTAAATTAGTACTTTCTTAGTAATTATTTTGCTTTTGGGATGTGTGCTGAATCAAACTTCTCCGTTGTGCTTCACACGCAGGGAGGAGAACCGGATATGCCTACTGTCTCTAAAATGGTACTGAATGATTGGCAGAGGGGCCGCATACCCTTTTTTGTCAAACCACCTGGATTGGAGACACATGAGGTAATGTAAAAGTTATTGATGTACAATATTCTGATCTCATTTTAATGATGGTCTCATGTCGGCAGAAACATGAGATTAACATACAACAAAATGTACTTCTTATATTGTTTGATACTGAGTGTCTCAATTTGTGTATGTTCGTGCATAGTGTAAATTTGAACAGGGTACAGTGGCATCATTTCAAACAATGCACTAATTTTTTGACACTTTGAGTATACCCTCCGGGTACTCATAGTGCACTGCATAGCAAGTGTAGGTACACAAAATGAGACACAGTAAATCTTGGCTACTTAGCAAGAGTTAGCTAGCTCCAGCTTGGAGATTTAGGGAAAACTTCAACCAGAATTTGTATGTTAGCTGACTAGTTAAAATTTGACAATTGGGTTATAGACTGTGTGCATCAAATGAACATTTGCCTTGTTTTTACTGAATGTGTGTGTGCTTGATACTTGCACCTGGTCTAGTAATCTACACAGTGGGGAGTGGTGCAGTTAAACTTGATTATGAAGTGCTGTTCTCGGAGTAGCATGTAAAAGCATTTCTCCCCCAAAGAGGGCAGCATTTTCTGAGTGTGTTACTTTTATGATCTTGAAGACCTGTGAGAGTACAAACAATGGACACAGGTCATGACCGCCATATCTACAAATGCCTCTAAGTTCCCAAACATTTTACTTTCTCAAGAATAGAACGACCCAAACATACCTAATATCTGCAGTATAAATAAACCTAATGTCTGCATTTTTTCCCTCAATGATTTTCCTGCTTACTAAGGAACATGATCCAAGCACATATTGCAGGCTGGAAAAATCATTTCTGGTATAGTGATATTTTTGGTGAAATAATTTATAATGGGTTATTAAGATCTGAACAGAATGTATTACTATACTTGCCAACAGACTTTTTTTTTTTTAAACAACAAAGACTATCGCTTAATTCTCTTTAAACATGAATGCATTTTGATGTAAATGTAAAGACACTCCTGAACCTATATTACATTAAACATTGTTCAGGCTTGGGTTGTTGTTTTGTTGGTGGTTTTCTGTTTCATACCACCACCCACAATACTGCTTATATTGGAAATATTACAGTCTGGCCTGAGGGAAATAAATGGTTGGCATAGTGAATAACAAAATAAAATAGATTTAGAATCTGACTGACATTTTAAACCGGGGAAAACAACCTCAGATTGCTGAAATTTCCTAGTTTTAAGAGGTCACTGTAGGCCGTCCAAAATATGCAGTTGCCTCATGAAGTCAACATGAAAAGGCAGCAGTAACATATTTTCTGAATATTAAATATTAGGCAAGGCATTTTCAAACAGGGTGACCCCCAAAAAAACACCCACATTTCAAAGGTAAAAATGTTCTTTTTGTATAATCTAAACAAGCAACAGCAAATATTTAAAATATCAGTCATAGTATTTAAAGGCAGAGGCAACACTTGGTAAAAGTTAAGCTCAGTTTAAACTTAACATTAAAATCTGTCTGTGTACAACATCATAGACCGATAGCGTTTTGTTTTAACAATTTTATGAGTGATTGCTAAAAACTGAGCAGTAGAATGATGTCATCAAGGCCCAACTTAACACAAGGAGTATGGTTTTATTTTACTAGTTTCCCACTGCACAGGAAATTATATTTATCGAAACATTTTAACACCTCCAAAACAATTCTGTCATAAATGGCATGTTTGTATCAAATTCCTGTACTTGTACATGTTAACTTGGGCCTTGATGACCTCATGATTGTGAGACTCAGTTTTCAAATAACGGTCCACAAATTGTTTAAACAGAAGCCATCAGCCTAAGATTCTGCACATAGAAAGACATTAATCCGGATATTTGAGCAGAATTAACTTTTAACAAGTGTTGTCTTTGCCTTTAAATATCACGGACCTGTTTTTGGTGTGTAAGTTCTATGTGTGAAACACAGTTGTGTACTCTTGTTAGGGCATTGCAATATTTTGTGCTAGGCGAAAGTGAAATGTCAGTGTTATTATAATGAAATTATAGTGCATTGTATTTCCTAAATATACATTATTGCAGAGAACATTAATTGTAAGGGCACAAGGAAGTCATTAAGTTTGAACCCAAACAGAACTTGTAATTTATGTTGAATACATGATTTGTATTAATTGGCTTGTTCTGGCCGGATGTATGTAAAATGACCCACAGTAAATAAAATAAATTTCCATACACATCAGATAAAGTTATTGATAGCTAAGTTGCACAGCAGAAAATAATTTGCAAATCATCTGGAAATCACTAGTTCAAATCCCAGTGATCCGTGGCCACAAGTTCAAGAGAGCAAAATTACCAGCACTATCAGGAAGGGAGGAGTGGCACTGTGTTGGAATGATTGGACAGATTGTCCACCACATGAATGGAGATCCACGTTACCATGTGTGTTACTGTCAGTATCCTTATGGTGTGCGTGCGTGCGTGCGTGCGTGCGTGCATAGTTTTTTCGTTGAGTGTGTTACCCCAGACATTGTGTGGGCATCACTTCGAAAAGATGTGAGTGGCTGGTTTCATGTAGCTCAGAGAAACATGTTCATAGGGCTCCGGGAGCAGGTTCACCCCTTCCTAGTTGGACAGTTGTCTCTATTTGGAGTTAATGGATATGTACCTGGGGCTTTAAAAAGCCCCACCTTTTGACCTAGTGCCTTTTTGTCCCCAGTTTAGTTTAAGAACTTGGCGAAATAAATTTTCAATATCCACAATTCCAGTTCCTTCTTAGGAACAATTTCCTAAAAACTCATTGTGTGTAATGTGTAAACAGCTGTACTCAAACACAAAATCTTAGGATCTCTTGCACAGAACAGCATTAAGGGTCATGAATTATCTTCCTCATCTCAAAAGTCTAGCTGAACCCCAAGCAAAGGAACTGGTTAGGGAGCCTGGGGAATCAGATACCAAACTACATCTAGCATCAAAGAGTCATCGATTGGCAAGGCCTTAAAGGTCCTCTAGTTGTTCATTGTGGAAATCTTACCCAAGTATTTGATTTGAGTTGAAGCAATTAAAAAATACATGCAGAGCTATGTATATAAACTTTTGAAAATGTTATGTAGTACATAAAAGCTGAAATCTGAGACACATCAGTCTCTTAGTTTTTGCTTTCACATGGCCGCTTATGGAAATAAAGTAGATACTCCAGTTGACTCAGGGAATGTATAGAACCATGTTGAGTTGTGAAAATTCGGTTTGGATTACCAGTAGATAAGGATTATGCAAACCTTTGACCTCAAATGTAAATGTTATGCATGGCCTAAGAACCTAAAATGGCATGAATATTGCCTCTCCTTATAGGCTAATGCACAGCTGCCAGTGGAGGTCAGTGCAGTGGATGCAGTTTGTGAAGACCTACCAGAGCAGCAGGGCACAGAGATGACCGTGTCAAGTGAGCTCGATATACAGCAGCAGCAGAGACAAAAACAAGAACATGTGCAAAGGATTATTGCTGGAGTTAAGCAGAACTTTGGCAAAATTAATGTAGCCCCGGAGTTCACTGAAGAAGATCTTGTACCAGTGGAGATGCCTGATCTGCCAGACTCCTGTGGCTCAGAGGAAGATGAGGAGGAGGAGGATATGGAGGAAAATGGAAATGCAGAAGAGGAGAGTGGAGAAACAGATGAAGAAAAGGCATTACCTGTAGCTGGCTGTTCTGACAGAGGAGGGGCCAAGAGTACGCGCGAGGTGAACAAAGAATTGGACGAAAAGATTGCCAAATTGAAGCACTTCTTGGACCGTGCGAAGTCCAAACGTTTCTCAACCATTCGGTCTGTATACCCCTTCATTTTTCTATTTCAGTTTTCATCTGTGCTTCCTTTTCTTTTAAAACAAGGTTGTATAAGGCTGTGAAAGCAGGGTTGTGTAAGGTCATCGATTGTGCTCTTTCCACCACAGGGCTCCTTTTCTGTTAGCTCTGGCAGGATTGCCCTGGATTGTCTGATTTATGATGTATTTTATAATGTTTTGTGACATTGCATTGTTGCTTTGCTGGATTTTGGGATCTGAATCAACCTTGGAAGCTCTGACATGATAAGATGGGTGGCCTGCAAGTAATAAGCTGTCTGCTTTTCTTCTCTAGAATTCCTAAAGGCCTTTCAGAGAAGGTTTTTGTTTCGGGTGAAACAAAACCAACACAGAAGAACGTACAGAAGCCACAGCTGACAGGTGAACTAAATAAAATAGTTACGGCATTAAATATCTTTTTATGCGAGTATAATAGTCATGTTTATTACACAGCTTTGCTAAATACTCAATTCTGATTGGTCAGTTACAACATTCTGCTGTTGCTAAGAATAACTGATTGATGCTCTTGACACAGTACTTCTCATGAACTGCTGTGCGTTCATGAACCATGTCTACTTGTATCAGCCTGTAGTAGGCAATCCAGTAAATTCTGTTACTTTACTAATCAAACAACGTCAGCTCATTTGCACCACCATGTGGCTAAACAGTGACTCCAGCAGAAAAAACATGGAAGATGGAAGTTTAATAAAAATTTAATTAAGGACAGAGTTTCATGCCAGCTTGATGCTAAACCACACTAAAATGCCAAAGATTTTTTAAAGTACATGCCACTACCAGGAAATGTCCAATCAGAGCTCTCTAACAAACAGGGTTGTAGTGGAGGATAACTTGAGAATCATTCAAGTCGAGTAGGCGACAGGACAGACATGTTTAGGCATCTTTTTGTAAGTTGCTGAGTGCCAGCTTCTGTAGGCTAGTCAGTCTTACCCCTGTGCCAGCTTCAGTCAGATCTGAAGTAATAGTTCTTTGGCACCATGCAAGAACCAGACAACCAACATAACGTTCATTTTGAGAAAAAACAAGATATTTTGTTTTTCTAAAACAAAATCCACAAAACTTGGGGGAAAATGGCATCTTTCTACGAGATGTAAAATAAAATTTGTCCCAATCTGGGATTTTCATAGCAATTCTATACCGACCTCAGAAACACAAATTATTTCCGTGCATGAACCAGCTAACCAACATTACAATTTTCAAACAAGTAAATTTTTTTTAAAATGCCAAATCCCTTGTTTGAATTGCATACAGATATCAATTTGATACACCACAGTGAGCATTTAGCCTTTATTTTTCTCACTATCAGATATTTGTTCAAGTCATGATTTGGAACCCTCTGAGCCTCATCAGTACTCTGCACATTGCCAGTCTTGGACTTTGGTTTGACGATTGAAGGATTGCATAGAAATCCCTGTATTCAACAGGAATGTGCTCACATTAGTATCATGTGCTTTATGCTTTGAAGGGTTAGTGACACTTGTTCCAACAATTTTATAGACTAAGGTCTACAATAGTGCACTGGACTTACTTATAATGGTCAAGTAGGTTATCTGGTTCTTACACGGTGCCACAGAATTTCAAGCTGCTGTCCCCAACTATGCCTCCTTGTGCTAGATCCACACGATCCTGGAGCAGGTTGGTAGGAAGGAGCAGGGTTGGCATTTCAAAATAATGAATGTTCACACTTATCATCTTCCCATGTCTCTTTAGCTGCGATACATGTCAGCAGGAAGAGAAAGGCTCAGGACAGTGTAGAGCCGGTGCAGCAGAATAAGCTCACATCTAAAGAGGTACGTACTGTTCTCCTGGCACCCCACCGCTGGCAAGTATTCTTGTGTGTCTACTCAAACCTCAGATTGATGCGTGTTCTTATTAACAAAGTGTTTACAAAGAATGTTTCTGGTTTTCATTAAACAAATCATAACCTTAAATATTCTCTCTCTCATTTTTTATTCTTGACTTTCACAGAAAAGAAGAGTCGACCGCACACAGAAGATAAAGAAGGTTGGCGTCCGCTATTATGACACGCACAATGTTAAGAACAAAAATAAGAACAGGAAGGTGCCCAGTGGAGGCAATAAAGGCAAAAGAGCTAAACGATAAAGCACTTTGCTTGATCATAGCTGTATTTCTGTGGACTTGTCTGGTTCATCATTGACGATGTGGAATATGGAGGTGTGTAAGAGGAGCATTTACTGCATGGATCTGGAGTCGAGTCGGAGCTCCTCAAATGCCTTTTGAACAACGATGTTGTCTACTACATCATTTTTCCTCTAAACTCCAGAACAGAGAATGCCAGTGTTTTACATGTAATGTTTGTTCTGAAAGCCTCCATCACAGGAGAACTCCTGAATAAAGTCAACATGGTTAGACACTGTTATACTGAAACAGAGAACCCCTTGAAGTCAGATTTTTTTCTAAAATAATCTGGAGCATGAAACTTAATTCTTTGGGGAGATGATTGCATCCAGTTGGGCCTAAAAAAAGAGATCATGAATTATTTTTAGATGCATATGTAAATGTTTTGCAGCCATTTTTCTCAAGGCGCGCTTACATAATGCCAGTCACATTCCAATGTCAGACTGATGTTAAAGGCAATTTTACCCAGTGTGATTGTTTCATCCAATGTTATTACAGTATATTGATGCTACTCTGATTTGTATCAAAATTGTATTGATGTGTCTCCAATATTGTATTAAAAAAACATAATTTACCGGAAACATGATTGGAGTGTCTCCTGATCATGCTTCCATTTTTTCCCCACATTTTACACCAATGATCGTAATCACTGCCAATGTAAACCAATGGCACTCCATTTTTTTTTTCCCGTGTCCCCCCGATGTTCTCCAAACACACAAAAACACCACATTTTTCAACACTCCCAAAATATTTCACTCTCCAGTAAAATTTTCCCCTAGAATATCTAGTGCCCTTTAATAGTCTCTGATGAGTACAGATTTCCTCTGATGTAACATCAGAATATGGCACTTTGGGATTGTGATCGGTATTGTGTGAGCACACCTTCTACTGTTAATTTGTGGCTAATAAAATGTGTACCTTTAGTTGTTGGTTGGTGCGCTTCAGAAACTGGATCTCCTCAGCGTGTTTCCTCTCTTCAGCCTGTCGCCGTTCATTTTCTCGTCTCTCAGTTGCCTCACATTTAGCCTTCTGCTCATTCACTTGTCTTTCCAGTTCTCGCTTCTCATTCTCCAAGTCTGCCATCTGCACAAGTTCAATTACAGAAGTAGTATGCAGGTACCATTGTATTTTGTTTTACAAAATGTAAGGGAGAAATGGTAGCAGCTACCTTTTTCTCAGTGTCCGACTTCCCTAGCTCTGCCTGTAGTGCTTTCCGTATTCCGAAGGCCACGCTGCTCTCATACAGGGTCTGATAGGCAGCAATGGTCAGGCGAGTCTCATCTCTTACTCGTGAAAGCAGCACCCCCCTCTCAGCACAATTGATGGTCACTTGTCTGATTAGCTCATCTATATGACACCAGAATTTTTTTCTTTATATAAAGGAATATTTTTGAATGTGTTGCTATACAAGTTTTGTACTTAGTTTCTGTGTTTTGTTTTTTCAACCTCTGTATCAAGAAGCTGCAGATTTCCTACAAAACTTTGACACTCAATGAATCCATGTTGATGTGTCAGCACTGATAATATACAGTCTCCTGTTAATAATTTGCCAACAAAGCAGATGATGTAACCCCGTATTATTGCATTTTAACCTACCAAAGCACTGTGTGTAGAGCTCTCTCCGGACCGGGCAGATGCCCGTATCTCTGGCCTGTCTCTGCTGCAATTTGAGATCCAGTTCCTCTTGTAGATAAATGACGTCAGTCCGGGTGCATGGCTTGCTGGACACCTTCTGTACCCACAGCTGTTTATTCTTTGTCCATTCCCTGTAAGAAAAAAATTAAAAACACATTTTGAGAGTTACAGTGGCACACATGACAACTGTGGTAGAGTGGTGTGGTATGGCCTTACCTTGGTGGTAGGATTGTATTAAGAATCGCCTCTGTTTGCTGTTTAATGGCATCAGAGGAAGGACTTTTGAGTTTGGGTGGGGGCGGAACAGGACCAAGACCAGTGATGGCAGGTGGCTGCGGACTTGTCTTCAGCGGACGAGCCTTGGGATGATGCCGAGTGTGATTTTTCCATGTTAAAGGGTAAAGATTGCTGGTTAAGTTCAGGTTTGTTGCCATCAATAAAGTAAGACAGAAATCAGCAATCAACAACAACTAAACTAACCCTGATCTTGCTCAATAATAATCTCACTGTAAATTCAACGAGCATGTTATCTTTAAATCTGGTCAGTTTTACCTTTAATGATTTCTTCTCAGTGTTTTTGCTCACTATCTCCGGGTTATCATACTTCAGCAAACACTCACTGGGAAGAATCATGTTCCGGGTCTTCGGATTTTCGATCAAGTCTTTCAAACGAAATCTCAGAGAGAAACGTTATTTTGGCACACCGGCGCGTGCAACTAGCAGAGCGCGAGTCTTTGTTTAGGGTTATCGCCATGGCAACCAGCGCTGTGCGCGCGCACTACCGCAGTAACGTCTTTTGATGTCTGCATTTAAACAAACCAGGGTCATAATGCCGAAGTCCATTGAAAATAGTAAAAATAAATAGTAACTTTATCACTTTTTTTTAATTATAAAAAAAGATAATATGGATTTTTTTTTAATCTAAAAAACCCTGGTGCTGGAGGATGGGATGCTACGGAGCCCCTAAAGGGACATGCATAAAAAAATAATAACGGGTTTTTCGTGCGCACGAGAAAAGGGGCATGGAGGGAAAAAAGATGGGTTTCTCGTGCGCACAAGAAACTGTCGCGTGCGCATGAGAAACCTTAGGTTAGGCACAGCCAGTTGTGCTTCCTGTGCGTATGCTCCTAGGCTCATTAAGATTCTCATTAACCTCAAAGAATGGCTGCAGAGGTGGACTTATTCTCTTTCCTGAACTACGCGATCCAAAACAGACTACAAGACTTCAAAATTCGCTTTAAATGTCTTTCAGAGACAACATGACTGTGACGTGTCCTTATAATGAAGTCCCAGGTTAAAATATAGCCGAACTAACTCATGTACTGTCATTTTCACACACAAACACAAAGCTAAATGCAGTGTATGGTCTCCCAGACATCATGTGCGCATGCAATACTTTCTCTTGTGCGCACGCGATAGTTTGTCATGCTCACGTGATACTTTCTCGTGCTCTTCTCAAACACTCTTCTCCACATGAACATACCTATTTTAACCTCGGAAATGTGAGACAATCCCTCCCACTCAGAATGTGACACCCTCTACCCATCATCTTCTTTTAGCTCCAGAGTTGAATAATGAGCGTAAAACCAGAATTCATTAATTTTTTGAAATGCTTAATCCTTTATTAGGGTTGCAGGGAGGTCCAACCGAAGGCAGGGCACACCCCATTCCATCGCCGGACCCAACACACAAACGCAAACGTTTACACCTTGGAGCAGTTTACTTATTGTGATTGTAAGTAACAATAAATGCCCCAGATAAATGCCAAAGTCCCTGGCGAGCCCGTTACTCAAAGCCAGAACCTTCTAGCTGGGAAGTGGATGTGATAACAACTATGCCATCATGCCGGCCTTCAGAACCAAAATTTCGGTGAATTATCTTAGTTCTGCCTTAAGAGGAAAGTCGAAATACTAGTTTAAGAGATGAATTGGGAAGCACAGACAGTGACATATGTTTGAGTGTAGGTTCCACAGGAAGAGAACGTTGACCAAAGAAAGCTTTACAGTAATTGTTGTATTAGACCCAAGGAAAGCTTTATGCCCAGTTTTTATTTACTATCCAGTGCAGGGATCAGGCTGTTTTCTGATTAACATTGAGAGAATTAATTGAAAAGAACCTTGTGTAGCAGTTTGGGATTGGCTTTAATTCTGCTTAGATGACAAGCAAAGAAACTGCAATCTTCTGAACTTGATGTTACTTGGATCAAATAGGATTGGTCCTGCTTAAAACCATTGTGACATCTTGTCACATCAAGTGTAATAATATATA
>JBCNYG010000001.1:18414175-18426588 GCA_039654305.1 Porochilus rendahli
TGCGATGGCCTGGCGAGCTGTCCAGGGTGTACCCCGCCCTCGCCCGGAGTCGGCTGAGATGGGTGCCAGCCTCCCCGTGACCCTAATTAGGAATAAGCGGTTCAGAAAATTAATGAATGAATGAACTATTTGTCATCCAACATGGACAACGTGTATTACACCTGAAACTGTATTCACTATACATGAACCTCTGAAGTGTACCATGTATAATTTAAGTATAAACTATAAGATAAAATGTAAGGGAGCTAAATTAAGTCGATATACAAATGTTTTTTAATCGATTTGCTGATCTCGCTGCCTCTCCCTCCTCCCACCATTTCGGGCTATATCATGACGCAGCCATGTGTTTTTCCAACCTCTGCTTCTGTTGCTTTGGCTGCCGGATTTTTCATCATTGTTTCTGCAATCACCCAAAAATAGGCTATTATGTAACATTTAACACAGAAAATTTCATTTTTCAGCCTTAGAATGTTGATATGACTGACCAATCACAAAAATATTTCAGGTCTGTAATAAATTTGTAAGAATATGAAGCTAGGAATCAAAGTAGTGCAATACAATGTCTCAATTATGGGAAAAGAAATGTATAAAATTTAACTACTGAAAAAAGAAAAAAATATTGGGTTTAGAAAACATGGAAGGTGGCTGTGTCCCCGTGTAGCAGATTCAAAACTCACTCATAAGAGGTTTGCACAGCTTTGTTTCTTTGAAAGTCTTCTTCCTCCTTCTCCTATACCAGTTCAGCTACACTGCCACTGGCTGGCCAAGAGCCTTTGGTAGCATCCTCCAAACCGTCTACTTTACATCAGCACCTGCATTTGGCCAGAGGAAGGAGATCTGTGGGACAAAAATAAAGGGCAATTTTGTCAAACACTAAGGATTCTCTGCAATTACTGCAAATAACATAAATTGTCATGAAAGTATTACAAATCACACAGAAGACATGTCTGTGGCCTTTTGAGCAGATCTGCTTCTTCAGTACAGTTCAATTTACAAACTTATCTGTAAAGTTATGGATTGTATTCTGAATTCAGTGAAACCACAAATTTAGAGTTCCACACTATAGTGGGAGCTTGGTTGTGCTACATACCAGTATTATACTTATTTACTTACAATAGACTTGACCAGATTGTCATCCATCGTGTCTTCCAGTTCATTCAGCGCCTCCATTCTCTGCAAAGGCAGGAAATCTAGATCTCCCACTTCTCCAGCATGGCTTGGTGCGTCATCACCATTCAGATACCGCTCCAAGATCATCTGCAGCAATACACAAGTTTATAAATCCACTCGTGATTTTCTCCGGCTTCATTCCCAGGCTTGAACAGACTGCTGCAGGGCTCACAACTGCTGCAGTACAGAAGAATAATTTTGTACTGTAATGTGCCAGCATGTACACACACAATATATACACATATACACACTGTGTGCACAATTATTAGGCAAGTTATATTTTTGAGGATTAATTGTTATTGTACAGCTATACAGTTCTCTTGGTCAATCCAAAATGTCAACAAACCCTCAAGCCTGAATGCCTTTAAGTAGTAATTTCTGAAATTTAAAAAAAAAAACTCAGTGACCAATATAGTGAACCTTTTCAGGTTAAAAATTGACTCAAAATCAACTCTTAGACCTACTGCCAATTTTTAGAAGACACTTCTAGAACACAGGCATCTTCCAAGACGACTTTGAGTTTTATGCAAGACAACTCTCCATCACATGCATAAGTCACAAGCCTTCCATTCTCGGAGTCAGTCAGTTTCTTGATCTGGTCAGAATCAACTTTTTGTGCAGCTGCAACCACAGCCACCTGCTGTTCAGAGAGGTGCACTGTTTACCTTCAGGGTATATTTCCTGCCTAAGAAGGGCCCAAAAGTTCTCAATAGGGATTAAGTGAGGTGAAGAAGGGGGCCATGTCATTAGTTTTTCATCTTTAAGCCTCATCTTTTAGCCTTTACTGGCCAGCCACACTGTTGAGTACTTTGGTGCATGTGATGGAGAGTTGTCTTAAAAATCATAAAAATCTA
Source organism: Porochilus rendahli (assembly GCA_039654305.1). Classification (NCBI taxonomy): domain Eukaryota; kingdom Metazoa; phylum Chordata; class Actinopteri; order Siluriformes; family Plotosidae; genus Porochilus; species Porochilus rendahli. The sequence continues at coordinate 18,416,200 of JBCNYG010000001.1, forward strand.
ATTCTTCTTGAAAGATGCAGACTTTTTCCTGTACCCTGGCTTGAAGAAAGTGTCTTCTAAAAATTGGCAATCGGTCTGAGAATTGATTTTAAGTCCATTTTCAACTCGAAAAGGTTGCTCATTTTTAATAATACCTGCCCATACCAGTAGAACACATCTGGTCTATCAAGAGTCACTTTCAGCTCATCAGTCTACAAAATCTTTGACAAATTTGTCTTCAGATATTTCCTGGCCCATTCTTGACATTTCAACTTATGTGTTTTGTTCAGAGGTGGTCGGGTTTCAGCCTCTCTTACCTTGGCCGTGTCTCTGAGAACTGAATACCTCGTACTTCTTGACACTCCAGGTAGGTTGCAGTTGGAAAATTTTGCAGCACAGGAGGATTATGGCTTTCTGGTAGCTTCATGTTTGATTGTTTTCAAATCTTTGGTGGCTATTAAAGCGTTTGATGGTTCTGTGATCAATGTGACCCAATATATATTCGATATACTGACCCAATATATATTCTATATACTGACTCTGGCTCTTGACACATAGAATGTCACCTCTCTGGGGGGGAAGGAGCCTCAACACATAGCTTGGGCTCTGGAACCACCACTCTCGAGAGGGACTGGACCTTTTTTTGTTATGGAGTTGCTCATGGGGAGAGGCGGTTAGCCGGTGTGGGCATTCTTGTTGCCCCCATCACGAACACCGTGTTCAAACATAAGGGTGTCCATAAGTACCACATCCCAATGGTTATAGAGTCTGAATGGGCCATGTTCCATGTCTCCATTATTGAGGTAGCAGCCCAGAGCTGTGGCTGGAAGGTCATCGGTGCCTGTCCTGGAGCACCCCCTGAACCAGGTGGTGGACACCTGCGGTGAGGGGGGCTGTCAAGCTGAAGAACGAGGCCTTTCAGGTCCTTTTGGCCTGTGGGACTCCTGAGGTAGCGGATTCACCGGTTCTGTTCAAAATTTTTGCAGTCATTGTCTGAGGCATTTACCTGGGTTTTGAGTGGTTTTTCCAAAAAAAAAAAAGAATAAGAAGCAGAAGATGAATGAATGAAGCGACCCTAATTAAGATTAAGGAATTCCGAAAATTAATGAATGAATGAATCACGTTTTGTTGAAAAAAATTGTTTACATTTTACAAACATATTTACTCTGAGAACTTTTAATTCTGAAAGGTAATGAATTCCACAATTTTATATTATTATATTTTAATGAGTTTAGTCCCTGAGATTTGACTTTATGTGAACAAAAATGTACCTTGTGGAATGACAGTGACTCATTGGTTGAGTATCACAGTGACTAGAGACTTAAATGTTATAAAATCCTACTTGTTCTTATTTTAGGGGGTAATTAGGGGGGGAAATAATGTATTATTAATTAATTTCACCAAACAAAAATACTTCACTATAGTAGGATTCTTTTAGAGACAGATGGCAGCAGCAGTATAAGCAAAGTCTGTTTCCAGATTCTCTGGTCCAAGCATGAGCTCTAGTGTTCCCCCAGGGTGAGCAGACCAAGAACTTAATGCAGATGGTCAGAAAGACTTCTAAAGGAGGTCTGGAGTGTTTGTTTATATCAGTTTAGTGGAGTGCTGACGTTCTGGGACCACGTGAACACGTAAAGCTACAGTTCTTTCCTCCTCCACAAGGTGGCGGTGAAGGTGCCAACCAAACCGGAACTATAATCCCGATTGTTTCGTGTTTAGGAGGAACTGTTTTGTGGACGTACACGGCGTCATCGGAAGTATTCGGCAAGTTGTTATAGCATGCTGCACTTACTCGTTTGTTCGGTTGTAGTTGATAGCAGCTAATTTTAGTATCGAGCTTGGTGTTGTTGTTGTTGTGTTGAACCTGTCGTTGTGCGTAATGGAAAGCAGGAGAAGACAGAGACGATCTCCTGTTCGAGAGAGTAAGATACAAGCGAAACAGGAAAGAGTCAGTCCAGTTAGGCCTCAGAGATCCCGCCGCTCGAGTTCGGGCTCAAACCACAGCAGCACGAGTCCCCCACCCAAGAGAGGGGAGCACAGGTGCGTGACTACCAGCTTCACTGAGTTTCTGCTTCACAGTTTTACACTTCTTCTGTGTGGGTTGATCCAGGCCTGAGAGCTATCATCATAGTTACAACATGAAAACTAGTGCTAGCAAACCCTGACGCGCATTCTTATTTGGGCTCAAACATAACATAGCATAGCATAGCATAGCATCATCTTCCGCTTATCCCCGGGCGGGTTGCAGAGGCAGCAGTCTAAGCAGGGATGCCCAGACTTCCCTCACGCCTCAATATTAATTCTTTATTCCCTTATAGGTTTAAACAATAAGGGAATAAAGTGGTTTGTGATTTCTGATAACCGGTATTAGTGTACCAATCTATAATATTAGTGTACCAATCTATAATATTAGTGTACCAATCTATAATATTAGTGTACCAATCTATAATATTAGTGTACTAGTCTGTAATATTAGTGTTCTAATCTATAATATTAGTGTACTAATCGATAATTAATGTGTTATTATACTGCAGGGGAACGGTGCCATCTGATTGGTTGGGATTATTAAATATTATCATGTGTGGATATTTCTTAACTGGCAACAACAGACTCGGGTTTGTCATCGACACTATTATGAAATTCCAAAAACTCATTAAAATACCTTCCCAAAAAAGTAATAAGAAGCAAGTAAACCCACACAGTCTGACCGTTGCTTTTATAAGTGAAACAAACTACACCTGCTACTAAAACTATTTAAGGCTCGAATGGCTTTATAAAGATGCTGCCATGAAGCGCACAGGCTTTAAGACGAGCTAGGTGTGTGATCATTGTCATGCTTTATTAATAAATTAACCGTAGTGTCGTTTTGGTTTGCTTTTCTTTGTGTCCACATGGTAAGTACTAAAACTTTGAATGAAATTACAGCTGGGCGCGGAGCACACCTGGCGCTATCATGCTTAACGTGTAGAACAGGAATCTCAAAAGAAACAGATTTAAACACTTTTACCAAATAAACTTTAGTTTATTGGCTATCAGCTTATATTATTGGATGATAATATTGGCACACAAGTTTATTATTTGGACTCTGATTCATGCTCTTTAACAGATCGCCTGTCAGAGAAAAAGACAGATTGTCCAGAAGGAGGGACCGGCTGTCGGACAGACCTGGAGACAGATCAGCTCGAGACAGGAGGAGTCGGAGTCCACCCCGCAGAGCTGATATTAGGATAAAACAGGTCATTCATACTAGTATTTATACACGATATTATTAGTTGTTATATATTATTGGGATACTGTCGGTTTACAGCATTTCACATTTACAAAATGGAAGAGTCCTTTTTTTTCCTTTTTCTTCTTAACTCTTATGTAATTGCCTCAAGGCAGGATGCTCATCATTTAAACACTAAATTAGACACAGTGTTATTGCGTAAATGAAGCGCATTATTGTGTGAGGTGTGAGGTTATGGTCATGTCCAACCAGGAAGAGACCCCATGGTTGACCTAGAACACGCTGGAGGGACTATGTCTTTCGGCTGGTCTGGGAACGCTTCTTTGTTTCCCCAGAAGAGCAAGAGGAAGAGAGACATCTGGACCGCACTGCTTGGGCTGCTGCCCCCGCGACCTGAACCCAGATCAAGCAGAAGATGATGATGCTGTATATTTTATAGATTAAATGCTGTAATGTCTGACCCCATGTTTCTGAATTTGGAAAAGTAACTTACTAATGCTCATATTGTGTATGTTGTACAGGAAAAAGAAGACCATAATGAACGAGGAAATAAGATAGATGAGCGGCGTGCAAAAAGGCAAGAACAGCGGCATCACCCTCGAGAACGTGAAAGAGCCCAGGAGCGACACAGAGACCGGTCTCAAGAGCGAGATGAACAGCAGTACCAGCAGCAGCAAGCAGAAAGGGAACGTCACAACGAGCGCCGCAGAGCAAACCGTCAGAGGCAGGAGGAAAACCATGGAAATGAGACACAAGCCTTTGGTGGTGATGGTGGTGGTGGTGGTGATGATAAAGAAGAGGCCCCTGCTGAAGAGAAAGCGAAGCCCAACTTTGAACTCTCAGGTGCTTTGGTGGAAGATACCAACACATACAGAGGGGTAGTTATTAAGTATAACGAGCCCCCTGAGGCCAGGATCCCTAAACGGAGGTGGCGCTTGTATCCTTTCAAAAATAATGAGGCACTTCCTGTAATGTACATCCACAGGCAAAGTGCTTATCTGCTTGGAAGGCAAAGAAAGATAGCTGACATACCTATCGATCATCCCTCTTGCTCCAAACAGCATGCTGTATTCCAGTACAGGTGAGGAAATCACAAAGATTCTATTGTCAAGTATTCGTTTTTATTAATTATATTTAATTATTATGAAAGTATGAGAGAAATCAAGACTTTAATTTCACTAAGTTCATTAAAATATATATATATATTATATTTATAATATATTGGCACCCCTGCTTTTAGCTAACTGTGCAGGGTTCCACTGCCAATGTAACAGCTGCTTCCTGAGATTGATATATTTGATTAGGGCATGTTCATATCCATATCCTCCAACACACAGACATTTTATAGCCTTTACCTGATTCATGAAGGCAAACACACATGTCACATTTGATTTGTGTTTTTAATCTTTCCCATGCTGATGAATAACTAAGTGTAATTAGCCAGCCACCTCAAGTGTGTTCCCAAGTGAAACAGGAAGTCAGGAACGACCAGTTAATTTTCTAAACGTCTAAGTAACTCTGTGTGCGTGCGTGCGTGTGCGTGCGTGTGTGCTCACTTTGGATGGGTTAAATGCAAAGGCAGTAAGTTCCTTTGTGGAAATAATACGTTAGTAAAATTATAAAAATTAAAAAGAAAAGGGGGGGGATTGTTCGTATAAAAATATTGTCACTTAATTCCATGTAAATATTCTCAATTAATTTCATATGAAAATATTCTCTTGGGTTTATATAAATATATTCTCACTTAGTTTTATATAAAAAATATTGTCACTAAATTCTGTAGGAAAATATTTTCACTTGCCTCATTTGGTTGTGGAAAATAACAACTGGTCAAAAGACGCAGTCCTTGAATATTGCATGGAAATCAGGAATGAATCATATTCATTTTTAAACAGTACAAGGTTAATCTGTGAATTGGGATGAGATCAAAACTCGGTATTTGGGGGAATATGAACTAGAATGCCATGTATTGCTCAAGGTCTGAAAACACTGCCTCAAATGATTCAGAAGATTTTTCTGACATTCTGGTGCCATCAGAACCATGAATACATTTGGCTTTAATGATTATATGAAGGGTGAGTAGCTGACTGCCTGTGTACAGGTATGTAAAAATCAAACCTTAGTGTCTCTGAAACGTGTTCAGAGTGGCCTGTCACAGTTAACATTCAGACACGTGTATGCATAATAAAAATGTGTCTCGTTAATCAAATGTTGTATAATGGCAGGTGATGCTTGGGACCATAGAGACAGGAATGAAATACTCTGTCTGTGATGTTGTCTAAAATGAACCCGTGTGTTAATGACATTGTATTTAATCAGTTACTTTCATCATTATGATTGGTAATAGTCATTTTATATGTGCTTGGATTATGTGTATTACATCTACAGATTAGCGGAGTTCACTCGAGCAGATGGCACCACAGGCAGGAGAGTGAAGCCCTACATCATTGACCTCGGTTCTGGTAACGGCACGTACCTAAACAACCAGCGAATAGAACCCCAACGCTACTATGAGCTCAAAGAGAAGGACTTGCTGAAATTTGGCTTCAGTAGCCGCGAGTATGTGCTCCTGCATGAATTTTCTGACACGACAGAGGTCGATGCTAAGGATGATGAGAACGAAGATGAGGAGGACGAAGGACTTGATGAGTAGCTACTGCTCAGATTACCAAAGTACTTTTGTTTAAATCCACAGCTGTGTTGGATGTGGTACACCCAGATTTTGATGGTTTTGATGAGGCCATTACTGTGTAAATGAGGTTTCTTAAAAATTACACTGATGGGCGTCTGCCTGACTGCTTTCTGTGTATAAATCTATTCTCAGGTGGACAGCATAAGCATCATATCAGATGGCTCCAAGTTGTCTGGTACTGCCCGGGTGTAGTCCTTTAATCCCAAGTGCTCAATGCCAGAAAAAAATATATTTTTGGATTATTTCTTTTCAGTAAGCGTTTCGATTCTGTAAATATGAGAGATGTCATTGTGCATTTTACATCATATTTTTAATGACTAATGGGTATCTTCAGTTTGTTGTTTAGTTTTTTGCAAAATGTTGCAAAATGGTATTCATTGGTGTTTGACCGCAATGTAATTATTTTTTTTTTCTTTTAAATTTTGAGTTGTGTACAATTGTGTTCTAGATGTTTTGTATTGTAAAATAAAACCATGACTGTTTGTGTCATTTTTTTTCATGTGTAGATTTAAAGATAGAATGGATTGAGGTGCCAACATCTATAGTTTAGCTGTATTTAAGATATCTGACCTTGCACTACTGTCATTGTATTGTGGGCAGATAAATCAGTAATCCAAGACATCGTGTTCCCCGGACTAAAGATAATACGGATTATGCAGACTGTTACCAGCAGCAAATCTTGAAGCCTGGGTGTGTCGTGGTATTGGGTGGCATCAGTGCAGGTAATTATACCTGTGGCAAAATTATTGCAGTTCATTAAAATTTTGACCATCACCTTTAAAACCACAGATTTAAAACATTTCCATCTGAAACAGCATGACAACCAGAAGTAACGTGGCCAGTAATAATAACAGAAACAAAACTACAAAAAAATAATAGCAACCTTCACTGCTCATAGACACATAAGATCCACAGTGCCAAAGGTAACTCTTCACTGACTGCACAATCTCAGCAGAAATTTTTTCTGCTCAGAGTTCAGATACTTTGGAGGAAGATCGTTCTCTCCCAGCCCAAGCATCAGTCTTTAGATGAGGGTCAATGTGTTTGCGTTGCTCTTGAGTATTCATGATGAGAGGTAGAGCACAGGCCAAATGTCAGGCAAAACACTTGTAGCAGCAGGACAACCAGTAATGTGACCAGTAGTTGAAAGAAAAACAAAACAAAATGGCAACCAGCACTGCTCATATACACAAGCAACATAGTGCCAAGGATAACTTATAGATTACTGCACTAACTAAGCAGGAGTTTTTTTTAGAGTTTGAAGTCATGGGGGGAGTTTGTTCTCTAAGCATCACTCTCTGGATAAAGGTTGATGTGTTTCTCATGGCTCTTGGGTATTCAAGGTGGAGAGCATATGACAGGCCAAACAATAGGCAAAGGGCCTGTGGTAGGTTTGGGAGATTTTCTGTCACAAGACCTTCCAGAATGATGGCAGTTGACAGTGGGTTTAGGTGGAGAGGATCTGAAGACACAGGGGCATCTTTACTGATGATGGTCACCAAGCCAACAGTCACATTTGGCCAGGCCTCACTATTCCAACACAATCCCAATGAACACAAAGCCCACTGCACTGGACTTAGACCTTCTTACTGTGAAGAGGCAATTATCCAATACATCACTGCATTCCCTCTAATTTCTTGTTCAACTCACAAAGACATGGTCTATATTCTTATTTTCTGTACGTGTGTGAACTTACAAAAGCAGTGTTGTAAAAGTCACTCAGATCATCACTAAGTAGAATTGGGAGCCCTCTGAGAACAAGGGTACGAAGTGCTGTCACATCTGGCTTCTAGAAAAACCAAAGTACAGGATAATACAACATTCGGGTTTCACCAAATTTCTGACAGAGCAGAGAATTCATGTCTAGATGTAGATGTTCGTCAACAGCAAAGGACTAGTGTTTTAAAGGACTTGTGGTTTTCAAGTTGCCACAAATACTAAAAAATACAGTTTTTATATTCGTATACTCATCAAAAGTAAACTAAACCTCAAGTACTTACCGCTGAATTGATCTGCTGCAGAATTTCAGCTAATTATTCTCCAATACTTCCTTTCTTGGGCAGTGATTTCAGATATGTGCAGGATTGTCTGCATTTTTAAAAATAAAGCAGCAAGGTTGCGTTCCAGATGAGTTTCCAAGTCCATTGTGACCTCATACTCACATTCAAGGTCATCCTGTGAAGAAACATGATCATCTGTCACCTTATGTGACTGTTCAATGTTGTGTACTATTCATGATTTAAAGCATGGTGTAATATTCTTACTGTGAACCCTACTGTTATGTGCATTAAATGTTGAATACACATTACTATGAAAATCACAGCCTGACTGCGCAAATGTGTGAAAAACTCAGTGGAACGCTCTGTGCGTTTACCCCTTTGCTCATTGTCTGATACACTGTGCCAAACGGATAAGTGCATTAAAAGATTTGAACGTGTACAAGCAGTTATTATGAAGACATGGTATTGGTTGTTCCCGAGTAAAGCTTCCATGTTTCAGGTGACAGTGTTTCAATAATTGTCCTCTTTTGTCTGCTAAAAAAGTGCACTGTTTACAGGACCACTGCATATGCAATAGTTTATATTGAGAGGAATTCTTTAGTGTTTATTTCATACATGTAACAGTCCAACTCTTGGGTGCTGGCATCGGCTGGTCACGGCAGTGGACGCTGATGGAGCGTCAGGTTTAAGCTCTTCTGGAAAATAAACAAAGAATTTCTAATTGAAAGGAAAATTCCATCTCCAATTTTTGACACACATTACCATACAGCAAAACTGTACATGTGCAATAATCCACATGAATAATTCCACAATCCGTGTTTACTCAATCAATATTATCTTATGCCACTGATCTTTGGTTTCACTTTACAGATATTATATATTATCAGTATTTTACTGTTATTATGAGCGCATTTCTTTGTCCTTACCGTTTGTATTGACTGTACTGTTTGCTGCTGGAGCACTCAATTTCACAACGACATTAAAATGCACCTGAATCAACTCAAAGTTTGTACGCTTCGAGACACAACTATTCTCGCTGATGACCACGTCCTATGCCCATAGAAAGTCTTTGTGAAGAAAAGCGACGGCTTTGAAATGCCAAGAACTTACTCTGATTAAACATCTGAGCCATCCAGCGGCCATCATCATTCCAGTGTTCAGGAAAAACCACAACAAAATCAAACCAGGTCAAGTCCTACATGCAACTACTGTGAGAAAAAAGGTCATGTTATGCTTTAAAAAAGACTAAGCCAGACCATAAGATAAAAACAGTAGCAATTGTCTCCTCTAAAAACCCTCACAAAAATAATACCATGGGTAAGAATTATGTCAAGCAGGCTAATATCAGAAAGGAGTATGTTCCTTTTGTGTCCGTGTCACTCCCTGGCACAAATTCTCCTATACCCATCAAGATATTACGCAATACTGGGGCGGCTCAAACTATTTTACTAAAAGGGGTATTACCCTTAGATTCGAGTTCGGCCACCAGTCAATCGCAAACATTACAGAGTCTTGAAGGTGGTAGCATTACAGCCCCCCTTCATAATGTCATATTAAACTCTGACTTAGTTTCACGTCCTGTGGTTGTTGCTGTTAATGCCATACCTAGGAGTTGAAGGCGTCTCACTAAGGCTGGGAAACGATTTGGTGGTTGCTAGGTGTTGTCGCAGAGTTGTTGGCGAGCCCAAAGTCAACGAACCAATCCTGTCATCAAAAGATGATGCTGGTGGAGAGGAGGAGCTAACGGAGTTCCCTTCTCGCCCGGTGAGACGAGCTCTAACTAAGGAAATGGCTAATGGCTTTGTTAAAGAAGAGAACCCAAAAGGGAACCCTTCTTGTCCAGGGACACAAACCCTATCCAAGAAACTGGCACAAAGACCGAATGTTAACTCTGAAAAAGACATTCCGGATTTGTTCCAGCTATTTGCTGATCCCAGTGAAGATCCTGATAATGCTCCAAATACGAGCACTAAAACGTCTACGACGTCCGAGACAGATATGTCTCTATCGAGAGCAAAGTCGGTTCAGGAACAGAAAAATGATCCTGATTTGAAGTCTCTCTCTAATCTGCTTTTCCTGAAGGAAAGTTCGCTCAAGCCCCAGTCGGTTATTCGGTCAGTGAACTGCTGAGGAGGAAGTGGAGACCTCCAAATGGTCCAGCTTCCGAAGACTGGGCGACCATGCACCAAAGTGTGAATCAGAGGGCACATCGCCCTGCAGTTTTTAAATTGGAACAAGGAGTTCCCTTTGAAGGGGGCGGTATGGTGGCTTAGTGGTTAGCACGTCCGCCTCACAGCAAGAAGGTCCTGGGTTCGATTCCCAGCTCGGGGCGTTTCTGTGCAGAGTTTGTATGTTCTCCCCGTGCTTGCGTGGGTTTCCTCCGGGTACTCCAGTTTCCTCCCACAGTCCAAAAATGGTTGTGTGACTGATGGCCCTGTGATGGCCTGGCGAGCTGTCCAGGGTGTACCCCGCCCTCGCCCAGAGTCGGC
>JBCNYG010000001.1:18443338-18470261 GCA_039654305.1 Porochilus rendahli
AGCAGATGTTTGCCTCAGTACAGATTAGGGCAGACGGCCCTGGTGGCTCTCTAGCATCGGTTGGCGCGGTTGTGTAATATCCTGTTTATGTTCACTACCACTCCCATACCAGAGTGTACGACTTTTGTAGTACTTCCACTTCAGCTTAATAACTAGTAGTTCAGCTCGGATTTTTATGCAATGGCTGACTTCTACTGCTAAAAGAAAACTCAGTAATGCTAAGAGGACCACACGTGTACATGTACTTCATTGTGTTCTGCTTGTGGACTTTTGATGTGAGCAACGTATGCCTGAATGAACTTCATTTTCATTCTTGGCTATGTGAAGATGAGTTCTACAATTACTGTCACATGTTATTAATGAAAACAAGTACAGGGGGTTTGGTAGACCAGGAGCAGCAGCTGAAAACAGGGGTGCAGTGAAAAAGAAACTCCAGTTTCCCAGTCCAGGATCCAGGCCACAGTTTAGGTGGATCTGCATGGTAAAATCAGGAGCCAGACAGGCAGAAGGAGTTAGTGATGTGAAATTCGTTTCTGCCTTCCTAGGCTTATGAATGTACTAGTTTGACAAGTTGACTACCCTATATTTCTAGTTTATATTCTCTTGGACCTCAGAGAATTTAGAGTAGATACAAGATTAAAACCCGAATCTTACCATCTTTATACCAAAGATAAAGATTTGACCTTCCCTTTTTAATGCACTTGGGTCTATTCATCATGCTGGGGGTTTTTTTTCTTCTGGAGCATGTGATAAACAGAATGACTCTCCTCTTCTTCTCCCTGTTATATGTTTAATTCTGTATAGTGAAGTCACAAAACCAAATACTCAACAAACAAACAAAAAAAGATGATTGCAATGAAAAAAGGAAATGTAGCAGGTTGTTTAAAAACAATGTAGGCCTATAGGGTTCCTATGTTCCTGGTGTCTTCTGGTGTGTGTGTGTGTGTGTGTGTGTGTGTTAGGTGGGGGTACTGGATGTGTGAATGCACCCACATCTATGCTTTTATGCGCTGGCTTCCCAGACTGCTCTTTCTTTCCTTAGCACACTTCAGAGAGCGAGATTGTGTGTGTGACGGCTGCCCAGCAACCTGCTGGCCAAAGCCCAACTTCCCTGTGTGTGCTCTGGTTACTTTGTAGATTCCCATGTGGGGGTGTGTCTGAGAGTAAACGATTGAATGAACCACTAATTGAAAGAATGGCTCCATAGAACAATTTCCTCCTTTTTTGCCTTGACTGTAGATTATGCGCTGCTTAATTTCCTATTTATGACAATTAGTTTGTCTGGTTTAATGTTTACATATACTTTATATATAGAATCTATATTGGAATATTAATTGTGACCCAATACACCCAATGTGTGTACGCAGTATTACCCTAAGCTATAGGCGAGTGAGATAAGGACCTTGTGGTATCATTTTGTGTGTGTGTGTGAAGCTTCACCCCAAATCATTCTCATTTTGTGATCCATATGATCCTGCCACGTAATATATTGCTTAACAATTACACTGTACTTTCATTATTGAGCTATTGACAGCTATTAGATATTAACCTTCCAATGTAATACCATGACCAGCTTCAGTCTGCTTGAGCTTAAAACATACAGCTGCCTAGTTACCCTAACTAGATAATTGGTATAATGGTTCACACTTTTGGGCTAAGTTATATGTGGGGTTTGCAAAATAATCCCACCTTAACGGCTAATACTCTCACTCACTCACTCATTTGTGAACTGCTTAAAGAGTACCAATATTGGTCATCCTTAAAGCATAGTTTCTGCATATGTTATACATTTAAGCAATACAGCTGTTTATTTTAACATAAATCACCATAAAAAGCTTAAAACTGCTAGTGATATGGTGTGGATTACTAGGGTTACTGGGGTTAGCATTTTTTCCCGGAAGTGACATCAACACGTTGGGTGGGGTTGACGTCTCTTGAGGAGACAGTAAAATTTACATTCTAGGGACTCTGCGGACGAGAATGCTGCCAGAGATATGCGTGACGGTAAATCCAAAATGGCTAATGCAGATAATGTTTTGACAACTCGCCTTTCGCAGTTGATCTAGGAACAAAAATAAGTGCTTTCCACGGTTTCTGCACTTGTTGTTTGTGCAGCTCAGCATTGGCCGATAATGTGTTAAGCTACATGGGTCAGTGAAGTAGCCCAGCCAATCCAACGAATTCACATCACTAGGCTGGAACAACCATTCAAAAAGCTGGTCAATATGTCTCTGGGCATGCCTTGTGTCATTACACTCCCACGCACTTTGAAAACAGGCAAGGACTGCCATTGCTGGAAGAAACTGCTTATGTCATATATGACCAGTTTAAATAGCTAGTAACACTAATTCACCACAGGTACACTTTAATCCTATTTGGGTTGGAGGCTGAAGCCTATTTCAGCCAACAGTGGGTGAAGGCAATGTACACCCTGATCTGCTCAGCAATTGTCCAGCCTCCCCGCAACCCTAATTGGGAATAAGCAGTTCAGAAAATGAATAAATGGATGGATGAATAAATGAATGAATGAATAAATGAATGAATAGTTTAATGTGTATGTCTTTGGACTGCTGGAGAAAACATGAGTACCTGGATGAAATCCACACAAGTACGGGGAGAACATGCAACCCCACACAGAAACACCCTCTCAGAGCCCAGGACTCAAACCCAGGGCCTTCTTGCTGTGAGTGATTTGCTAACCACTATGCCACCATGCCACCATCTTAACAGGTAATAAAGAAGTACAAAGTACAACAGTATATTTTAAAAAGCCCACCACATTTTAAAATCGCTGTTCATTATTTTGGGAAAATGTCATCTATGATTGGATATTTCTGCCAAATGTATAAACATGTAACTGGAACTGGAAGATCTGTAAGACTGTAAGTATATTGTTTGAATATTTTATTAACTGTTTGAAAAGACAGATGGAGTCACTATTATTTGGGTTTTTTTTAAAAAACTTGGGACAGCATGTTGGTGTAGTGGTTAGCACTTCCACCTCATAGCAAGAAGGTTCTGGGTTCGAGGCCTGTGTCTGTTTCTGTGTAGAGTTCGCATGTTCCCCCTGAGCTTGCATGTGTTTTTTTTCCCAGGTGCTCCGGTTTTCTCCCACAGTCAAACGACCTGCATATTCTCGATTGCCTCTGTGTGCGAATGTGAGTGTAAATAATTGTGTGTGTCTTAGTCCTGTGGTGGTCTGGTGAGTTATTCATGGTGTATTCTGTCCTCACAAGATGTTGGCTGGGATAGGTTCCAGTCTCACTGTGACACCAATAAAGGATAAAGCAGTTCTGAAAATAATGAGATGGAAATGGTACTCAGTATGAGAAAATATTTGTGAACTAACAGCATGGCTTAGTTTCAGTTGCCTTTGATTTGACTTTGATGGTGTTTTGAAAAAAACATTTTTTTTTAAGTAAAAACAGTAAAAACAGTTATATTTGCTCACTCAGAGATGCTAATATGAACCCAGGTCCATCTCTCCAAGATAAATATATGTAAGACATGTATTAGGATTTAGTGGCTGCTCTACCCTGGTCAGGATGTGGGAACTCTGGATCCCTTCCTGGGAACACCGGATGCATCACAAGACAAGGATGCATCTTGGATGGGACTCCAGTCCTTTGCAGCACATCATACACAAAATCGTTCACAGCGTAAGGTCATTTTGAATCATCAGTCTACCGACTAGTATGTTCTTGTGAGATGGGAGAGGAAAACATGGAAGAAATATATCTAAGTAGTGGCCATTTCCTGTGCCTTTGTATAGGATAATAGAAAGTAGACATAGTGTACATTCAAATGTCCCAACAGGTCAATACATGGGCAAGACAGAGGTGCAGTGATTATCACTGTTGCATCACAGCAAGCATGTTCTGGGTGTGAATCTGCCAGTCAACTGGGGCATTACGTATAGAGTTTGTGTTGTGTGCCTGTGTGGGTTCCTTTTGGTGCTCTGGATTCCTCCCACAGTTCAAAGACTGGCTATGTTAAATTGCCCATAGGTGTGAATGCGAATGGTTGCCTCTTGCCCAAAGTCACCTGGGATTGGCTCCAGCTCACCAGTGACCTACCATGGATAAATGCTTTAAAAATGAATTAATAAATGAAAGCTAACACAGTTTGTTGAATGCATGCTAAAAAAACTATGTTGGCTGGAGGCAACGATGACTTAAAATGTATTGTAAAAGTAATTCTTAATGGGAGAATGGTGGCTCATTGGTGAGCACTGCCACCTCACAGCGAGACAGTTCATTGTTCGAAGCTCATCCAATCTCATCCTTTCTGTTTGTGTGTTCTCCTCATGCTTGTGTGGGCTTCCACTGGGTGTACGGTCTCCTACAGCAATCCACAGACTTGTCCATTAGGTCAGCTGGCTACACTAAATTGCCCATAGGTGTGAATGTGAGTGTGAATGGTTGATGGTCTGCAACTGTGTGTTAGCCCTACAGTACACTGTACTGCTTCCCTTACAGCTATGACGGATAAGCAGTATTGATAACAGATGGATGGAAATTATTTGTATAATTTATTTGACAAACCAGCATAAAACCATTATCCACAAAATCTTTAAATTTGATTAGGCAAGTGATACCTGATAAATAATTTTTTAAATAATATTATTCCACCTCATATTGTTTATTGTTATATTTAAAAAAAATAGAAAAAAATATATAGAAAAGTTAACTTCATGAAAATCAGACAAGATCTCATTTCTATAGCCAGGCCGGGCCATGACCCAAACATTTTTTGGCATGTAACAACGCAAGGGTTGGATCTAAAAACCTCCAGTGAAGGCCAGGCGAACTCTGAACAGCTCACCAGACCATCATTCAGCCACATTCACATCTATGAGCAATCAAGAATTTCCAGTCCAACTGATGTGTATGTCTTTGGAGTGTCGGAGGAAACTGGTGCACCCGGAGGAAACCCACAACCACTGGTAGATTAACATATGCTAACCACTACACCATTTAGCCACCCAGTGAAAAGATAGTCTGGAATAAATTCTTTTGAAAAACAATTTAAATTCACATAATTAACTGGAGGCAGAGCGGGGGTAGTGTTGCTACCTCACAGCTCCAATATTCCCAGTTTGATTCTGAGATTGTTCTACTGTCTGTGTGGAGTTTCTGTACATGCATTTTTTGTTTCTGCATGGGTTTCCTTCATGTTCTTCGGTTTCCTCACATAAACAAAGCCAGTAGGTGGATTGGCAACTCTTCATTTCCTCTAAGTGTGAATGAGTGAAGGATGTCCATCACTCCAGAGTGATGATGTCTTTGACGGACTGGTGTTTCATGCAGGGTGCGTCCCTGCGTTGCACATACTGTTCCAGGTCCAGATCCAATACCGATTTCTCAGATATGTGGGCAAACAGGGGCAGTGGTGGCCCAGGGGTTGGGCGCTGGATAACTGATCCCAATGTTGGGGGCTAACTGGGTTATCAAAGGCCGGCCATGTCTTTCACTATCTATGGTGCTGATTTTCATCAAGAGTAGGCTGCACAGCCGTCAGCGTGTTTCTGCCCTGTGATGGCTTGGCGAGCTATCCAGGGTGTACTCTGCCCTTGCCCAGAGTCAGCTGAGGAAAACAGAAAACATTATAGACTATAGGCCAGTACTGATCTGATCAGTACTGATCTTACTTTCCTGAGGTAGTAAGTACAGCACCTTACTGCCTAACTGGTTGTTTCTGTCTCGGTTGTTTGTCACTCCCATAAAAAAAAAAATTCGGATTACGCACTCCAATCTTTGAAATACTGAAAATATTGATTTAAAATTAAGTAATATTTAAAAATTGAAATGAATCCGAAGCTTCATACTTAAGTGGTTAATGTTGAAGTATGGTGTAGGCCAGCAATATAGCAGCACTGTGTGTGTGTGTGTGCTGCACTGAAGCCGCGCTGTGCTGTGCTGTGCTGTGTGCTCTGTTACCCATCCCCCACAGTCAGGCACTAGCAGTACTGGGCTTCTTTTGCAAGCAGCAAGGCTTCAGCTAAAGAGAGACAGAAAGAGAGAGGGGTGTGGGGCGGGGGAGCCGAGAGCAACAAGAAACGAGCTTATTCTTGTGCACAGAAATTATTTTCCCTTGTGAGATCCTCCTTTCTGTTTCTCTTAGAGGCCAGAGTGAACTACAGGGTAAATAGGCAGAGGTTATTTTGTGATGATAATGTATTCTGTTTTTCAACCGCTTGCAGTGTTTTATCTGATTTTCTCCTCTCTCTCTCTCTCTCTCTCTCTCTCTCTTTTTTTTTTCCATTTTCACTTCCTGCTTTCAGCTGTAGCCCCGCCCACCCGCAGCCCTATCTTCTATTACCTCTTCCTCTGCTACACTCACAAGCAACTCGCCCTTATTCTTATTCTGGCTTTCTGTGGAACCTCAGTAAAGAATTCAACTCGATCCCTCCGAGATTCATATGTAAAACTTATATTATTCGTATTGACATTTCCCAATAATTCCAGCAAGATATCTGTGTGGCCGTGTATAAGAGTTACCACATATCATCATATTATTACAGTGCTTGTGTGTTTATTATAACACAGATAGTAGATAGTGACAAGTAGCAAATTAAAGGTAAACTTAAGGGGGATATTTTGCTGGTATGGTTTTGGTTCACTTACCCCCTTTAGAGATTAGCATCACAGATCAATACTGACTGATCACCTACATAGTAATATATGATTATTTGCCATATGATAGAAGTGTGCTCTGCCAGGATGATGATGATAATGATAATGATGCCCCATGGACAGGGCACACTAAATGGTTTGATGAAGATGTAAATCAATTATGGAAATATTGACATTAGGCTGTTTTTATACTGTCTGATTCCAGCAGTTATTAGCTGTCATAGTGCACAAGATATTTCCGATAGATTCTTGGCAAAATCTTTTCCAAGATAGTGTGTGTTCCCAGCGTCAGATTATCCAGTGACGACCCTTTAACGATAGACCTGTATTTAAAGAATATAATTTGGTCAGGAAAATGGGTTGCATAAATGGAAACATTCTTCGGAGCAAGCTCGAGAAAATATGAATATTTTTTTTCTTGTGCACTAGATTTTCATTTACGCTTCACCAGTGCCACCAGTGTGTCTGAATCTGTCCTGATAGTTTCACAGAATCCAATTATGTCGTTTTATTAGTGGCTTTCAGCCCATTGTCACAACAGGGATGACAAATAAAAAACAAATCTGACAGTTCAGTTGTGTTTGGTCATAACGGCACCAAAACAGAATAAAAACAGAAAAACATCATGCACTGTAAGCCCTGTGTGAAACATGTGAAAATAGGACTGATTTCTAAGCCTCTGTAATATTTTATAAAGTGAAATGGAATCATAGTGGCTCTTGTTATCAAAACTATTAATAACAAGTGAAATATTTTGTCTAGCAATACATGCATTGCTAAAAAAGTGTTTTTCTTGCTGTTATGCAACGTCAAGCTCTTCCTTCCCTGCCAATCGAGTCCATTCCGCACTCTGAGCAGGATCCAGTCCGGGTTTTCCTGGCTGCGGTGTGTGTCAGTAAAATGGCTGTATGAGCCTCGTGCTGGTGTGATCCGTTCCTCTGCTGTAGTCTAGTTCTGTAATAGAAACCCCCACAAATTCCGTGTCGGTTAAATTCATTCCCTGGGAACACAGTTTACTGTTCATAGTGCTTCACAAAAGCAGTGCTAACGGTGCAGCCCGGATTCGGTCCGGCGGTAAGGGGTGGGGATGACTCGAGATACGGGCAAACGGTTGTAAAACTGTTGTATTTACGTTTCAATGTTTAGCGTTTGATTGTGACTTGACTCGCCGAGAGGGAGAGATAGAGAGAGGGGGGTTATCATGGCCGCTCAGGTCGCCAGCGCTACCTCTCTCAACAGCAGCCCGCCTTCCGAGCTGAAAAAAGCGGACCGAGACCCAAAGGAGGAGACGGTACCGGCCGAGAAGCAGCAGGAAAATAAGGAGCCGGGATCAGAGATCGGATCACCGGGCCGCGGCGAGCTGCACGAGCGGCCCGAGCCTGGCAATGCTACGGGAGGAGGAGGAGGAGGGGAGTCCGAGATGAAGAACGGCAACGGCAATCCTCCGCGGCTAACCAATAATCAAAATGATCCCGCCGGACCCGAAGCGAATAACCACCCGGGCATGGCCCATCAGCACCACGGGTCCGGTTTTCCGCCGCCGTCCTACAGCTACACTCACCACTACGCACGGGGCCCTTTTCATCAACATGGCGGACAACAAAGCCCTGGCATGGCAGCCGCGGCGCCCAGCAACATGATGGAGCCGTATGGACCGAACTCTCACGAGCACGGCTTCCCCAACCATCAGTTCAACAGCTACGGACAATTTCCGAACCGAGCGCCGTACCCGAGCCCGGGCTACACCGTAAACTCGCCGCGCAGCGCTCCGGCTCAGGCGGCTAAACAGCAGCAGCAACAGCCGCCAGCGGGAGGATCTCCGACTATGGCAGCGTCCTACAATAATCAGCGCTATAATATCGCAAATCCACAGGCCACGTCCACACCGACTCTAAACCAACTTTTAACCTCGCCGAGCTCCAGTCGCGGATACAGCAATTACCCGCCGAGCGACTACAACAACCAGGAAGGCGCTAACAAGGGAGCCGCGGATATCACCGCTGCTGCTGCCCAGTATGGAGGGGGCCACCCGGGCTGGCAACAAAGGAGCCATCACCCGCCGCCCATGAGCCCGGGAAGTACAGGACAGACCCTCGGCAGAACCCAGGTGAGTTCGAACCTACACTGTTTTTTTTGGGTTCCTCTTGTTTTTGTCTGTGCTAAACGTGTGCCCTGAGCACGCTATGCTAGCTATTGTCTAGCTAAGAGATACGATAAAATGGCTGCCTTCTTGTTTTTTTCCCTTCCATACACCGTCTGCTTTAACAGCTTTATTTTAGATGAAAATAGTTGCGGGCTCACGACTTTAGGGGTCTTTAAATTTGTGAAAATACAGGCTGCAAACCCAGGCAGTGATGGAAAGAGTGTAAAAACACGACAAAGGCGGATTTGCTAGTTCCCAGAGTCGCTTTTCTCAGCACCAGATGGCTTAAACATAATTAGCTGAAGGTTATCTTGCTGTTCGGGTTGTTGCTCTTTCAGGGTCTTTTTTCCTCATAAGGATTGTTTGTGGTGAAGGTTAAATCCTCTGTGCATTGGCCAAAGGTATATATTTTGCTTTTGTACGTGTTTATTTTGCTTTTACGTGTTTATTTTGCGGGGTAAATAAGGTGGCTAGCGGACGTTTCACGCCTATGTTTGGGCACATCGTTTCTCTGGCTGTAGTTTGTAGCATGGTTAGGGTTACGACGGAATAAACACCCCTTTCAGTCTGTATTCTGTGTTTATAATGAAACTAAATGATCAGGAATGGCCAAGATGTGGCCTGATAGCTTCGATTTGATGGTAAAGTGCGACGGTTCAGGCGTTTGTAGCCGGTTGTGTGGTGTTAGCAAGCTAGCGTGTTGCCTGTAAACGCCAGCCAAGTGATTTGAGTAAGGCCAGATTGCTTTGCTCTGGGATTTGAATTGTGGAGGTAAAATGCTTGTGTCAAAGGCAGGAGACAGTTGGTCTTGGGTTGACACGCGAGTCGAGATCTGATTGGCTCTTCATCCTGCGCTCATGGCCATTTATAATTTCACATGATGTAACACAGCAACAATTCCTCATTAGTTAATGTGCTCCATCTCCTCGTGCTCCTGCAACTACTCCAAGTAATGTTTCTTATACTTATTAAATTTCATCAATGCAGATATGTGTGCGGTTTGTGTCTTGCATGTAGTTATAATTGAATTAATTATTTAAAGTAAAACTTTATGCATTTTCATGCATTGATATTTTTAAAAAATCACAGAAAAATATCCAGCTTATTGTTCAAACACAATTTATGTATGTGTGTATATATGTATGTGTGTGTGTATACACACACACACACACACACTCGAAGTATAGAAAATCTGTGTGTGACAATTTGTGATCAAACATATATGTAAGGAACCTACCAAATGTGTTGAGGACTAATTAAGGGAATTATTGATTACTTGAAATAGATTAATATTCATTTAGATAAATATTTCCTATCTCCTGTTTCTATAGCAGTAACACATCTGTGCTGAAGCTTGTGTGAAAATGCAGCTGTGTGATTAATAACAATCTTTTATTCCGCCATCATGAATATGCTGCTCAGTGATCTTTTATTATTATTAAAAAATATATTTTACTGTAGTGTATTTGGGGGTTTTTGTTATTTTGGAGGCTCGTGTTGTAATGTTTCCTTTGCTCAAATCAGGTTATAAAGATTTCAGTAAAACTTTCCCTGTTATAATCAATTAACTTCATATTTGGCATATCTGTAGGAAACACCACATCTAGTTGCTGCGTTTTGTGAATTTAAGCATAAAATGTTAATAACTAATATTTGTTTGATTTGCAGTTGCTCGAAGTCAGTACCATAAATAATTATAGTGTAAAGTTTATTATAGTTGAACTTCACACTATAGGTAATTGGGTGGAAAAATACAACAGTTTGCTCTAACTAAAAAGAAAATAAGTTGTTCAAATAGAAGGCAGTGTATTGTAATGACCTCGGAGCCTTTTGCGGCTGGGTTATTTAACCCGCTTCACCATTATGGTGTTTATTTTTGTTTGTTTATTTTTTTTGGGAAGATTATTACATAATTTTGGTTCAGTGAGGATATGAAATCATCAGACAATTTTTATTCCTTTTGAATTTCTGATTTTTCAGTAATTTAGTGTCTAACATTTTTTTGTTATTATAGCAGTGTGATAGGTTAAGCTGGGAGTGGTGTATGTATATATGTAGGGGGACTAGGGGCGGGGCTTATTTCTATGCAGCTAAGGTGAACTCATCACCTGCATTAAAATCATAACTTGTTTCAATGTTGTACAAAATGTTTGTAAATTAAAATAAAGATTTAATTGCCCTTCATTCCATGTACTCAAACTGCTGCTCTTTTTCTATCCAGTGTTGATTTACAGGTCAGTGTCACAGTGAATTTCTCTCATTTGCTGTTCATTATGGCCAATTAATAATCTTTTTACACGCCCAGGATGATAGGACAGTAACTTTATTAACATGTAAATTTAAATTAATGCAGTATTTTTAATCATAGCTTATAAACATGGCTTAATAAATTTCCAGGGGTGTAATCCATCTTTATTGGTCTTATAAATGTAATTCTGCACATGCTTGTTTGTACTGCGTGTTACGGGACCGTTGCAAAAATATCTTGCTGTTTGTCAGACTGGGCCAATGTACAGAAATTTTGAGTACTTGTGTTCTCAAGCCTTGTTATGATGACTGCGTATTTAATCAGTCCACTTCAAATGTACATGTATTTTATACTTAAATTATGGTCTTGTTAGTCTAGCTATATTACACGGTAATACAGGGGGAAATCTTTTGCTTCAGAGTTCCTATAATAATTCTCTGTTAATATATATTTTTGATTACATGACTACGGATTTTCCGAAGAACTGTCTCAATAATGGTCTGTATCCTGATATTGACATTAAATTTTAATAAGCAAGTCTTACATAGCTAATGTTAGGAAACCCAATAATATACTAATTTGTGAAAAGTTGATTAATTTTTGTCTTAAACAGGGGAATACATTTGTATGGGCTGTCTAGTAATAAACGGTGAACATGAATTTAATATTTCTACAGTCATCCCTTCCAATTGCTGACATTTCTTGTAATTTAAATGCAGCCCTTTTTTCCAGATCAAGCAAGTCTGACATCAAACATTTCAGCAGGGTTTTACTTTTCTATTTTTATTTGTGCTTTTTTGCATGTTTTTAAAAGTAATTTTAATTAAACACTAAATAGTTTTTCACTTGAGCTGGCCCTCATTTCACTGCCTCTCATTCATTAGCCTTCTACTGGTGTGCTGCCCATACCAATTAGGAGCTTTTCCATTGCTCAGCAGAGTAGTTGGGGTTTTATTTGATTTATTTATACATAGTATGTAAGTGGAAGACGATGAATGAAAGAATAAATTAATGAATATTTTTACATGAGTTTTATAGTGGTATGTTAAAATAAATCATAAATATATTTAGCATTTCCGATTTGTTACATGTTAACTCCATTACAAAATTGTAACCAGAATTAGAAATGTGCATGATTTTGTTTAATAGTTTTAAGTAATATGGACGTTTGTTCATTTTTAAATAATATCTGCATGATTTAATTAGTACATCATGTTAGACAAGTATTTATGGGATATTTCTGTTTGATTGGTGAGGGTTTTTTGAGTGATTTTGTCCTTTATAGTTATTGGTAACTTGTTTAATTCTTCACCAACATGCGTCCTTTTTTTCATTCGCTTGATCTGTGCCAATCTGTGTTATATACAGTGTTCTAATAGTAGTGAGGTACAGATTATTTAAAAAAAAACAAGTGCTAAAGAAAATTTTCAGCATGAAAGCTTTACAGAAACTTGCATAATGATGCTTTTCTCTTGTTGTCAAAGAGATTGACGGTTTGTGCTTCATGTTTAGACATTGTCATAGGTATCGTTGAAGATGTATAGAATTTTACCATTCGGACTTGTTGTATGATGCTGCTGTGTTGCGGAAACTGTAGCCGTACTTTATTACTCGTAAGTTTTTAGTTTGTTAGGAGTGATCAGTTCGGTTGTTTTGGTTCAATTTTTATTAGTTTGCATTTGCTTTTTTTTCTTCTTCCTATAAAATGGAGATGTAAGATATTTGCTATCACCACATTCTCATTTTCAGATAGGGCCGTGCAGAGTACTCATTAGCTATTTGGTAAAATGTAAATTAAAAAAATGTATAAAACTTGTGCATGGCATCGAGTATATTAAAAGTTTTTTTCTTTCTTCCTCTCCCTGTTTTTGGGTTTGTGTTTAAAAAAAAATAGTGTAGCATATATAAAGCATGGTGGAGCTCCTTGGAATAATGTGATGCCTAAGTATTTACTTATGCACACTTCTATATATCTACAGTCCAACGCTAATAATATCACTGTTCCAGATTTCATTTTCCTTTTCCTGCTGGTTATATTCAGTACCCGATGGACTTGGTTTACTGATGTTTCCTCACACGGGTCGCTGTGTATCTGCTGTCCTTGTGTTTTGGAGCTGCTCAGTGACTTCTGATGAGAGTAGTGACTGCTGTGCGGTATGGTGTCCTCGAGGGTTTCACTTCATATGTTGGCGTGCCAGTGCCCTCCCCATCCCCCACAGCCAATCAAAGAGCCAGGCCAGCTTTGTCTCCTGCCAAGAGAGCCTTCGCTTTATCTTATGCAGATTAGCCATGTGCTGCCTTTATTTATTTTATTTTTCAATTTGGACTCTGGAAAATGTCAAGAGATGCTACGGCTCAGCCTCTTAAAACTGGGGTTGTTTATCACAGGATATCTTCTGTCAGTCCTGCAGCGAAATAAAAACTGCTTATATAAATATCCACCCGAGCTGGGGAATTTAACTATACAATATTGATATCCTGATGCGTTGTGGCACAACACACTTTACTGAGATACTGTGGCTATCAGTATTTATTTATTTATTATTTTTTTTAATAACGATGATTTAAAGCAGCAGGTCATATGATTATTTTGTGCAGCAGTATTTTCTATGTCAGCCATAAATACATTTTTCTTGGTGGAAATATTATTGAACTTTTTTAAATGATACTTCAGTTCTTTGTAGTCAGAAAACCTACATTTTGTATTTTGCATGTTACGTCTTGTTAAAAATACTTCAGGTACCATGATATATATATATTTTGTCACTGATAACAAATACACACACAGATATTCGTGGGCACTTACTATGCAGACATTGAAAACAATTGACACTGATTTCAGTGGTGGTCATCATTAAATGAGGTCTCTTAATGTTATCCATAGCTGCATATTAATCTAAAAGGAAGAATTGTGTTTTTGTTATGGCGATTAATTATTTTGGGACTAGTGTCAGGCTTTCTTGACTGGCCTGACCATTTCATTTCTAGGGCTGGGAGATCTGATGTAAAAGTAATATTGTGATATTTTCACATTAACGTTATGATGCATTGACAATCACCGGGGACCATCCAATAGGATAGCACGATACCTAGTTGTCGATTCGATTTGTATTGCGATTCTGTAATTATCAAGACTTTATTATAAATATTAATGCACTAATCGCAGAGCTCTGACGTTTGCAAATGCATTTTACAGATATATGTACATGTAAAGTAGGAGAATAAGCTGCGAAGTGCAAGTGCTCTCAGCGCCGACGCACGTGATATGTTTGCCATTATCTTCATTTATTGGGTTGCCTGTGTGGGCACGTGAGCACGGACACAACAAAACCAAGCTCATGACTTTGACGTTGGTATAAGTTTGGAGCTCTGCTATAAATGTTCTAATTCAGTTTTACAATTTTGTTCACCTTTTTAAAACCTTGAATTGTGTAAATGACAATTTAGTCGTACTTCTAAAGCTTAAAACTTTGAAAGCTTTATTCAGGAGCTGCACAACTAAATTGAACATCAGTAATTAAATGTAAACTACTCCTTAGAAAAGTACTTATTTTCTCTCAAAAACTAAAGGCAGCATTAAGGCAGTACAAAGTCACTTTATATACAAAAGACATCAATTTTGGAGCCAGGGTGGTGATACATGAATTGCAGCACAAAGGAATTGCAATACATATCTAAACAAACAAACAAATAAATAAAGTCACTGTCATGACCCATCATGCTATTAAAGTAGTATTTCGAGATAATAGAACATGGCATGTGCAGACTGCTTAAGTGTACAGACACCAGGGGGCACTCACATGCGTAATGCACTTGTGCACACCTTCGGGTAATTTATGAATAAGTTAGTCCTACGCATCATGCTGCCGAATCTTTGGTCTTGTATTAATGGCGTAAAACGCTGCATCTGCCTGCTCATTTACTAAATTATAAATTCATATCTTGATAACCTTTTTTTTTGTACAGGGAATATTGTTTTGGTCTTAAGGAAGATTGTTGGATTTATCCTTAAAAGAAATCTCTCCCATGTCCCGGTGCCTGTCTGCAATGCATATCTCAAGTCACATTGCAAAACATTCCCAGCTAATGCTGGTATGGCTCATGTCATTCATTCGGTGCCAAGAATGCTTGGGGAAGCCAACTTGGCTCAGGCTCAAACAAAAGTACAGCTGGGATGTGTTAAATATTCGGCAGACTGGGCCATTGGAAATGAGTTATATATAGCACTCTTGACTTCCTTAACTAAGACAGGAAAAGGTAACACTCAGGTTAATAACCGTGGGAAAGTGATTCTTTTTGTTTGCTTCCCCAATTATGTGTGCTCACTTACTCTTCAGTTCTTGCTGATTTTTTTTTCTCCTATTGGCCCTGGTATCAATATTTCAAAAGCAATTATCAGGAGCCTAAAAACAAAGCGGGTTTTAAATAAAAATGACTAACAGTGTTTGCACATCATGCCATTATTTTATTAGCTTTTATCCAGTATTTCTACTTTGTCACTGGATAATGACCCAGCTTGATCATGAGCTGTTTGGATTTTCACTCGTTTTTCCCTTGTCGGCATCGCTTTCCTCCAGTTTTCCCAGTTTCTGCCCACATATCTATACATACTGGTAGATAAATATGCTATGTTGAATTATTTATTTTTGTGAATATAGTTCTGAAACACGCAGCATATTCTTGGGATTTACCATTACCTTGAGGCGGGGAAAAAAAACAGCTCCGAACAAATGAAACAGCAAGCTACTAAATAGGCTGTATATTTTGTGTGTGTGTAGTAAAAGCCCTTTTAAGTGTACACTTTTGCCATGTTTTCCCCTCAGTATGAACTCCGAAGGATTAGATTCAGTATCTGACTAGAAGCCTGTTGTAGTACCGTTTTATTTCTGTGGAAGTGCATGGTTCTGGGTTCCATATATTTCCATATATATGTATTTGTTGAATATATATATTTGTTTTTGTTTCCTTTTTAATGGGGTGGGCGGGGGTTTCTGCATTAGATGTTGGATTGAAGCTGACAGGCATATTAAAGGTTATGTGCCATAATTAGCTGAAGGGTTAAGGCGAAATGGTCATATTACCTGCATGCTGTAGTGTGATGTCACACTTTGTGAGTTTGCTTTCTATACTATAAGGTCTTATTCTTGGCAGTGTCTTATGGGAGCGTTTTCATTAAGTGTAGTATATGTAACATGTAATACATGAGCCAATCACATGAATGTACTTGTTCTATAGACTCCAGGCTCTCTGGATCAGATGGGGAAGATGCGAGGCCAGCCTTATGGAGCGGGCAGCCCGTATTCCCAGCAACCCCACCAAGGACCTCCAGGGGGCCAGCAAGGTCCTGCATATCCAGGCCAGGGTTATGGACCTCCGGGCCCTCAGAGATACCCCATGGGTATGCAGGGTCGCATGCAGTATGGCCAACAGGTCAGTGTTATTCCTAATACATAGTGAAGTCTGCATGAAAATTTTGACCAGTTGATCAAGTTAAATCAAGGAAGTTTCTATTAGTGTCTTCTTTGTATACACCAATGGAATGTGATTTCTAATGTAGTTATTGGAAATTGTGCCCTTTGCTGCAAGGCTGCTGTGCCGTAATGTAATGGCCAAAATAAAAATGAGAGATTGTAATCATGTTGCACTTGGTTGCTCATTATAAACTATAAGGTTATGTACTTATTTTATGCAAGAACAAGGTTTTAATGAGTGATTTTGTGTGGTGCTGTTCTTTTGTGTAGATGGCATATGGACAGCAGGGCCCAGGTGGTTATGGGCAGCAGGGACAACAGTCTTACTACAGTCAGCAGGGCCCGGGCACTCACCCGGGTCAGCAACAGTCGCCATACCCTCACCCTGCACAGCCATCTGCCCCTCACGGACAGGGTGGCCATCCCTATCCGCAGGCTCACATGCCTCAGCAGTCCCAGGGGCCACTGGGAGCACCTCCACCCGGACCTCCCCAGTCCCAACCTCCCTACTCTCAGCCTCCTACACCACAGTCCACTCAGTCCCCATATCCTCAACAGCAGACGCCCCAGTCCCAGCCTCCTCCACAAGGAGCGTCTCAAGCTCCTCCAGCATCACAGACTCAGTCCAACTATACTCACAGCCAAGGAGCCCAACAACCACCATCACAGCAGAGCTCGCGAGCACCTACGCCAGCCTCCCAGCAGCCCACAGTGCAGGGCCAGCCATCTTCATATTCCCAGACTCCTTCGCAGCAGCAGTCATCCTATCAGCGTTTTCCTCCCCCTCCTCCTCCTCAGGTAATAATGGAGCTTACAGGAGCTTTCTTTTCTCCTAGAAACGTAGTCATTTGCTAGTTTAAAATTGATGCACTTTGGGTCTTTTTCAATCATCCAAATTTTTTTAATGAAAAAAGTGTTTGCAGTTTAAAGTCTCATTTGTTGCATGAATGTATGGAAATTATTCAGCCTTCGTATGATATCCGCAAGGGGATAAACTGCAAACAGTAAAATTAAGGTTTCCCTGTAAACTGAGTGGGTTTGAAAAGTTAAAGTACGTTGCTAACTAGCATTTTCACCCTGACTCATGCACTTGAACTCTTCTGTCTCATGAAGATATTTTTCTGCAGCACTATATTTGATTTTTCTATACTTTATTAATCCTGCAAGAAAAATTATTTTCGCTGCATTTAACCCATTCATCGTGAACGCACACACACTTGGAGCAGTGGGCACATTGTGGGCACCCGGAGAGCAGTTGGGTGTTAGGTGCTTTGATCAAGGGCACTTCAGCCATGAAGGTGGAGGAAGGGAAGATACAGCTCACCAAATAAATAAAAGCACGTATATTCTTGCTCAGTCTCTTGTATTGTTTGCCATTTGGCTGTTTGGGCTCATCGATTTTTCCTCATAGCTGTGTGTTTGGTCAGTGTGGCAATAATTGCAAGTATTTGAAATAAGTAGAAAAATAGAATTGTCTGGACAACCCAAAATGGTGTATACATCTATTTGGCCTTCCTGCTGATGAAGTAATCAATATCTTTGTTTTTTATATTCATTTTCCAGGAGATTTCCCAGGAATCCTTTAGCTCCCAGTCGAGTGCTACTGCCTCCAGTCAGCCTGTGGCTTCCACTAAGAGCTCCTCTGAGGACATGCAGGGACGACCCTCCAGTCTACCTGTGAGTCTCTCATTTCCTGTCCTCACACTGGTGTACAAGTGCTCACACGTCAAGCTACTTACGTTTGACAGCGTTTGCAGCGTATTGTATGTGTTCAGCTTAAAATCTGTCAAATTGCTACCTGTGAAGCGAATTCTGTCTGAAACACTTAGAAACTGTGAGATCATTAAGGAACGTCCTCATTAGCTGCTGTGTCAGCTTGGGGGATTCCTAATGGCTCTTGGGGGACAGGAAGAAAGAATGTGTTTTCTTGTGATAATAGTGATGAGAGTTCAGTTTTGTTAGAATTCTTAGACGTATTTCTCTACCCTGAATAGGATTCCTTTTTTTCCTTAATGAAATGGAATTGAATGTTGAAGGCTACAGACAAGACAACAGATGTTTTGACCACTGATGCTTAGACAGATGGGAGTGAACTTGTCTGCACTGATTCAGCACATCTGCGCTTTACCACTGTAACCACGGCAACCTTGGAATGCTTTCTGTGTTGATTCTTTTTTCCTTTTTTTCCCTCTCCCCTCACTTTTTTCAAGTTGATGTAAATAAGACCAGCGGCATGGTTGTGCTTGCTGTTTGTGGCTCAGCGGAAGTAGTTAGCTGGATATATATGTGGGAAAATGTCATTAGGGAATAAAGATATGTTTTTTTTTATGCATTTGTACAGGTTTAGTAATATTTGGTGATTATTGCATGCTTTTTCTGCATTGTTTTAACTTTAGAGCTAAAGGTTTGAAGATGAGTAAAACCTCATTTTAACAATAGCTAATATAGAAAAAAAATTGTTTATAACATAACATCCTATACAGAAGAAATTAAAATATTATGCGTCAAGACGTCCACAAAATCTCCAATTTGGGATGTCATAAGGGTTAAAGAGTATTTTTGAACCAGTTATTCGAATTAGTTGTATTTGTAGATGTTGCATATAAAAGTCATAAACCATAATTTTAGGTTGTGACAAAACCTTTCACACCAAATCTGAATTTTCAGTTGAACTTATGCGCCTCATTTAATGCATAAGCCTTAATTTTTCTTTTGTACACCACGAAGGAAATACGGCTAAATGAAATAATAAATTCCGATCCCTCTTGCTTGATGTGAAGCTCTGTTATCTAAAGTAATTATCAGGTCAATCAGGGCTCCACTGGCTTTCATTGATAAAAAGCCAGCAAAATTCTTCATGTGTAGCGGTGAGTCTCTGCTTAGCAGCTAAGTTTCATCAGTGCACATGCAACACTGTGGGCAATGCTCTCTTTCTTGTTGCACTGACTTTTGAATGAGATTATGAAACTCTCCCAGTCATCTTCACTGCAACAGCAGGTATACTCAAAACATTGTTTCTTAATAGCATGTCTTTCAAAATTGGCATCACTATTAGACAATTTCATCATTTACTCATGATTCTACTGATAGTTATGGCAAGAATGAATGAAATGAGCATTAAGAAAATAACACCTGACTGCACACTCCGTGTGGAATTCTTTTGCCACCATTTGTCAGTTGAGCTTTATTAATTTCACCTGATAGTCATGCAGTTAGCCAAGTTGGCTGCATCTAACCCTGGGTTTACACTGGGAATATGATGTCCACAATCTCTACAATTAAAAAAAAAAAAGGTATAGCACCAAGATTTATAACCACGATTTGAGTAAGATTGCTTTGCTTGGGGCATGATTGTGGAATAAAAATGGGGCGGGGAGTATCCAAGCGGTGAAACTTGAGAGAACTGCTTTTCCAAATTCATCCAGATCCCCTACGATGGCACATCAAGGTGTGTTGCACTCTGTTCATTTCTTTTAAGCTCTACTGCGATTCCCACATTTGATCACGATGAGTGTCGATTCGTAATACTTGTGGCAACATTTTTACCATTCAACAACTGTCACGATTCAAATAAGTTCCCTAAAGATCACGATTTGATCCCACAGCCCCACCCCCCCAAAGGAAGGGCTTTTGAGACTAATTTACATGGCATATAAAAGCACAGTTATTCAGCTGCTCTGGGTCTTCACTTGGTCAAGTGACCGCTGCATGCTCTGAGCGCTCCTGAGCACTGCTTAGCTAATAGCATTTTTAAAATTCTCATTCAGAGGTTTATAGTGTATGTACTACACAGGAACGAAATAGTTCAAAGCTTTAGTGTATATACTATGTTTTTTCTCTGCCCATTTTTAAGTTAGATAAAGCCTGCTCCAAGTGACCGTCAAAAACTAAGTGTCCAATAATTTGATTTAAGCATTATCTGTTGTCCATGGTGGAGGGGTGGAATGCTGGCATATTGGTTAGCAAGTCTGCCTCACAGCAAGAAGGTCCTGGGCCGAGCCGTTTGCATGTTCTCCTCATGCTTTCCTGGGTTTCCTCTGGGTACACCGTTTTCCTCCCACAGTCCAAAGAAATGCACGTTATGCCAATTGGCTGTACCAAATTGCCCCTAGCTGTGAGTGTAAATAGATGTGTGTTGGCCCTGCGATGGTCTGGTGGCTGTTCAGGGAGCTCCCTGTCTTTGCCTGGTGTAAGCTGAGGCAGGCTTCAGCCTTTCCATCACCCTAATAGAACGAAGCGGTTCGGCGAGTGATTGGTAGAAAGTCACCAACCAATTATTTGTTGTCTTCTACAAGCCGACTTTGTTTTTCATCATTGACGTCGGATGCTGAATGGTTATTGCACGATTGGCGTGCGCCAATGTTTCCCATCATAGTTATCATGTAAGAATGATAGGATACGCCATGCGGCACATGGCTCCGCCTGTTCGTTATATTGGTTAGTAAGTTAGTCCATTTCATGGCGAAACACTGTGAGCATAAGCGGTCAACTTTATTTTATTTTCTCAATGTCTATACTGTGGTAAACCAAATCTGAGAGTGAGTAGCAAGATGGCAGCGTAAAGTGCCAACCAACAGTGCCGTCAGTAGTGTGTAGTCTGCCTATGTTCCTCCTCTCCGCCTTCTCCTAGAGAAAGCTAGCGGAAAAATGGCTGCCTGCTTTCAATACTAGAGGCGTGCTCCTCATAAGAAACCAATAAAGTCACACTTGGTGGAGAGAAACATCTAGTTCTTAAAAACAAAAATACATGATTACAATCAAATTCTATATATTGTTCCATTGAACATGAAGTCAGAAACATGAGCAAGGTCTAGCATGTGGCGCTTCCGGCCGGCTTCCACCAGCTACGATGCACTGCCCTCCCGACATGAAAATATTTTTATTGAATAACAAAATAATTGTAGAATTTGGATTTTGTATGATTTGGAGAATTACTCAGATCTCTGAGGGGTGAAATTCTCTCAATCTAAACAATTCTCTGTATTATACTGAACCTCATTCAATAATTGCTTGCTATCCACCCCACAAACTCAGGATAACGCTTAAGTCAAAACGCAGACAAAAAGTCATTGTTTGTGGCGGTCACTGATTGTGAAATCTTTTGGAATTCATCAAAGAACACTTTGTTTAAACATAAGTTTTATTTTAAGTCTACAGGGGCGTCGTGTATGAAGTGGTCACAGACACCAAAATATTAAAACTTTAACTTGCTGTTAAAATAAAACGTACTATTCAAATCTCTGATCATTGAAGATGATTATTCTGTTTAGTGACCGACCCCTCTTACAATACGAACTCATTTACTAAATAATTTTAAAGCAACTGTTCTAGATCCCTCACGTAATTATAGTATAACTGAGGTCGAAGGTTATTTTGGTTCATTATAAATTTCACTGATGATCAGTTGTTCAGTCCCACAGATTCATTCAAAGTGTCTGTGCTCACTATAAAGATCAAGTGATTTGACAGCTTTTTTTGTTTTCCCAAGTGTTTGCTCTTCACTCAGATTATCTGTCAGTAGTATTGTGCCAGGAGGCAGTTTTTACGCCATTGTTAAAAAAAATAAAAATGGACATTTTAAAACATTTTTTTCCTTTACACAAAGTATGTCTTCTTTGTACTGGGGTCTTTCAATCATCACATAACTTGGCTCAATTTTCCTAAATGGGTGGTGCATAAAAACCTTTTTTGAATCGATTCTATGGGCAGCATGGTGGTTAGCACTGAGGTCTTAGAGCAAGAAGGTTCTGGGTTCGATTAAGGGCTGTGGAGGTTGCATGTTTGATTTCCTTTAAGTACACTCGATCCCCTATTTAACGGATAGAGGGGTGAGCACTTGTCCGGTTTTGCCGATTGTCCGTAGCTTCAGAGCATGGATCAGGTAATAACAACCATTTAATCACGGAAAATTAGGGGAACATACTATACATATTCAACCACATCATCCAATGTAAATCCACCACAAAAAAGTGTGAAATTACAAGGGAATGCGTGTGTATGCTGATGATTGAGGTAAATAAACTGATGCGCGCGCTAACTAACATCTGCCCTTGACAACTAACTTGCGTCTTCCCTTGCTGATTGCCGAGCACTCCGGGATAATTTGGCTACACCAGACTTTGTCCGCTGCTTCCAGTATTTGTTAAAACAGGGTCCGTAGAATGGAGGGTCGAGTGTACTTCAGTTTAAAACTGGCTAGCCTAAATTGCCCATAGGTGCGAATGAGTGTGTGATAGATTTCCTCCCTGTGCAAAATGTTGCACATCTCTTGCCCTAAATCAGCTGGGAATGGTTTCAAACTTCCCCATGAACTGCAGTGAATAAAGGGTATAGAAAATAAAGGAAAAAGCATGGAAAATATGTTTATTAAAATATGTATAAACACTGAAAATACAAAATCTTGTGCCTTTACTATCCCCTCTCCAAATCCTTTGTTTGTTTTTTTTGAAGGGGTTAATGTTTTGCTTTGAAGCACATACCTCCATTTCTGACCTTTATCTCCCATTACTATTAAGTTTTTCTCTCCCAACCAAATTATATTCTTCAAATACCACCATGGGATCCTTGGGGTATTTTGCATGTAAATGATGTGCTTATGGTTTTTAGACTGAGGTGTGCTCTTTAGGCTCAGAAGTGCTCAGTTGCATTTATCAGTTACACGTGAATCACTGTTTTTTTCACAGACATAACACTGTTTTTCTGAATTGTATTGGTGTTCTATAGCTTGGTAGAGAATAAAGTTTGGATGAATAGTTCCATCATGTTAAATTTAAAAGCAAAAGTTTCACGGGAGCATAAATTACTTAATTACATTAAAATTCCTAAAGAACAAATGATATATGTTTTGTGTTCACATCAGAAAGCAATCTAGAACTGTTATTTAGTATTTAGAAATAATTAGTGGTGTGTGTGGGGAAACACCATTTTTAAAAGCACTAGTCATACCGGAACGTGAATAAAATCCAGCTGGTGTAAAAGCCCAGTCACCTAATTGAAAGAGGATGCGGTATGTGAAAGAGATTTCCTTCCGGGTATACTCAATTTCACATCAATGTCCTCTGATTTATACTTTGCACGGGACTGTTTTAGGTGAATTTTAATTATGCGAGTCTGCCAATCCTGGTAGCACACACAAATGAAAATGAGTGCAGGGTTTCAGGTCAGCATGAAGGGACTGGTTATAATTTACCCTGTTTTATACAGCAGTTTATGCATAGGCATTTATTTTAACCTTTTTTAAAAAAAAAATTTAATTATTAATTTTTAAGTTAACAATCTCTCACTAACATGCTAAGTGAACCTCCAGATAATCTATTTAACTTAGATCAGCACATATGCATGGATGGGTCAACAAAATGTCCCTGTTATGCATGAACAAAACTTGCTAGTTAAGGATGCATGTTCACTGAATCTCTACCCTTCTTCCAGAAACACATTACACCCAAAGCACATATCATATTATTTTGTTTTATCCCACTGAAGACATTCACAAGGCAAAAAGCTAGCTAACGTGATAGTCTAGGTTGTTATTGGTCGTCTTGTTCAAATTTATGCTGTGTTCTGAATTTAATCTAATTTAATTGTTTCCCCAGTCTTTTACTAGTGGATTTCAAGTAGCAGCAGCAGCTATTTGTGATTTCTGGACAGTTTAAAGCCTCGCTGGAAAAGCAGGGTCTCATCATTGAGGCCTGTTTATCTAGGAGATAGAGATCACACAAAGACAATTCTTGCAGATTGTATACTGACATATCTTCACATCAAATGAAAATTCCATCCTCTGTTGAAACACTTTAATGTGTGATAACTACTATGGAGGGGTATTTGTAGCTGGCGATGGATCAGTTGTAGCCTGTAGGATGTAATGCATTAATTTGCTTGTTTTTAAGGTTAAATTTAAAAAAAATGTAACCCTTCCGATCAACTGTGTCTTATTTTGTGTGTAGGATCTGTCGGGTTCTATCGATGACCTGCCAACTGGTACAGAGGGAGCGCTCAGTCCTGGCGTTAGTACATCTGGAGTATCTAGTAGTCAGGGCGAGCAGAGCAATCCGGCTCAGTCTCCGTTTTCACCTCACACCTCCCCTCATCTACCAGGCATCCGTGGCCCTTCACCATCCCCAGTCGGTTCACCTGCTAGTGCCACAGCATCTCGCTCTGGACCTCTCTCTCCAGCCACAATGCCAGGTATCAGAGAGGCAGATTAGTTATTTCCACATGTCTGTTATATTTATTCACTTTGTTTACACTTTGCTAATAGTAAGCTTTAGTATGTGGTTATCAGTGTATTTGTATTTTTTTTTTTGCAGGAAACCAGATGCCTCCTCGACCCCCTAGTGGTCAGTCTGATGGTATTTTGCACCCTGGTATAAATCAGCCTGGCATGGGACAGGACAGAGGTAAAGCACAAGTCTAAAAAACAATGTCATGATTTCATTCCTCTTCGTTCGTTATTAATTTTTATTTATGTATTTTTTTAAAAAGCAGGATTCATGCAAAGGAACCAAATGCCACCTTATGGCTCTCCCCAATCTGGCTCTGCTTTGTCACCTCGGCAATCATCTGGAGGTCAGATGCATGGTGGAATGGGACCTTTTCAACAGAATAACTCAATGGGCAGCTATGGTCCTCAGGGTGGCCAGTATGGCCCACAAGGTGAGCAGTTATAAATTGGTGTCTGGAAATAGATCATCGTCTTTCACCATTTTATTTAATGCCCCTGTCCATTTGAATATCCCATCAATTTTGCTAACATACAACATTTGTGGAACTTCTGCACTAGATCTATCTAGGTGTTGTCTGGAAGGTATTTTCCAGTCATTTAAGGCTATTGATAATAAATATCAACCACATAATTTGGTGTTGATGGTGCTTCTGTTTCAGAAGAATTTATTATATTATTATTATTTTATTATTATTATATTATATAAAGAATTTGAATGTGTGTGTGTGTGTGTATATATATATAAAATGTATGTGCATATATGACTGTGTGAGTGAAACAGTACAACTTTGTTTGTTACTATTCTCATGGTAATGTTAGCTTCTGCAAAATGTGATCTTTATTACTCAGGATTGTTTGTCCAGATCATGCTTTCCTTTCATTAATGTTTCATCAGTTATACTACTGATCACTTATTTGGCTAAACTGAAGCTCACTTTACATTTGCATTTCTTTTGTGGAAAATGATGTTGGTTAATTATAAGAACTTATAACTTTAACTTGACTTAACAGTCTATTTGAATATTATAAAAATTGTTAATAAATAATTATTTTAGTAAACTTACTGACTTAATATTTAAATGAATAAGTATAGGTATTAAAAAAAGTTGGTACATGAAGAACTCATCCTTTGGTACTTTAGCATGTTCTTGCACTTTCTTCGCTCTCTTTGAGAGCCCAGTAGATCACAGTGCAGCTATTTTTAGCCTGGGTGAAAAGAGGCAGCTGACGTAGCACAGCCCACGTCAGTTGAGCTGCCACTATGACTAGGTGCTACAGCAGCACTCCAGTCTTCCACTTACCGAAGGCCCCGTAAGCCACTAGTGGGACGTGTCTATTTATGAAAATGTTTATAAAAACAAATTCATAATCATTTTATGAAACAGAGTTGTAATTGTTTCAGTTACTGTAAAGATGGTTTTAATGGGACATTTAATGGTAATTTTCTGTCAAATGAAGGGCAATAAGTGGGAATAACAATATCTGGACCTCTCATAATTAGCCCAACAGACAATATTATGGGGTGGTGCAGGTAGAGATATTTCAGATATAGCTGCAACTATCCATGGAAAGTGTGTGCATGTTGATTAAAGTACACTGAGTCAAGCTCCATACTTTAAATATGGAAATGCATTTACCTGATTTTTCATTGTATGGCTGTCTGTACGTGCACCACAGGCCTTCGTGCTTTCGGTCTGTGACACGGATCTCTTTTGGCTACAAACCAGAATAATGCTGCTTAAAAATTCAAATCTGTTTAAAAAAATTTGAACCTACTTGCTTCATAACTATATTATTCAAAATCATTAAATATATTGTTAATTTTAATCTGTCTTCCCCAATCAATGACTGAGTAATTGTTTTTCCACCATGAAAGAGAAAAATGCCTAACTGCATTCTCAGAGTGAAAAATGCTGATCACAAAATCTTTTTATCAGTAGCATGAGTGCGTTTGGCAAACAAAACGAGTTTATCAATTCTTGTACCAGAGAACATGGCTTGAACTTTTAAAATACATTGGCACAACTAATTTTGAATGGAAAACTATATAACTCTGAGACCTTATGGGGAGCTCCATTACCTCCACTACCTCTCACACACACACACACACACACACACACACACACACACACACACACACACACACACACAATGTGTATATATATGTATATGTGTGTGTGTATGTGTGTATATATGTGTTTGTAT
>JBCNYG010000001.1:18502720-18516218 GCA_039654305.1 Porochilus rendahli
GGCCCTGCGATGGCCTGGCGAGCTGTCCAGGGTGTACCCCGCCCTCGCCCAGAGTCGGCTGAGATGGGTGCCAGCCTACCCGCGACCCTAATTAGGATTAATTGGTTCAGAATGAATGAAATGAATGAAGAAAGGTGTTTTTTTTTTTTTTTTGCTAATTTGGTCACATCCAAATACATATCATAAGATGATAAAACTGGTACCAGTATCTTTAGTACCCCTTTTAATAATGCTAGCTTTGTTTCCAGACTTACCCTCTACATTTTGAAAAACAATAGGAATAACCACTGAACCCATGCGATTTTCTTAAGCATATTTAGTTCCTTGGCAAAATGAGACCAAACAGACCATTTATTATCCGCAGTATCTTTTATCAGATGGATGTCTGAAACAACTGTAGAACCTGTCCCGCCAGGCTTTCAACACACATTTATAAGCTGGATATGCTAGACCCGGTTCATTTGGAATAACCAAACATTCTCATAGCTTGAAATATATCCTAAATATTTCATTCTCCTAAGCTGGGTTTCCATCGTGTTATAGTACGGAACAGTTATTTGTACTGCCTCACTGAGGGAGTTTACCACAAATCTATTAAGCGCATTTGACAAAGTGAAACCAGGACTTGGTCGGAATTGCCAGATTAAACACCGGACGAGCCCACACGTGTAAATAAGAAAGCTGTAGAAGAAGGACCTCATGGGACGACGACATTTTGTTTGAAGTTGAGATTTTAATGGAAATCTAATCTTGGCTTGTAAAGAGAGTAAAGCACCAGTGAAAACAATAGCGCACTCATTAGTCGGCTCTGTGCGGTTTTAATGATGGACACGGTGTAAGGGTGCTGAACGCTGGATTTGTGACACTTTGGAGAAGGTCGACTGGCAACAGTTCTCTTGCCGCTTACCATACAGGAGGATGTGCTCATTTCAGAAGTATTCATTCTAGCATCTCTAAAACACTTGAATAACCAGTACTTGAATCCAACTGGACTGTTTTGTGATTTACGCGTGTTGTTAAATAGTAGTTTATTACCTAGCCAATAACGAATTGCACACATTCACAGTCGTGTACTTCTGATGAGGCTTCTATGAAAAAAAATTGATGCGAAACACTATCTTTAAAAGTATGCTACAAATTTCAGTAACTGATTAATTAAGTGCAGCTCAGACCAACCACAGGCTCCACGTCCTCTAGTTAGCACTTCTGCCTTCCACCAAGAAGGTCCTGGGTCCGAGTCCCGGGCTTGGCATGGGTGTTTCAGTATGGATTTGCATGTTCTACCCGTGCTTG
The DNA here is from genome assembly GCA_039654305.1 of Porochilus rendahli. Taxonomy (NCBI): domain Eukaryota; kingdom Metazoa; phylum Chordata; class Actinopteri; order Siluriformes; family Plotosidae; genus Porochilus; species Porochilus rendahli. The sequence continues at coordinate 18,504,014 of JBCNYG010000001.1, forward strand.
CGTGGGTACCTCGGGTTCAATTTGCCCCTAAGTGTGAGAGTAAGGTTTGGTGTGAATGGTTGCATTCGTATGTGTGTGTGTGTGTGTGTGTGTGTGTGTGTATATGTTGGCTCTGAAAAGGTCTGGTGAACCATTCCAGGGTGTACCCCACCTTCGCCAAGTGTCAGCTGAGATAGGCTCCAGCCCTAGAAGGATTAAGTGGTTCAGCAAATTAGTGAAAATGTGAAAGTAATTCCGATTTGCATTTAAGATGGACTATATAAATATATTAAAATCCATCGGAGGATTTTTTTTTCCCGTCTGGAACCATGTACCAAAATTAAGCTAATTTAGTTTAAATAACATGACCTTAGCAACCCTATTTTCATGTACATCACGTCTCTTTATAAATGCTTCTGAGTAATTTATAATAAATTTGTTCATGTCCAGCTGGATAAATGAGACCCAGGGTCCCCTTGGCCGTCCACTCAGCCATCTGTGTGGCCATTATCACGGAATCTTCGCAGCCAAGCCTCCCCTGCTTGTTAGACTATTCTATAACCCGACTTTTAAATTTTTTTTACAGATGAAACTTTCCAGTGGTTTGAAATGTGGACCCTTTGCTTATTGATACTCATCCTCATCATCACCTGCTTAAATTTTAATATTCGCCTGAGAACAAGACCTTTTAACGCCAATAAAAAGCAGGTGAGATTTTTCAGACACAGGACATTTTTGGCAGCTTGAGCCCTAAAGAAATATGAATATCCTTTTTTTTCATGTCTCTAAGCACCAGCATTTATAGACTCAACATGTCATTACTCCTCCACTCTGATGGCCATTACTTTCTCCGTGTATGTGGCCACAAATCTCTGGGAGGCTCTCTTCTTGGGGTGAAACACTGGTCCCTGTTAAAATGAGGGATTGTTAAGAATAGTGATGGCAGGTGATTGGCTCACCTGGTTGCCAAAAAGGTGGGGGTCCCCTAGGGGTGGGCTCTGGGGTCTCTACCTCGTTGTCTGTTGATCTCTCTGGTAGAGTATTGATAGATGGAGGACGAGGTCCAGCCTGTTGTAACAACTTGATCTAAAATACAGTCAAACACACAAAAAAGGTTGCAAAACCTTCCAAATACGGTATTAAGATCCCACAAACTAGCATAACAACTTTACTGTTGATATCCTATATCTAGTGTCTACAGTACATTACATTTACGTTTATTCATTTGGCAAAGACTTTTAATAAGAAACTAAATTCTGTGGGCCACAATCCAATCCAAGCATACTGTAGATATGAATAGTTGAGGGTTAGGGCTCTGTCCTATTAAAATCTGCTTTCATTTTTCCTTTTCTATATACTATTTCAGTACCTGGTACATTAAAACCACAAATGGTCCTTAACGAGAAATCTTCATAAGAAACTTGATTAGATTATTGTAATGGGGGAAAAGAATTAGATACAGCATTAAAGGATTAAAGGAGACTAAACACTGATGTCGACTGATTTAAACATACTTCTGAACAGCCTAAACAAGGATTAGCGAAGACACCTTTAGTACCGATTTGTTTTATTTAAATGGAAGGTGGAAATGTGCTACTTTGGAAAAAGATATCTCTTGGTACACCTCAGGGCTGTGTACTACTCCCTTCTATCACAGTGCTTACTTTTAAAAAGTATAATATAATATCCAAATCTTCAAGATCTAGAGTGTCTAGGTCATAAATATCTCAATGTCTATTACATTACCAGGATCTACTTCTTGCCAATTCTCAAAATCTCAAACTTTTTTCAACTCTATTTCTACGGATACCTTCGGAACAGATTTGTTTGATGAGTGTAACTATTAGGATATTAAGCTCATTATTATTACCTCTGCCAAGTAAGTTATGTTATACCTTCAGTTTGTTTAATTGTTTGCAGGTTTACAGAAAATGTACAAAAGATGATGCTTTGGACATGGAAAACTCTTTCCCAGCCAACACTGGGTGTACACCATGAACAGCTTTTCAGACCATCGCAATGCCAACACACACACAACCGTTCACACACACCTAAGGGCAAAAATTTGCAACAGCCATTTTGCCTAATGTGCATGTCTTCGGCAGTGGCGGCTTAGTGGTTAAGGCGATGGGATACTGATCCGAAGGTCAGTGGTTCAAATCCCCCCTATTACCACTGTTGGACTTGAGCAAGGCCCTTAACCCTCAACTGCTCAGTTGTATTAAAAATTGTAAGTTGCTCTGGGTAAGAGCGTCTGCCAAATGCCGTAAATGTCTTTGGACTGTGCTGAAAACCAGTGTACATGCATATGGCACAAAGAACTGCCCTCGTGAGCCTGGGACTTGAAGCCAGGACCTTTTTGCTGTGAGGCAGATGTGCTAGCCACTACATCACTGCGTATCACATCATGCACATCACTCATAGTACTAGTGGCCCCAGGCCACAAAAACTATTTGACCATATGTTGTTTTTTTAAGGTAGAAATATCTTTCATTGCTCTTACCTTACTCTCAAGCTTGTTCAGGCGACTGTTCAGATCAGTGTAACCCGTACAGTTCATACATTCTGCAGAAGAAATGAAAAAAGTAATTTAAAAAGAAATACTTACACGTACTCTTTCATTTGTCGAAACGTGTAATCCTATTAGGGTCACGGGGATGTTAGCCAACCCTGGGTGAAGACACCCTGAACAGCCTGCTAGACCGTCACAAGGCAACACACACACAACCATTCATACACACATCCTTACCTATAGGCAATTAGTTTTTTGAGCCACGGCACATTTTTTACATTGAACAAATCTCACGGCACACCACAAACCAAAAACGACACTGTAGCGTAATACTGTTTGTGTTTAATCACAATATAGATTAAACTCCCTCAGTGAGAAACCTGGACCTGTTTAGATGAACACACACGAAGCTCTTCCTCAGCGATCATCTCGTTCACAGTGCTTTTGCAGGCAGGTGGGATTACCCTCGCTGCCACCGTGTGGGACTCTTTAGATTTAGCTTTAAATTCAGCACCTATGTGGCTGTGAGGGCTCTCTGTCAGTTACCTCCGTAGTGTTTCTCAAAAATGTTTTTTTTAGATCATGTTTTAATTTAATAATTTACCACAATCATTACATGAAAAGTTTCTAGTGGGGCAGTGGTGGCCTGGTGGTTAAGGTGCTGGACTACTGATCCCAAGGTCGGGGGTTCAAGCCCCCCCCACTATCGGCGGGTTGTCACTGCTGTCCCCCCAGTGCAGCTAACTGGGTCATCAAAGGCCGGCCATGTCTCTCACTGTCTGTGGTGAGAGAATGTAAAAGAACCATTGCTGATTTTTGTAAAGAGGTAGCTGCATAGCCGTCAGCGTGTTTCTGCCCTGCGATGGCCTGGCGGGCTGTCCAGGGTGTACTCTGCCCTCACTCAGAGTCGCCCAGAGGCGCCAGCCTCACTGTGACCCTAATTAGGAATAAGCGGCTCAGAAAATGAATGAATGAATGAATAATGGTGGTGTGTTCCTGCCCTGTGATGCCCCCCCCCCCCCCCCCCCCCGCCACCACAACCACCCTAACCAACCATCTTTTGAACTCTGATGTTCTTTTAGCAACGTCCTTATTCCATGAGCGCATCTGAATCAAAAAGTAATTTGACTTTGCGCTGCAAAAAAATGACCAGTAATTACAATGGGTTCCAGACGTTATTACTGCGGTGCATTAGCGCTGTGGCAGCACATTCATGAAAAGAAATAATAATAATAAAAAAGAAAACCATAAATCAAACTAATAATTTTGTAGCAAATTTCATTTCTTTGGGAGAAAAGGGAATGTGAAGAAAAATAGTTTTAAATGCAGCAGAGACAAGAAAAGCTTACCCACTTAATTGCTGGGTCACAAAACCAATTCAAAGTACTGACAAGCTGCCAGTCATTATGGCCACCTTACCCTTCGAGCTAGAAAAGCTAGCACTTAGAAACTTCCATAACCTCTGCAGATCTAGTATATACAGTAGAGGACGAAGCTCCATTAACATATCAGTTTTCCAACCATCCATTGAGGTATTTTTTTTTGCCTTAAATATTCCACTGGTTTTGAGTGACTTGAATGTATTTATAGGAATGCTATCGTATCTAAATACCAGCATTCATCTTCTGTAACCAGTGGAAACTTTGAATACACCCTAGATACCTGGATTTGGTTTAGCTCAGTCTGACCAACAGACAGATGATCCATGAATAACATCAGGTTTGATGTGCACAATCTACTCACACAGTATTTATTTAACAAAGGAGGAGAAATTATGAATTCATAATGAAAGCATAAATACTGTTCTCTTGCTCAGTCCACGTTTTTGTTGCCTGAAAAATAATGTTACCAATAAAAACACAAGTTTCAAGTAGTTAGCTATGTAACTGCATTGATACCTGCGATCGAAAGCTGGGCAAAAATAAATAAATAAATAAATAAAAATCTATTTATTGATTATATATACATTTTGGTTAAGGAATCTGTGTAAAATAAAAATCACTTTAAAACTAGCAAATTTACACTGAGGCCATTAAATTCTCAAAATATTCTATACCGAACAGGGTTCTCAATAAAATGGCTTAAAACAAGAAATGAGTTTGATGTAATTCTCTGTGTTGACTTTGTTAAAATAAAATTGATTTCATAAAAAAATAAAGAAAAAAAACAATGTATATATATATATACCCCAAAACACCAAATTTTTTACACCAAACAAATAATCGATAACCACAACAAACAAATCCTAAACCCACCCAAACAAACCTTCAGGACCGCAGCATCACCCAGGGAAATCAAAACATGCAACTGCCGACAAAATAACATCTGCCCACTCAACGGCAACTGCCTACAATCATCGGTTAACTACCAAGCAATGGTTACGCGCAAAGACAACAACACAACGGAAACATACATCGGACTCACAGAAAATGATTTCAAAACAAGGTATAGGAATCATACCGCCTCAGCCTGGTTTGCCAATCCAGATGTACGGCCCCCGATAACCACGTGATGTTACAGAGACGTGTCAACTAAGACAGTCCTACAACCTCCAGAGCCCTGAGGCATTCAGGGAAGATCTCTTCCACCCCCAGAACCTGGCCACAGAGGAGCTTTGTAAATACCTTGACGACCTCCACCTCAGTAATGGGCAGACCCCCTCCTGAACCCCCAGGCTCTTCCTTTTCCACAGAGGGCTTTTATGTTGGTGGGATTGAGGATGTCCTCAAAGTATTTGCTCCATCTCCCGACAACATCCCCAGTCGAGGTGAACAGCTTCCCACTTTCACTGTAAAGAGTGTTTGTGGAGTACTGCTTCCCCCTTCTGAGGCTTTGGACGGTGATCCATACCCTTTTTGAGGCCAACCTTTTTGAGGCCCTCACTGAGCTCCACCCACACCCGAGATTTTGTGACAGCCCTGGCTGCAGCACGTTTGGCCTGTTGGTACCCACTTGCTGCCTCAGGAGTCCCACAGGCCAAAAGGACCCCATAGGCCTCCTTCTTCAGCTTGATGGCCCCCTCACCTCAGGTTTCCACACCCTGTTTTTCGGGGTTGCCCCCATGACAGGCACCGATGATCTTCCAGCCACAGCTCAGGGCTGCCGCCTCAATAATGGAGACACAAAACATTTGAACTCTATTTGAACTCTATGCCCCAGCATCCATTAGGATGTGGTTGTAGGTGGGAGTTGAAGGTGCTTTGGACAGGAGACTCCGCCAGACTTTCCCAGGAGACCTTGACAACACGCTAGGGTCTCCCAGATCTGGAGGCCAGCTTCCACCACCATCTGAGCCAACTCACCCCCAGGTGGTGATCAGTTCACAGCTCAACCATTCACACTCTCACTCACACTTCTTACCTGTGATGATTTTTACTCGGATACAGTGCAAAGTGACAAAGTGACACAGCATTCACTCAGGTAAAGTTACCCTGAACTGTGACCCACAGAGTGCATCGGGGCGAAACTTAAACATTCATGAACAATGGCTGACAGGATCACTGAAAGGTTCTTCTGTGGTATTCATATGCTATGAGACTGTTTGGTATGTCCACACCTAAGAATTTTAATTACAGGGAAGGCAAAAATACACAAGTGTGTTATTTTTTCTTATCTTCAACAATGTTGAAAGAAACTGTCACGTCTGTCACATGTGCTCGGTGTGAAACGACTTTCATCTGTGAAGAGCACAGGGCGCCAGTGGCAATATTTCAAATTCAAATACAAATTTTACTTGTAACATACAAATTATACACAGTACAATATGCAGTGAAATGCTTAGTACGACTGTCCAAAATGTAAAGAATAAACTTGGATAGTATTGAAATAAGCAAAAAGTTAAAGCTGGGGTTGGTAATTTTTAGCTTCGTACACAAACTGTTTTATTGGATGAAATGGTGTTCACACCCCTACAGCTGTCAGTAACTTATGAGATATAAGAAAACTCTGGGGGGTAAAAAAATCTGTCATCTGTGGCCACTGTAATCCTGTAAAAACACTGACCAATCACTGCCTCACAGTCCCCTGGGAAATATCCAATCAAATGCTCCCATTTCTCCCTGCTCATGTGTTACCCCCATCATGCACAAATCTGCAGTCACAGAAAAGCTTGTGGGTGGTAGGAGGCATGGCTTTGGAAGGACCTCTGAGGGCAATTTGAATGTATCTTCTCTTCCCAGCCAGAGCTGTGATAGATGTCTCTGTCAATATGTGACTGAGCCTGGATCTGCTTTTTCTTACTATCACCACCAGATGAAAATTTTTGCACCTGTCTTGTTGGTTTAATTATCTGTTTAACAAGTTCTCTCAAGCTTCTGATTTCTGCATTTATAGTTTTTAACCCTGAGCCGGTTATGGCTGGTGGGGTGTTGTTGGCATGGCGGGCTGGTGGGCGGGTGGTTAGGTGGCGTGACGATAGCTTTGTCCTGGCGATTGCTTGGCTCATGCACTGGCTAGCTTTCTGAAATGTTACATAGGCACTCCCTATGACCTAAACCTGTGCGTAGGGTGGCTAATAAAATGTTGATTGTCCAAAACTGTTTGTATAGGGGATGGCTTTTGTCATCCATGCGCTTGAGGCGTCCAGGCTGTGGTGTTACGACATTCTATAGAACTGTTATTTTTTATTTTGAGCAAGTCTGAACAGTGTTATATAAGCTTCTATTTTTTGGGAAAAATAAGTAATAAACAATTATTTAAAATGCTGACCATTGTCCTGCAAGTCAGTGATACATAACGGCCAACTCAGTGATGCGACAGCCTTATTGGGCTTCCTGTGGGTGGGCACACACAGACACCAGAGAATACACGGGATAGCCATCCAATCCATATTCCTTGACTATGGTGCTCTGCTTGGGGAACTCCTCATTAAATAATTTGATGCTTATCAGTCAAGGGACACTGATTTGAAAACTGATTGTCAACACTAGATGGCACATGTATCCTTCACTTTAAATGAATGCTCTAATTGGCCTGTCTTATCCAGAGTAATGTGTCCTCATCTCAAGCCCAACATACTTTTGTATTGCAGTGATGAGTGATTTCCACTCTCCAGTGAGCATGAATCATCTCATTAAGACTTTGATGAAGTGAAAAAGCAACTGAACAAGATGTACTTTTTTTTAATGAATTTAGTGTGTACATTATAAGTATCGTTTCTCTTTCTACTTGAGTCTGACAAACATACAATTCTGGTTCTTTGCCAGGTTCCAGTGTGACTTTTTAAAAAGGGGAATTTTTAAAAAGTATCTCTTCCTCATGCTGTGTTTTGGTCTGTCTCTTTTTCTATGTTAAAAAAAGTAGCAAACAAAAATGGAGAGAAGTCGTGATTTGTAGAGAAGATTGGAGCAGGATGAGTATAATAAGGTTTTTTTTTTGTGGCTATTAAAATCATTGAAGTAGAATTGGATAATAAGGAGGATGCCATTCCCCTGTACAGTGTTACGTCATAAACCCAACACCCACATTGTTGGTGTATTCTGTCAGGTTACAGGTCCATGTCTGCTATGTTTTAGTGTGTTAACTGCCCATAACATAAGTTCATGTCATTGAATCAGATAATAGTTAGCATGTGTTGTGTTGGACTGGTTGAGTTATAGCATAGAAAATGCTAACAGGGGCAGCACAGGGTTAGGACCATGTACCAGTGTGGAAATTTGATACTCTTTTGCTAGCTTTTGCTTTTACTGAAACATTTTATATAAGGAATGTGGTAGCTCTGGTATGGTGTCTTCTGCAGCTGCGTGGAAAAGTAAGATTTTTTTTTTCTACATTAACAAGCAGTTTTAATTAAGAATAAAATTGTTTGTATCCGTTCATAATCTCACTAGAGCTTATTTATGAGGGTTCCTGGAAGTTAGTGCCAACACCAGCAGACACTGGATACACACTGATTTGGTCACTAATTACTTGCAGGGCTAACACGGAAACGAACAACCATGTCTTTGGGCTGTAGGAGGGAACCCACACAGACATGGGGAGAAAATACAAACTAGTGAGCTGTCCAGGGTGTGCTCTGCCCTCGCCCAGAGCCGGCTGAGATGGGCGCCAGCCACTCCGCGACCCTAATTACGATGAAGAGGCTTCGAAAATAAATGAATGAATAAATTAATCACAGAATGCCTTGTTAAACACCAGGTTTGAACTCAGAACCTTCTTGCTAACCACTGCACTGTCTTCATATTTCTACTACTTCTAATACTACTAACGTTAAAAGTTTATTTGTACAGTTACTTCAAGTTAAATTTGGCACAAAGGAAAATTAATGTACTACTGAAAAGTCTTGGTATAGGTAAACATTTCATATCATAGTAAAGCACAGTTAGTACATATGGTTTAACTGAAGGGGTTGAACGTAAATGGCCCATCTACTTATGTAAAAGAAAATACTTGTGGTATTGTGATTTGACAGAAAGTCCTATGCACCAAGACAGTCAAACCCATTTTAAAATATAAACAATATATATTTAGAGAATATAGAGGGTGAGCCAGACAGTCTTTTTCAGTGCATTTACCTCAACATTTTATTTACATGATGTGATTTAGTCCTAGCAGAATACTGGCACACCATTTTAAGATTTGACTGTTTAAGATCTGCATGTTTCAGCAGAAATTCCAATTCATCAGAGCAGGTGGTGTTTTTCCAGTCTTCAGTTGTTCTGTTTTGATGCGCTTGTGCCTCTTTGTAGGCTCTGCTCTGAGTCCTGTTTTTGGCTGGCAGTTATGGACCCATGTGGTGTGCTGTTATAGCCCAGTTGTCTCAAGGTTCAACATGTTGTGCTGTTTGAGATGCTGTTCTGCTCACCACTTTTATAAAGCGTGGTTATTTGAGTTACAGTAGCCTTCTTACTGACTCAAACCAGTCTATTCATTCTCCTCAGAACGCTCTGATCAGCAAATATAGATTTTTGCCCGAATGTGTTTTTCACATCATTCGGTGACTATTATGATGTTATTGACCGATTGGTAATTGCTTGAATGAACAAGTGAACATGTGTCCTGTATACAATAACTAATGGTACGCCAGTGTTGAGAATGGATTTTCTTGATGTTGATTATTTTTACTGATGTCTAATATCGAAACTCAGCGAGGCTTTAATAATTCATCTGACATGGGTCATTGTGGGATCTCAAGCTCTTTACCCATGAAGTGGAAAGTGAAGTGGACTGAAACCCACTGTAGTTTCACGATGCACAAATCAAATAGACTGCAAAATGAACAATAAACAAAACGTACTTGGACCACCTGTGAAGGTATACGGGTCACTTTTGGATCATTTAAGAGTTGTCTGAATGTGTTCTGTTCACAAAAATTTAGTGTCATGGACCAGAGACCACTTGGAGCACTAAAATTGTGCAGGTGTGAAAACACCCTTATTCTCTGTCTGGGGAACACTCACTGATCTTACTGAAATCCCATGACCCTAGAGCTGTTATTTTTACTTATATTTCTGTGGCATAAATTTGACAAGTATAATAGTTTACCGTTATATTTTTATGTGGTCTTCTCCACTAACCCCCAAAAAACCCATGACATTTATAAGTAGTATGCAAAAAGTAAAAAAAAAAAAAAAAAAGTTATTTTAGAGTATTTGTATCAGTGACAGCACACTGTAAGAATATAGGGTAGTGCTGCAGATTCAAAACTCTCCCTATTGCTCTAACGCAGCTCAGCCTCACAGCAAGAAAGTCCTTTCACAGGCCAAAGACATGCACATTAGGCTAATTGGCTGTTCAAAATTGCCCTTAGTTTTTTAATTGTGTGTGTGTGTGTGTGTGTTGGCCTTGCAGTCGACTTGCTACAGAGCTGTTCAGGGTATACTGAGCCTTCTCCCAGAGTCAGCTGAGATAGGCTCCAGCCTCCCTGCCACCCTAGTAGGATTAAGCGGTTTGGTGAATCAATGAATGAATACATATTTTTTTGCAGTAGCACAGCAGCAGTGATATTCATCTGTGGCAGTACAATTCAACTCATCATCATCATCATCTTTATCATCACCATAATCTTTTAATGCAATTATCAGCTCTTTGATATTATTAGTTTTTGTCCTCTATCTTGCAAACAGTTTGCTTTAAGCAATATTAGACAGGATGTGGGCTAAAAGTAAGCCACAGTGTACAGCGCTTTACATAAGATAGACTTGCCTGCCCTAAATGGCTCTTCGTGTGTAATTGGATCTGAAGCCGAGCATGTATTGGATTAGATTAGCTAAAGGTAACATCTTCTAGTGCTCACTTCTTGCACATGCCTCCATGCACATTACATTTATTAGTCACAATACAAATGAAAATACATTCTAGAGCTCTCTATTTTACAGATAGCCAAGCTTAGATGGGTTTATTAAGATTCTGATATGCACACAATAATCTAGAGCACTTTATAAGTTTGTTCATCAAATTTTAAAACCCTGTTCTATTTGTATGCATAGTCCATTTTACCCCAAGCACAGACAAGAGTTTACCAATAATCTGACCCATTACTGTACCAATGTGACAATATACAGTCGGGTGCATTTTTAGTCATGGTAGAGAGTACATCTCTTAGAAATGTTTGATGTTCTTTTTTCTTCCCAGCATATGTGAACAAGCAAACACTTCATCTTCTTTAATACAGTGTCTACAGATAAAGGGCATATACAACAAAAAAAACCCCCAAAATGTACATTTTGTACCCATTCATTAATCACATAAAAAAAGTAAGAACACCTTATCAAACCTTCAAATCCATGCAATCAGAATCTGATGTGCCAGATTAGGAGCCATTAATTAGGCCATCCTGCATGTGGAACCTGTCTTATTTTAACCTGATATCTAAGGTTGCGTTCTCTTTCCTATTGTAGTGTGTGGTGTCATCATTCCAAAAGTTGAAGTTGACTCTGGGCCTTTCAACGAGATAATGAGGCTAAGCACACTAACCATACCTCCGAGGAATGACTCAAAAGGTAATGAGAAGTTAAGAGTAATGAAATGGTCTAGTCAAAGCCCAGGTTTGAGCCCCATTTAAATATTGTGGAAATTTAAAAAAAGGATATTACATGAAAGAAAACCTTCAAATATCTTACAACTAAAGACAAGTGGCCAGACTTACAGCTAGCCGATGAGAGAGACAGGAGGACATGCAAAGAGCCTGCAAAGAATAATATCTACTAAAGGGGGCAATATCATCGTCTAATGCAAAAGGTGTATTTACTTTCTACACAGAAAAATATTACATCTACTGCTATTTTTGTTCAATAAATAGTTTAAACATTTCCTTGTGATTTTATTAAAAATTTCCTTGTGATAATATAAAATATTACTTTTTATAGGCACTGTATTAAAGAAAGTAAAATATTTGCTTGTTCAAAAATGCTGCTAAAAATCCAACGATTTCCATGGGGAAACTTGGACTTGAGTGTAAAACTGCTTGTTGCACTCTGCAGTCATGTGTTCATCTTCTGTTTGATTGTCTTGACATGATTTGGAGGCCACTGACTTGGATGATTTGGTAAGTTCAGGCCAGTAAAGACCACCCACACATACTGCAATATGCTGTCCAAAGGTGAAGGTTTTAGTCTTGTTTTAAGACAAATAATTATTCAAGTGATAATTACTGGATAACTTTAAGTTTGTTTTCTGCAGTTGAAGCACTTTTGTGAAAGAGCAGAGCTGTTTATTCACATCTTTAATTTCTTTTTAAAATTGTTTTCCCCCCATAGCAATATATATATATAAAAT
>JBCNYG010000001.1:18544099-18556065 GCA_039654305.1 Porochilus rendahli
CGATCTTGTGTGTAGTTTCTCTGGGTGTGCGTTTGTGTGTGTATGTGTAAATATATAGTTTCTCTTTTTCTCTGTGTGTGTGTATAGTTTGTGTTTATAGTATAGTGTAAACTTCACTGGTTAGTGGATTTGAGCATATCAGGTGATATTAATTTGTGTGATGAGGAAGGGTGTGGCCTAAGAAGGTTAAGAACCTATTTCAAGGTGTTCGTAATTATTAGGCATATTCTTTTCTTTAGGCGAAATGCACACACAGAAAGAGAGAAGCTACAGAGAGAGAGAGAGAAACTAGACACACAGAGGGAGAGAGAGACTACACAGAGGGAGAGAGAGACTACACAGAGAGAGAGAGAAACAACACACACAGAGATAGAAACAACAGAGAGAGGGAGGGACAGAGAGACTACAGAGAAAGAGAGAGAGAAACTACACAGGGGGACACACGGAGGGAGAGCGAGACTTCACAGACAGAGACACAAGGAGGGTGAGAGGGACTACACAGAGAGAGAGAGAGAAACAACACACACACAGAGATAGAAACTACAAAGAGAGGGAGAGAGAGACTACAGAGAGAGAAAGAGAGCAAACAAAATGGCTTTAGCCTCAGAGTGTTTTTGAGTCAGGGAAACAGCCTGAGGATATTAATGCTGTCTTTATTTTACAGTCTTAGAGCTGATCTGTGAAGATATAATGAAATCACAATCCCTAATGTCACAATGTCAAAGTATTGGCAAAGGGTATATAATATTACATGAGCAACACCGCACAGTTCAAAGTCCAGTTGCCTTATTTTTAAGTTTTGGTTGTGCTTAAGGGTCATCTGGCTCAAATAGTGCAAGAGAAAATTTCCTACAAAACACATGTGGAATGTGGGTATCCCCGGTGTGATTTTCAATATGGATCTGGCAGAAATCACCACATTCACCGATTGCATTTGCCACATACTGAATACACATTCTGTAAACGAGGAGAAGAAATCTTTTGTGCTGCTTGTTTGCAGTATATTTTCCCTGTAGCTCAGTGGCACCACTCAGTACACTGGGCAGACAAATGCTCTCAGTGCTCCCCAGTGGTCACAGTGCTTTGAGATGCCGATAGTTTATTGTGCTCCCATGTAGTATGTACCAAATCAGTGATCTTCCTCAGGCTCAGTGGATATCGCTGAATATTGAATACGATTAGTGATATCTACAAAGCATAAGGTGAATAATCCTTTCTTATAAATGTACTATATAGTTTGCATTCATGATCCTACATATGTATTCTATGGTTTTTGTCCCCAGATGCCTACTACAGACAGTGACTCGAGGCCTTGCTGTCACGTCGTGATTTGTGCTGTACTGCTGTTTTCTTTTTGTTTGTTTTGTTTTTTCCTTCACTTTTTGAGGATCGCTGCATACTGCAAACAGCAGGGTGTGGGGTCTGTTTCTGCGCTGATCTCATCTAAACCATCATGTCCAGACTTTTAAACACACACATATTGTCTTAACTCTGTGTGCACAATGATTACGCACCCATTTTCTGGCAACCGTGGAAGATTTTATTTATTTTTTTATTTATATTTTGTAAAAACTGACAGGAGTATCATTAGATTTACTTTTCTGTGGTACATTGTTGTGATATCAGTGTTGTAATGAGAACATGTATTTACTGTCACATAATCACATGAGCCATGCCAGTACATTGATAATAGATGTAGACTTGCTCACACGGGTAAGTGTTTATCATTGATGTTGGGGGGTTATTTTTTTCCCAGTAACAACCATGCATTCTGCTGGGCATGGCAGTTATATCCACTTAGACAAATTGAGTGATAAACAGAGAAAATGAGAGAGTATGTCCTTCGTGAAATTTTAAGTCTTTGATTGTTTTTGATCCAAAATGATTTGTCATGCAGGGTTCCATGTCCTTGTGCTTTTGTTCCAGGAAATATAAACATGATTATTCATTCATTCAATCATTCATTTTCTAATCTGCTTACTCCTAATTAAGCCATTGCAGAGCAAACACACAACTATTCACTCACACCTAGGGGCGATTTGAAACCGCCAATTAGCCTACTGTGCATGTTTTTGGCCTGTGGGAGGAAACCGGAGTACCCAGAGGAAACCCACACAAGCACAGGGAGTACGAGCAAGCTCCTCACAGAAACACCCCGAGCCCAGGAATCGAACCTGGGACATTCTTGATGTGAGGTGGTCGTGCTAACCACCGTGCCACCTAGGACATGAAAGTGTTAGTGCCTCTCCTACATTAGTGTTCATTTGCCTGTATTTACAGTCCGAATCATGAACACATCACATTCACTGAAGTATTGAAGAAAGATGAACTATTATGTCGAAGTCAAATTAATGAGTATTATTCAACAGTTTTTCTTTGTTGACCGTATTTATTTATCCTTCTGTATATTTTAGTGATGATTTTACACACTGGGATGAGATGGTCCATGAACTCGTAGAAATGCCTCATCTATTCTTTATCTGGCGGAATTAAACGGCGTTGTGCATTCCTGTTTTGCACTGAATGTTAAAAATTATTAGCTGTTTGTTGCCAGATCATTTTTGGAATATAATGAAGTATTTGCTGTAAAGTGACTTTGCTTTAACTGCTGTCATCAGCTTATATTTGGGGAAGCAACTAATCTGATACATCTTGTATATCAATATTTTAAGCGGCAATTTAAAAAAATTGCCCATTCTTAAAATACATGCTGAGGAAAAATTCCTGATTATAATGATTTGTTATACAATCAAATGCTGTATGTCTTGTGATCAATCTTGAACGTTTGTGTCTTGCACATTATTTCATAAGTTTCACTGGCAAAGTATGATTTAAAAAAGAAATAAATGGATTTTAAATAAGTTTCATTTGTTTTCTAATTTATCGAAAATCTTCTAAGTGTAATATTGGTAAAGCTGATTAAAATTTCAGATCCCAAAAAGAGCTTGTCTTTCCTTCAGCACTGGCTGAGTGGCAAGAGCATCCTTGTCAATCACAACAGCATTATATCCTTCAAGTAATTGTGTGTGTTTGTGATGTAGTGTATGTGCTGTCCTCAGAGTACGCTGTTTTTATCTAGCACCAACACAGAGTTCCTGAGAGGGGACCCGTCCATTCGTCATGCACTTTCGCCTCACAATTAGTGATCATAAATTGGTGATTTGTTCTAGGACCTACATATTTTAAACAAAAGTCCATCACTACACTCTCTTGCATGAGTCCTCAGGACCATGATCTTGGCCTATTTTCAAGATATTGGTGACAGTTTTCCAAAATGTATAAAGTTTGCATACCTTTATATCTTTAATTTATTAATTTGCCAAGGTGCTTAATCCTATTAATCTTAACTGTCACTGGGTGAAGGTGGGGTACACCCTGAACAGCTCACAAGACCATCACAGCACCAACACCCACAACCATTCACATTCACACCTAGGGGGAATTTGGAACAGTCGTTTAGCTTAATGTGCATGTCTTTGGACTGTGGAGGAAACCAGAGTACCATGAGAAAACCCATGCAGACATGGGAAAAAATACTTCACACAGAAAAGCCCAGGAATTGAACTGAGGCCCTTCTTGCTCTGAGGCTGACGTGTTAACCTCTACGCCACCCATCATGCCTACCCTTATTCCTTTATTAATCTTGTAAAGGAAAATAAGGTTGTGCATTTAACCTATTCAAAGCTGTGGGCAGCTGTTTTGGGGCACTCAGGGAGCATTTGGGGTTGATGGTTAGGTGGCTTTCTTAAGGACCCTCCAGCTATAAAAATAGAAGGAGGGAAAGGTGCTGTTCACGCCTCCTGTAAAAGTATAACAGTTGATAGCAGGATGGGGGTCTGCAGGTGAACAAATTGTGGAAGGCTGGACAAACCCTTCCATCAGCTGACAGGATTCTAGTGGAAGGCTGGACAAACCCTTCAGCACCTGACAGGATTGTAGTGTAGAATGTTGATTATAATGTTCATTGTAATAGCTTGCAAAACATCAATCCTTTAAAAATTTTGTTTTTTGATCATATCTGTAATGAAAATATGGATATCACTAGGGACGACCCGATACAATATAATCACGATTTCTTTGTGCTGGTTTGTATTTTGGTTCTTGAAGTATCTTGGTTTTATAAATGTCCTGATTCATTGTTACATTTTTTATTTATTTAATTTTTTTTGTTGCATTTTTGTTGCAATTTTAAAACCTTGATGTATGTTAAAAAATCTGGATCATATCTCTAAAACTTTAAACCTTGAAAGTTGTATTCATGAGCTGCACAGTGAATGTAAGTAATTCAATATAACCAAGAGTGCATAAACAATACAAATTTACTTGTTAACTGGTGGCATGCTCCATGTACTCTGGTTTCCTCCCACAGTCTAAAGACATGCACGCAGAACCGTTTAATCCTGTTAGGGTGGCACATTAGGTTCATTGGCTGTTTCAAGTTGCTCCTTCAGGTGTGAGTGAATGGTTGTGTGTATGCTGGACCTGCCATGGACTGGCGAACTTCACCGCATTCACCGCCTGTAGCCTACCTGAGAGAATAATGGTTTGGCAACTGAATGAAAATGACTTCAAATAAAGTAAAGTTTTGGAGACAGTGTGGTGATACATGGATCACCATACAATATATTTTATCATTTTATTTGGAAAACTATAAACAAGTTGCTCATAAATGATATTTATTATATTTTTTTCTTAACTTCTTAAACTGGTGCGTGTTTTCAATTATAATGAAATAAAACTCTACAACTAGTTCCGTAAATGTCTTTTTGTTTTTTACATTGAGATTCGAAAATGAAATGGAAAAAAAAGCCTGCATAAGACAGTTGAAAGCGCTGCAGGCTGTAGGCCGAGTGTGATCTACCTTGGGCAAAACAATAAGGCTGTAATAACTGGTGAATGTTTGAAACCAGTGATGTTTTATTTACTCAGATACACACAAAATAATTGTGTGTAATTCTAATGTAAGGTAGGTGAGGGAGGGAGGGGTGAGGGGAGTGTGGGCTGGAAATTCATGGGACGCAACTATATTGTGATTTATGTACGTCATCTGAAGGTTGTGGTACATGTATAATGTAGTGGTTGCTATGGTGTCAAAGGTGGTTGTTAGGGTGTTTCCTGAGATACAGGTATTTTAACTCAAGTCCACCTCCTAGGTGTGCCCACACCCCATCTTTATTATGCAGGCCGAGGAATATCCTGAAATGTGTGTTCAGTTGTTTGAATTGTTCATTGCGTTTTGGGTGTTGGTGTAATCTAAGCACCACCCTGTAATCATTGATTGACATGAAGCAGCCATATTCTTTACAAATGCCAACTGTATTTTAAGTGATCCTTGATGAACAAATGATAAATATTACATCAGAATTTTCAGGTACAGTTTGTAATGACTGATTTTGCATATTTGGCAAATTATCAGAAATTTGAGGGGGTGGAGAAAAAATTATTCAAATTCAAAATAATTAATAACTCTATTTCCTATCAAAACACAAACACACGATTTCCGGATAGAAGATATGATTATGCTGTATTTTGTAACACACTTGCAAAAATAAAAAAATAAAACAAACAAATAAATAAATAATATATTACAATATGGAGACTGCAATCTGTGAAGGGGGCACACAGTGGATCAGTGGTTCTCCTGGTCAGCTCACAGAAAGACGATTCTTTTTAGACTTAATGACCAACAGCTTCTCTGTATAGAATCTGCATGTTCTCCCCATGCATGTGTGGGTCCCCCTTTGGGTGCAATGTTTTTGTCCCACATTCCAACAGCATGCACAAATCACCTGGCTGCTCTAAATACCCGATATGTGTGAGTGTGTATGTTTGTTTGTGCCTTTGTTAGCCCTGCAGTAACCTGGTAACCTGTTCAAGGTGTACCCCGCCTCTCACTCGAGGTCTTGCTCATGGCTCCAGCTCACCCATGGCTCAGATAGAGCTGAGAAGTGGTAAAGATAATGGATGGACCTATGGATAATCTGTAAAGTGAACCGCATAATCCAACATAATCCATTTTACTCACTAACCTTATTCTATCTCTCTCTATCTCTCTCTCTCTCTCTCTCTCTCTCTCTCTCTCTCTCTCTATATATATATATATATATATATATATATATATATGCATGATTTCCACCATGGAACACATTAAACAGCTCCCGGCAGCAGTCACATTAAGCTTGAAATGTGGTAAACAGATGGACCCTCACTACAGTAGGTGTTTTTAATTAGAGTTTGTTTGGGGTGATCACATGACTTTTATGAGGTGACATCATTCTGAAGGAGCTAAAGGAAAACACATGTCCCTGCTGTGAAAAATTAAGGGATGGACCTGGTGAGTCAGTCGCAGCTAAGAGTACAAACATCATACTCTCTGAACATACTTGAGAGCTTGTGACAATGAATCCTGTCCCTTCTTTGCATCTCCCAAAAGTTCTCAAGGAATTTTTAAAATTTAATCTTGACTAGTGCTCCTCTTGGTAATTGTAGTTCAACAATAATATATTTTATAAATTTCATTCTCTATCTCCATATCTATTCAATTTCTATGTCCTCAGTGAGCTATAGGATGTAAAGAACGCCTGAGGTGTCTGTAAGCATATGCAGTCTAATGTCACTTGGAGTAATGGAGGGCACTGGGAAATGGCAGCATGAGAGACTATGTGGCGTACATGGAATCATCATGCACAGAAGCGGAGGCCTACTGGTGAAGTGTTGCAGGAGCACCAGAATAGCACACCAGCCAGACATGGCATCTGTTATTTCACTTTAGTCACAACTTCTGTCTCTGTTGATTACGTGATATAGGAAATAGATCATCTTGAACAGAGCAGACTGTAGAAGGGTGAGAATGGAAAAAAAGAAGAAAGCAAGGATGAAATGCAGTGAGAGATACAAAGACAGAGCAAGACAGCAAAAGATAGAGAGAGCTGGATAGGCAGAAAGTCTCCCTTTTCCATGCTATTTCCCAGAGGGGAACCGGAGCTCTGCATTCCTTGCATTGCGACTCGCTGACAAACAATCCCAACTTTATCTCCAGCACGTGGAGCAGCTGAATGGGTTCAGTGTCTCAGATGGAAGCTGGAGTTTACCCAGTGAAAGGGGCAGAGCCACTGACTGCTTGGCCAGGCCCCAGTGCCCCTTTGAGCCTCTGCACTCTTAAACCAAACACATGCTGGTGTAAGGTGGCCCAGAAGGCCAGAGTGTACAGAGAACGATCTGGAAGCAGATGGGCCGTTAGGGGCCAAGGGCAAGCATCCAGTGAGATGCAGTATGTAAAAAAGAATTCACTGTTTGGAATAATTGCTAACCATATTAATAAGCAGCACTTTTTGGATGAAGACGCTCTTCCTTCTCGTTAGTTAAGTATAAGTTTGATAATTATATCATCAGGTTGAGGAGCTGCAGTCTTTTTGAATATTGCTTCTTGTTGCTGATATAATGTAAGGTTTGGATGGAAATCTGGTTCTGGTTCACTGTTAGAAGAAAATAGCAACTTAAAACATAGTGTCAGTGACATTGTCTTCCCAACTTTCCCAAATCCAGAAATAAAGAATAGAACACCAGTAGTGGCAGAAAGAGGTAATCTTTTGCTGCAGACGTGGCATACATGTAGCACGTTGAGACAGACAGACAGAGTGAGAAAGAGAGAGAGAGAGAGAGAGAGAGAGAGAGAGAGAGAGAGAGAGCGAGCAAAAACAGAGGACTCTTTCAGTCTGTCTGTATTTACAGTATCTGACGATCCACCCATTTTTCATCCCCCACGCTGCCCAAGGCCAGATGAAAGCTGTGGGCTGTTCTGTCCAGATGTTTAGGTAGGGCTTTTGGCCAAAGAGGTGCTCTGCTTGTCGTTGTCTTGCCCCCATGCATGCCTTGCTGATCTCCTGTTGGGAGAGTTAGCTTTGTATTTTATCAAAGCTTGTTGCTCAACTTGTGTGCAATAAGGCCGATGAAGGATATGCATTGATATGCGGGAGAACTGTGATCTCAAATGTAGGCTTTTTCCAGAAGGGAGAGTGACGCTTATGGTCCATTATCTTACACTGAGTACTCCACTGTCTGCTCAAACAGTGTACCATTGTCTGGATTAGTGCTCAGTGTGTCTTTGGCCAAGAACTTCATAGGTCTTCTGGAAGTGAAGGTTTTTTCTCACTGAAAAGCAAAATAAACACAACCCCAGGAACACACTTTCATAGCTCAGCTTCTATAAATATCCACCCACTAACCCATATAAAAAACTTCAAAGTGCTCAATAATTTAATGACATCTAGGCATTATGCAATTAAAACCTTTATGTGGACATTTAGTTTCGCACAATGATTACAATTCAAGAGCATAGAAGATTCTTACGTGTATGTAAATATAGATTTCCTCCCGTTATTCAGCTATTTGCTTGTTCTCATGTGTTTTTAATAGTATTCCTGAACATGCATGTACTTTTTTCCAGTTGTATTTCAGCATTTGCCTTCATCTTTTTCAGCCTTTGCCTTCATCTTCTCCGCAGTCTTGTTTTTCTCTCCATTTGATCCTCATTTTCTCTCATTTTGTTTTCCAGTGTTTTTCCGTTTACTGCTTTGAACTGGATTTGTGGTTTGCTTGATTCTTTAAAATGTTTGCCTATATTTATTTCCTGAAAAAGGCTCCAATTATGGCTAAACATTCCCTGGGAATTTGACCTTTGGTGAACCAAATAAAATGTAGTTTATAATTCATATTATTATTTACATAATCACAAATACCTAGCTGAAGTGTGTATACAGTAAAAGAGCACACTAAACACCAGGCAGTGAGAGTTCTGAGAATCCCATTTCCTAGATTTCAAAAGGGCTGCTAGGAAGCAGAGAGGTCAGTCCAAGAACAGTGAAGAGAAAAAAATCAGTTCCTTATGGTTCCTATACATCAGGCACACCACCTTCTCTTCTAATGAGACATTGAGACTTATTCAATGGATATTTATGAAGAAAGTAGAATGTACATGATTCATGTAAGATAAAAGAAGTAGCAACAAAATACCTGCATGAATATATATTTTTTATTCATTTACTTTTCAAAAGTATTCAGGAATGCTAAATATACTCACTGCCAATGAAAACTCAACACAATTCTATTTGTAATATCTTTGGGACCATCCTATCTGAGCATGAGTACTGGCATTTCAGTGACCCTAAACACCTCATTTCCAGTAGCAGCACTCACCGTCACACTTGACTGAGCTTGAGCTTTGGATCTAGACTCTTTAACAGCTCCAAGTTTGTTTGGGGGTCTCAGTAAATCAGAAATGGGTGCATTTAACAAGTGCTCATCTTGCCTACATAAATTTTTTACACAAAGATTTTTAGTTGTTATTGATTGATACTGTTCAAAATATGTATGAAATTGATTTTAATAATTTAATTGACCATTTTGAGACAAAATATTTGATTGCATATTAAACATATATAATTTATTCTGAGGCTCATGATCAAGAGGTTGTGGGTTCGAATCCCCATTAGACCCCCTCTTAACAAAATACATTGCAGTTTTTTTATTTTATATATTATGGGAAAAAAATCTATGATATTCTTGCTTCAAAATTCTATTCTATTAGGCAGTGACATTCTGTATTACTTTTTAGTGACTCTTACAAGCATTTTTAGGAAATGAGAAAATCAGCATTTGATGTTCATGCAGTTGGGTTTTACTGATTAAAACCTGATGTTTTAGCAGATGAAAAGTAGTGGCATATGGGAAAGGAATAAATTAGAATCAGTCATCACCTCTGTTAGGATTATTCCCCCATTTGTTATGTTTATCAAATACCAAAACTCAAGACAACTATAAATATATGAATATGGGATCCAGATTTGAACTTGTGGGTTGAATTGATTCTGCAGTCCAAGCACTCAGTGTAAAGTCACTGATATTCCTTTTCTAGCTTTGTTATCATTAGAATGGGAGGTTATGGACATTAGATTATATTTGGATTCCTTTATTGCCACCACATACGGATAATAATATAGCCATGCATTAACAAATGTGTTAGAAATAGAGACAACCAGATCCACCAGATAAAACCAGAGTGTTTATACATTTTAAGTAAATCTACAATTTTTAGTAGTATGTGTATACAAAATATCCATTCTGTATTATGTTTTATGAATAAGGCTTAAATTTATAAAAGTTGCGTAAATCCAGCTATCTGTAAGAGGCCATACTTGTAGCTGCAATTTTAATTTTAATTCTTTCTTCCTTTTTTTCTCTCCCTGTTTTTTCACCCCTAATTTTAGTCGTATTCACTTACCACCCCTCAAGTTTTGCCATCACTATCACCATCAACCAGGAAGGGGTGTAAGCATGCACATGTCCCCTCCATAACCACGCACCTCTTTACGAACTGTTGCGCATGCGTAACTGGGGGCGGCCTAACACACTAAATCTAACACACTCAGAGGGAAAGCGCTATCTGCCCACTTGTACGAATGAGCTCACAGATGCGATGATTGGCTGGTGATTGCTGTAAGTGTCAGGGAAGTGAGCGTTTCCCATCCTCACGTGAGAGCTGGCCAATTCATGGATGGCTGTGGCACCAACCTGGATTTATGATGATAATCACGCGCCTTGTCGATGTGTCACTCAGGAGCCCATTTTAATTCTTTCTGACATGGTGGCACATAGTTAGAGATAGAAAGTGATTAATCTAGTGCATTGTTAGACTTGATGCAGATCATTAAATATTTCATGATTCAGTTTTTTGTTTATTTATTTGGCCATTAAAACATTAAGTAGCCAAAAGCAACTGTTTCAGTCAGTTTTATAATTGCTTTCCTTAAAAGTTGGTTAAAACAAAAAAGGCATTATGATTTCTTGGATAAACAAACAGACGGATTTGTGACTGTCAGATGGGATTGTGATTGTCTTCCCATAAATCTGTTTGTTTGTTTGTTTGTTGTTAAGGGAGGGATGAAAACTTCTGAGTTTTTTTAAATCAGGAATTCGGACTACTCAAAATTGTGGAAGAAATGTTTACATTTAAAGTACATTCGTGTCTTCTATCTAGAAGAGATTTATTATTTTGTTCCATCTGTAAAGAAACAGAAGCTGAAGGGGAAAGTCTGTTCTGAAAACTTTTCTTGATGGAGAATATGACTTTCCTCTCCAGTGAATTCAGAAGAGCCAAGGAATATTCCACAGTCTCGCTGGAAACAAGACGCAAGCATGGGAGCCAAGTCTATCCCTGTTCCACTTGGGCTATATTATATTAATACCATCAGTCATTCATTAGGATTTATAAACATTACAATTTACATGAATTTTAAATATCTAATGTACTGCTACATTTTATTTAAAATGACTTTTCGTCTGATTGGGAAAACAGTCTCGCCACAATTTCTTGTCACTCTCAAAACCTCAGCACTCCCATCCTCCCCCTCCTCGTTGATTAAAAAAAGCTGCATGTTGGACAAAAAAGCTTTCAAGAATGGATTGAAGCCCCAGGATGACACTGGGGCCCCTGTAGGCTGATTCTCCTCTTATGTGACCCAATGAACAGGCCCACTTCTGGTCGTGGCTTCATCTTCTGTGGGCCTCTCCCCAATGACATCACTATACTCACACTTTACCGGTCATTTCCTTCTGACCTGTCAAAGTGCTCAAGGCCATATACAAGGACCTTTTTCATTAGGAGACTGTATAAGGTTTCTCACTTTTCTTTAGGCTGCTTACATCTTGCTTGACTTTCTATAAATCCTGTGAGAGGAAAATCCTCTTATGGTTCGGCATTTACTCCTACAACCAAATCTAGACTTAACAAATCTCACAGAAAATTACATTACAGTATGACACAATTTATGCTGTATTAATTAAAAAAAAGTTTTGATACTGACAATATATTTACTAAATAGTGATAAGAAGGTGGGCGGCACGGTGGCGTAGTGGTTAGCACGTCCGCCTCACAGCAAGAAGGTCCTGGGTTCGATTCCCAGCTCGGG
>JBCNYG010000001.1:18559018-18572456 GCA_039654305.1 Porochilus rendahli
GTGACTGATGGCCCTGCGATGGCCTGGCGAGCTGTCCAGGGTGTACCCCGCCCTCGCCCAGAGTCGGCTGAGATGGGGGCCAGCCTCCCCGCGAACCTAATCAGGAATAAGCGGTTTGGAAAATGAATGAATGAATGAATGATAAGAAGGTAATTTGAGTGTGAGTAGTTGTGTGTCTCTGTGTTCGCTCTGCAATAGACTGGAGACCCCTGTTTAGGGTGTACTCAGCAGTTCACCCAAATTCAGGTGGGATCTGCTCCTGCTTCGCCAGTGACCCTGATGGATGTACAATATAGATAATGGATGTATGGAGTGATAAGGTATTTGGTTTACATGTATGTTGTTTGTGTTGTAGTGTTACAGAAAGTTGATTTCAGCTAGTCAACTTTATTTTAAAGCTCATTTATATAATAAAAATGACATTGAATAATACATCATGAAAAAAAGGAAGTAAAATCTTTCAGAAAAGTACATATGTAAAATGTATGTCAAAGAAAGGAGACGTGTCTTTAATGGTGATTTAAAGTGTTTGAAAGTGGAGGCAGGTTTCATGTGAAGTGGCATTTTGTTCCATAAGAGAGGGGCAGCTACTGCAAAGGCCCGATCACCTCTGCTCTTGAATTTGCTTTTTGGCACAGTGTGTTTTGGCACATCTGTTTGGCTGACCTCTGTCCTCTAGGTGGAGTGTAAGCATGAGTTCAGCTAGCTAACTCGCCAACACCATAATTTTAAAATCAATTCTGTAACTAACAGGGAGCACAGTACAGGTGTAATATAGTCCCGTTTTAAACTTAAAGTATTCTGATATTTGAAGACTCTGTCTTATGTGCTCATTAGTAGGTTGAGATATTCTTGAATAAGAAAAACTCTGATTCTGTCACTAAGGTGCACAATTCTATCTGACAACTTGAATAAATGATGTAGAAATAACAGGTCACATATCTTTGGTGTTATCAGAGTATATGGGTCACAACTTCTTTTTCTCATAAATGAGTGAAGAGACAGTTTTGTGAAGATCAAAGAGAAGTGTCTGTATATAAAGCTGCTCATTATCAGCAGATCCATAAATAAATATTACATCGTTTTGACTTCATTACCACAAAAGGAAACCAACTTGGTTCTGATTTTCTTCATACATTCGAACATGTTTAGGTTCTCTAAGTATATTACTCAGGGCTAGTCAAATAGATATCTGTCAAAGAGAAATGATAGCATGCAACATATTATTCAACTATTAATGCTATTAGCTAATTTGTTTTTTTGTAATCAGACTGATTGGAGAACAGGGGTTCGAAGGCAGATAAAGAAGGAAGTGTCAGGAAGTGTGTAGTCTGCGTAATGGGATTGAGTTGTTCACACAGATTAGCAGCAGGCAGCTAAGGAAATGAGAGCAAGAGGGGATTTGTACACTGACACATATTCAACATTATGCTTGCTGTTGAGAAGTGTTGTCCCTTAAAAGTAATAAAAAAATGGTACTGTAATCCTTGCAGTTGAAAAGTATATGGCAATACTACGTACATTTGTAAGGTGAAGAAATACTTCCTTCTGTCTGTAAGATTATTTACATAAATTTAATTCCCGCATGTGTAAATACGGCACTATATGGCTGCCAATCAGGTAAAAGGAAAGAAGCTCAGTATCATATCATAACATTAAACGTTTTATATTATCAGAGTATATATTCAATATAAGTATATAGTATATAATGTCAATATAATACAAAAAATAAAATATTTAAAGTCAAAAGTTTCACGTTATGACACTGTTTTCATATTATTTTGACATACAAACTTGAAGCAAGTTAACAATAAATATTTAATGTTGTTACAATGTAGTATGTCAAAATAACAAGAATATATAATGTTATACCCTTAAAAAATTCCCATTATACCATGATAAATATTACAACCTGCTAATTTTGTATGACAAAAAAATGTGAAAATATACTGAAATAAGATGAAAGGTTTGATATTTTAATAGTAAACCTTTCTCATTATAACGTGAAAGTGATCTTCCTTTCTTTTCACTGATTGGCAGCAATTATAAATCAGAGAACATCATGTAATTGTGAGTTTATAGGTGAACTGTTGGAGGAGGTAAACTTTTAACCAAAAAGTGTGCTATATAGTCCTTT
Organism: Porochilus rendahli; assembly: GCA_039654305.1. Classification (NCBI taxonomy): domain Eukaryota; kingdom Metazoa; phylum Chordata; class Actinopteri; order Siluriformes; family Plotosidae; genus Porochilus; species Porochilus rendahli. Next base: position 18,561,156 of record JBCNYG010000001.1, read on the forward strand.
ACTCTATGCTCCATAATCTAATGGCTGACATACATGCCATGATAATCTTATTTTAGTGTTTTATTAGAGACACATGGTTCCTAAAATAAATGTGAAATCATTCATTTTCTGGTCAGATGTCATATTAAAGTTGGTGCAACTGCTTGAGCATGACGTCTTTGGTCTGTAATTGGGGGAAGCACCACAGGTTCCAAACAACAAACTGTACTTAGGTGGTGGAAACTGTTAAAAACATTATCTGGCCATAAAACGTGTAGTGGGAGGTCATCGAAATGAAAACCAAGCTTTCTCTGTATTCTGTGGCTTAGAAAAGCAGACGTTTAGGGCAAATTTTACTGGTCTGTCTCCTGCTGTCAAGAACTAGTTGTAGCTGCTGACTGATGTGGGGTGCTCCCAGTGGGTAATGATAGATCTTTTTCCCAAAACTAAAAAACCTACTGTAATTCAGCACTTTTTAAAATGCATGTTGAGACATTTATATAGATGCAGTTATGCAAGCGATGCAAGTAAAGAAACTTTGCAGAGAGGGTATTTAGGGTGAAAGCAATAATGTAGAATGATAAAATGTTGAGTATATTGCATGGTATACCACCCTGAAGGTTATTTAATGTGTGAATTAAATTAAAGGTCATCACAGTAACCTTTTGAAAGTTCTTGCAAAAAAACATCCAATGTTTGGTTTTCTTTTTATCTGAATTTGGAAGAAATACAAAATAATTGTTTTATATCATATTTGAAAAAGTACAAAACGTTTAAAGGACTACCTAAAACTGACACTGGTCTTGAAATTTCAAGCATTTTTTCATGTGAACTTGCCCTTATTCTTATTACCAGAGCACAGGATCCATATATAGTACATAGGATAAGTTACATAAATCCGTATATAGCATATGTTAGTATTTTGTCCCATTTGTGGTTTATTTATAGTACAATAAAAATCAAATGCCTCTAATTAAATTTAAACTTTTGCTTCATTCAAAACTTTCATAATTAATAGTTCTCAAGTGACAAATCAAGCATATTAGTACTCTGACAGAATCAAAAGAGTCAGTTTGTTTGCAATTTTTTTGGTAACCCTTAATGTTTTATCTTTAGAATAGCTCAATAGCGCCTCCATTTGGATAAAGATGATTTGAAGACACACATATAGTACAGCATGTTCTATACATAAGACTAACTCTTAAATCCTATCTATTACTTTTTCTTAAATCACATCAGTTTTGTGTATGTAGAAATGTACTCCTATGTTTGGAACGGTGAAGTCTTGCCAGTCTTTCTGTCACCTCTTTTTGATTCCAGGTCCATGCCAGCCAGGGTTTGGACTGACAGTCTGGGCCTTCTGGAACATTTCAGACTGAACATTGGACCAATGGCTGTCGGCCTTGCCACATGGTACATTAATGTTAAGAGTCAACTGTTTCTTTTTCTTGATATGGAAAACGAAAGTAGAAATGTGGGAGGGAAGACTTTGGAAAAACAAAGCAAAGTCACTGGAGGCTTACCTTTTGTAACATAAAAAGCTGTCAGAGCTGTTTGGCTGCATTGCCACTGTAGTGATGTAATCAAAAATCACTGAATGAGCTTGTTGAGGGCCAGGTGGCAGTTAAGTTGTAACAACATCCACTTAACATAATATTGAGGGGCAGACAGCAAAGAGACCTACAGCATACAAAAGCATACTACTATTTGAACTTCTATCAACATTTACAGCATTTGGCAGACACTCTTCAGACTTCAGATGAATAATAATAGTAAAAAAAATCGAGATGGCAGAACAAGTGCTATAGTACCTTAAATTTATTTGGAACACAAAAACGACGGTAGGGTGCTGGCTTACTGACCCAGAGGTTGTCACCACTGTCCTCCCAATGCAGCTAAATGGGTTTTTCAAAGGCCAGCCATGTCTCTCACTGTCTGTGGTGAGAGGCATGTAAAAGACCTTTGCTGTCGTTCGTAAAGAGGAGTCCACTGAGTTACCGTCAGCGTGTTTCTGCCCTGCGATGGCCTGGTGGCTGTCCAGGGTGGACCCTGCCCTCGCCCAGAGTCGGCTGAGATGTGCGCCAGCCTCCCCGCGACCCTAATTAGGATTAAGCGGTTCAAGAAATGATGATGAACAGTTCAGGAAATTAATGAATGAATTATTAATGAGCTTTATGAACCTTTGATCCTTAGATTGCTTCCATCCTCAAAATTACAAAGATGGCAGTTCATAAGAACATGACCAAGCAGCAGAAAATTACAGACTGGCAGAGGATGAAAATGGCTCCTCACTGAATGGTCCTCACAAACTGTCACTTGATTTAACTCAATTACCATCAAGTCACCTACAAAAAGAATGGCAAATAGAAACTGGGCATAAGTACACAGCAACAACAGATAAAAACAGGTTCCTCTGGGTGGGGTTGACGTCATGAAAGGTAAATACATAGATAATAGATATAATTGATGAGGACATTACTGCACTGTTAAATGTGATGACATGATTAAATATAATTGATTCCAGCCTTGACAAGAAATATGTCATAGGAGGTAAATGCCTATTTATAGGAAAGTTAAATACAATAATAAACACATTATTGAATATTCAATTCAATTCAATTTTATTTGTATAGCGCTTTTTACAATTGGCATTGTCGCAAAGCAGCTTTACACAGTAAATTAAGTTGGGGAGGAATCTAAAAATGTTTTCTACAACTTTGTAGCATGGGGCCTGAGACAATTGTTGATCTTTGCCTAATGGTAAAGTCTGCCTTTGATTAGGCTATTTGGTTCATAACATAGATTTGACAAACAGTAGTTTTTAAATTGTTAAGAGCAATTATTTCCCAGTTCTTAAAGTAAATAACTTAAATCATATAGCCAAGGACTAGATTCATGTTCATTCTATTCCAGCTAATACACCGGTCATCTAAAACTGACTTGATATAAACTAAATACACTGATAATTACATTTGACATGCAAGTAGTGACACAGTGAGGCATTGTTCTATATTTAAGAAAAAAAATTACAAAAAACAAAAAAATTCCCATACCTTTTATTGTAACTATAATCAATGAGGCACTGAGCAAAGAGATTTCCCCTGGAAAATGCTATGTTTGGATGTCACTGCATTCTCACTGTGGAGAAAAAAATTCTTTCTCCTGTGTCTGACTGGAAGAGAGATGAAAAACGATCTGGTTTGACACCAACAGGGATGGGATGTGTAGGGGGTTGTAGAGAAAGTTTTAGATTCCTCCCCAATTTAATTTTACAATGTAAAGCTGCATTGCTACAATGTCAATTGTATAAAGTGCTATACAAATAAAACTGAGATAAACAGATTTGCACAGGGACTGACTGACTGAACAGACTGTTTGGAAACAGAATTTATATCACTGTCTCCGACAGATATATTCGCAAATGTTTTTAACAAAAGTTAGTACAAACACAGGGAAAACACAAAAGGCATCAAACATTCAACAATAGAAACTAACAGTAGACTAAAACACATGACAAAAAAGCATAAATCTAGCAAACAATGTGTAAAAAAAAACTCAACTAGCTAAGCATAGACATAGATAAATAAGCATGAACCAAACACTAAAGAGCAAAACATGAACAGACAGGATGAAACAAATATTAGACAAAGTCACAGTCAAACTTGAAGTGGTTAAGAATAGGACAAAGAGGTATACCAAGGGCTAATCTAAATCCAAACTGAAGTAAACAGGCAAAGGGTCAAAATATGTAGCAAACATATGATCAAAGGCACAAAAAACATGGCCAAACACAAACAACCGGCAAATAAAAAAAGGAGATTCAGTTAACCTAGAAACAGTACACTGGGTACATGAAATTCACATTACTCTGTCTTGGCATAGACCACAAAATGTGGTGATATGAGTTTCTTGTTCCAAAGAATAAATTAAGCTGTCATTTATGTAGGCAATAACAAAGTGTGTTGTGTAGACCATATCTTCACATAATCATACATTGTTGCTTCTAAAGTAACAGACGGGTAAATTATTTGTGGAGTTGTACCACCAGGAATGAGATTACAAGCATGATTTTAGGGAGAGTAAGGCAACCCTCTAACTCTTTTCTGAAAGAGAAGTCTAGATTCAGAAAAGTCTTGATATTCACAGAAAATAAAAACCTGAGTATGGCAGTCTGGGCTTTTCACTGATATCAAGAAAAGACAAAAATGGGAGATATAATGAAGACCACTAGATATAATGAAGACCACTTCTTTATAGACGCTAATTGTACATTATTTTTTGGGGATGAATGGGTTATGCTGTACCATTCAGGGTATACCAAGAACAGTGGGTAGTTAAGTGGTTACCAGAAGATTGATAATTTCTTGATGTAGAGCACCCACCCCAAGTTTGACCAAAGGTGTATACTGTGTTACTGTCCCACCACTGGTGGCCCCAATTTTGATGACCTAGATGTTGAGAAGTTGTGATATGGTCTCCACTCTCAGAAATATGGTGGTAAATGAAGCATGCAACTGCTCCTGAGTACAGGGCTGAAAGCAAAATTCTCCTGAGATTTCTGCATTGACAGGAACCATAAAGGTCTTTCAGGAATAAATTGTATAGGATTCACCAAGTGAAGAGGAGAGATTTCAGGGGAGATCTCTCATCTCCGATCATGTGCATTGGCTATGGATTTGATGGGGCACTGGGCAAAATGCTGCTCTGGTAGAGACAGTGAGCTACATTTGAGTAGCAAATGGATCCTGCCTAACATGGAAGGCTTTATAGTCGGAGCATACCAGTTCCATAATAAAGTCACGGCTGAGCTTGTGACAACACTCTGACACAGTAAATGGAAAAGGAAACAAGACAGTACCCATGTGGTGTCTGAGCTCTTAGCCACACTCTTAGCTGAAAAACTTTATTCTCGAGAAAGCTGGGTCTTTGTAGTTGCTCTGCTGTGTCACTGATAAGAGAGTACCTGAAGATATGTGTTATTATCCGCAACATCCATGTTGTGGTAACATATTCTATCATTAACAAAATAAAAATAAAGAGATGTAGATGTATTGCAAAGAAACATCTGTAATATGAAAGAGACACACAGGAAAGAAAAATATAAAATATAAATAATAAAAATAAATAATTAAATAAAAAATGAAAAGAATAAAAAAGCACTGAATAAATTAAGCATGGCCATGAATATATAAGCATAAATATTCAAATTCAAATTAAAATTTTATTTGTCACATACAAATTATACACTGAACAATATGCAGTGAAATGCTTAGTACGACTGTCCAAGATGTAAAGAATAAACTATCAAACAAGCAACAAACTATCAACAAGAAGAAAAGAACAATAACTAGAAATTTGAAATGATTATTAAAGGATCTAAAGGCCAGATAAAATTAAATTATATAAGAAAATAACTAAAATAAAATAAAATGAAATACATATAAGATAAAATAAAGGATACAAAAAAATATAATATATATAATGTAAAAAATATAAAACCTAAAATGCAAATGTACAGGCAATAATTAATAAATAATTTAAATGAGTATGATTGTGAAAGCTTGTGTGTATTGCTCCGCGATGGAATAGTGAGCTGTTCCAGGTGTACCCTGTACAGTCTGTTAAAATAGGCTCCAGCCTCTCTGTGACCTTAGTGGTTTGTGAATGAATAAATGTTTTTCCTAGATATCATGAAAGGGATACATGTCTTATTTTGCAGCATCTGGATTTGGAACGAATCAAGCTTAAAGTGTAGATCATGTAATAATGAGAATATGTCTCTTTAGTTAGTGGTTAACAAAGTGGCCTCTGTGAAGCGTAGCTGTATTTAGTTACAGCCCTGGAAATCCTCACCCACACTTATAAAAAAGCTGCTGTATTCATAATTAAGTTCTTGTAAGTTCTTGTAATTATTAGCCTGATTGACTGGTAAGTAGAATTGAGACTGTTTAATCCAAACCTCAATAACTCACACACACAACCAGTAAACGATGTCTCCTTAGACCTCATGTCTTCTGGTATTAGAAGGTTCAGAAGTCTAAAAATTCTAGGTCTGTAATTAAAAGATTATTTCTGTGCCTTTTTAAATACTGAGCTTTAAATAGTTGGATTTTGTTCGGATGGGTTTAATGTAATTTATGAGCGTTAAAGGAGTCCCTGGCCACAGACATTTTTAAGACCTTTGACATGAGTAGGCTATGTTGATGGCTGTGTATTTCCTCTTAGAGACTTCTAGTGTTTGAGTATTTTAGTGTTTGAGCAATATTTGAAGAAGTGAAGTGTATATTTCAAAGCTATAAAATATGCCAGTAGTAGCAGTATAAGCTTGTGCTGTAATTTTCAGTATCTGTGTCTGTATTGAGGGGGGAAAGACAGCATCATGGATTTTCTAGCCAATTACCGGTGTAGTATTTCAAGCTTGTAGGCTATTAGTCTCAATATCTATACATAGAATTGGATTGGAGTGTTCCATATTGCATTTTAAAGCTCAATAAGGGCAAACAGTGTCGTACTTTTGTTTTTAGACAGTTAACTTGCATTATATACTTTGAAGGTTATTGTAATTACAATAAGAACAATTTGAGGATAAATAGTACTACATTATAGTTTATATGGCCCAACTACATTCACCCATCCATAATCTATACCACTGATACTGTACATCAGAAACTGGAGCCAATCCCAGCTGACTTCGAGCAAGAGGCGGGTTGCACCCTGAACAGATTGTTAAAACAGACACAAACAACTATTCACGGTCACATTCACACCTATGGGAAGTTTAGAGTAGCCAGTTGATCTATGTTGATGTTCATGGCACTGGGCTGTAGAAGGAAACTGGAGTACCCAGATGAAACCCAGACAAGCACGGTGTGGACATGCAAACTCTAGGCTGAAATTTCAGTGACGAAGATTCCAACCCCAAACCCTCTTGGTGTGAGGTAGTAGTGCGAACCACTGAACTACTCTTCTTGTCAAATAGAGGCTGAACCCAATCCGGTGTGGTTTTCTCTTGTTGTAACCCATCCGCCTTAAGGCGTGGCATGCTGTGCATTCTGAGATGCTTTTCTACTCGGCACTGTTGTAAAGAGAGCTTATTTACTGATTTACTATAATTACTGAAGCCTTCCTGCCAACTTAAACCCATCTCACCATTTTCCTCTGACCTCTCGTCAACAAGGCGAATCCAATCACAGAGCTGCCGCTCACTCAATTTTGTGTGTGTGTGTTTCTCATCCGTTTCAATGCAAACTCTAGAGACTGCTGTGTGTGAAAACTCCAGGAGATCAGCATACTCAATCAAACCAGCGCATATGGCACCAGCAGTGATGCCATGGATGAAGTTACTGAGATCACAAATTTCCCCCTCATTTTGATGTATGATGTGAATATTAACTGAAGCTCTTGATCTGTATCTGCATAATTTTATGCATTGCACTACTGCCATTGTGTGCACTTTCATAAATTACATAATGTCATCTTAAAAGCTCTGATGCCTACAAACGTATATGTTTATGCTACTACTCATGGCGAAATGATTTACAGTTATTCCCCAGCACAGGTCTGGTTTTTCTTACCACTCCCTTACTCTGGTAATCGTCATATCCCCTCTCTTGATAGTTCTTCATCTTTCAGTCAGGCCTGAGATTAATACAGCACTCTGCAGCCCATCTCTGATATCTGACGCCATAGCTGCCACTTTCATAGCACTGCCTCTAGCAGGATGTACAGTAAAAATAGTATGCGCAATCTGCCTGGTGTTGAAGCTATCTCTTTCTAAGTATGTATGTAAAAGTTCTCCGCTCCTCTGATAGATGTCATGAGCAACCCTCCTGCGGGGCGGCCACTTCAAAGCCGAGCGTGCCTAAAAAGGACGGCTAAAATTAGCGAGAGGCCCGATAACCTGCACCAACAGATCAAAAGGGAGCTGAAGTGGCAGGCGTCGAAGTGGCGATGGCTTGCGATTTCATTTATATCGAAGTGTTTATTTGCATGCGTGTGTGCTCTTGTGCCAATTTTCTGTGTCTTAAGTCCCAGGCTTTTGCAGGCCTCAGAAGGTGACCCGGTGAAGAGTGTATCCATATACACTGTTTCCGTAATAGCATGCATGTGATCTGAGCATGTGCCAATGCGTGTGTAAGGGCAAGAGTCTTCAGCTGGTGGATCATTCAAGCGTATTGACAGAGGAGGTCACTTAAATATCAATGACGCATTGCAATGCTGCCTGCTCGCACTGACCACAGGCATGAAGCCCATCAGCGGCCGCAGTGCAGAGAGGTCAAGCGTAACTCAAGCCAACAGAGATATAGAGAGAGTGAGGGATCACCAAACAAGGCCTGCTAATCATGAGGGAAATATCCCTTATGCACCATTTGCATTTAAATTTCTCTTTAGCGCACTGTCATAACGTTTAAAGTGAACACCCGTGCACTGGGGCCTCCTTAATTGGGTATTGATTGACTATCACTCGGCAACAGGAGACAACGAATTATCATCTGGCACAAAGGCAGAAAGCTGCGAGAGAGAGGAAAAAAATAGAGTGTGAGAGAGAGGCAGAGAGAGAGAGAGACAGAGTGGAAATAATGATTCACTCTGCATTTATTTACATAGTATAATAAATGATGCAACACATGATACTTGATTAGACTGAAAATCCCTCAGTTGATGTTTATTTGCACAAGTCATCATACAGAGGCATATGTGAATCTTGTTCGGATTTGAATGGTTAGAGGAAGAACTGCTAATGGGTGTGAGGATTGGTTATGTGAGTGTGTGAATGTTCGTGTGTGTGTGTGTGTGTGTGTATGTGTGTATGTGTTTGCATACAGAAAAGAATTGTTGCATTGGATAGGACCCACACACTGCACATTGCAACCCTGTGCTCTGAGCAAATCAATTATTCCTGCATGTTGGTTCATATTGTCCAGGGAATGCGCCTTTATTGTGTATTCATCATTGTGCACATTTTAATACAGAACAGGAATGCATGCCCGTTCACACAAACAATCTAATGAGTACCAGTAAATAGAAATAGCATTTCTGGAAACACAACAAAAAAAAAAACAATCCAGCAGAAACTATTTTTGTGATACTCTAGATCTAATTTCTTAATCCTCCTGGATTAATTAGCATGTGCTTGAGGGGAAAGAATTATTTTTTTTTGGTGACAAAGATGTATGAACTGCAGAGAGGCTTGTGTGCTGTGTATGGCTAGAGTAGCACACGTGGAATGACTACAAAAAAAAAGCCCCACACTTACAAGCTCTACTAGCAAACACTTAAGCGACTGAGCTACACACGCAGCACGCTATGCCATTCTTCAATGTCATCCCAGCCTCATTTTTCAAAATTATAGGCATGTAATTTGAGATGGCGCACTGGGCAACCTTCTATTGTGCTTTTTTGTTTTGTTTTGTTTTTTTGTTTTTTTTTTTTTCTATCCGAAAGACCCATAGTATTTAACTTTATCTGCCACATGAGCAAAATTAAAATAAATGATGCTAGAGGGCTAGGCTTATTCATGACTCTGGGTTTTAGGGCGTAGTAATGCAATATGTTTTTATTTTTTAAATAGTTCAGCCATCATTCCATTCAAGAGCAATCAGAAATACATTTTTATATTTATATAATTTGCATAATATGTTTATATTTTCCGATTTGACTCAATATTGTTACCATTTATATTCTTTTATTAACAGTTTGAAGAATTTTTTTTCTGTTTGCATGTTGCATTTATGTTAAACATGAACACATTACATGAAAAGGAGTGTCTTTTATCAGCTCTCTTTTGTATAGCGACCGTCTGTATTGGTGCATGCTTTAAATTATGCCATGTTTTGCCTGTGTTCGCTCGCAGACGTGATGGTTTTGCTTGAGGTTAAAGGTTATATGTTAGAGAGATTATCAGTTTGGGTAGAGATTCTATTTGATCACTTTTCGTATGTATAAAGTGAAGGAAAGCCATGTGTTGTAGAGGCTTCAGTTAAAAAAATAAATAAATAAATAAAGTATTACTGTGTGAGGATGAGTGATGAAAAAATGACAAGTTTTTATGAGCCCTTGGAATTATAATGTACTACCTGACAATTTAGTGAATTTAAGCTGGTGTGCCACAAAGTTTTGATTCATAACTAGATTAAAGTAGATACAACTTTAGACTTGTAAGCAGTATTTTGATTAATGCTTTACATTCAGAGATCTTTAAATAGCATTATTTATTATATTAACAAACTGTATGTCAGCATCAATGCACCATATGCAGCATTGGAAGGCAACAAAGTAAAGTAATATTCAATTTTTATTTTATCACTGTTATGATATTAATTTCAAAACACAGTCAAAATATGTAGATGGCTGGCTAAGGCTTAGTCAGCAGCAGCAAAGTGTTAGACAGTGGAGACAGATGAGTGTCCCAGGCCCAATGTATCAGTTATCTTCAGTTTTAAATGCTTCAATTAAAAAAATACATTCTCTCAAAACGTTGGTGTAGATTCTCAATCATCCAGGTCAAAGTAATCCTAAAAGGCTTGAGTCAGTTATAAATTCTCCTTCCCAAGAGGTGTCACTCCACTTCACACCTTTATTCAGGTGACCAAACGACCCCATATGCAGACCACGCAAACAACCCTAGTGGACAGAGGACCCCAACAAGCGATGGAATGGATGGGAGGGACAGTGATTCGCACTTGACTTGAGAGATTTTGCTCAGCCGATATATGGCTGGAACTTTCCACCAGTATTTCTAACTGAGGAAGCTTTTTGGGTTGAAAGAGAAACGCCTTCAAAAACCACAAAAAGGAGTCCAGTTGCCTCGAAAAAAAGCTTGTCATTTTAAGTGTAAGCTGTACTGGAAACTGCTGAAACTACATGTTGAAAAAAATTACAACAATTAAATGGGGCCAGGTGACCCTTTTGTTTGCATACATGTCACTTCATTTTGAATGCACAAACAACTTAAAGCTAAAACATAAGGTTGGAATCCACAGTACAACCAGTCAAAAGGCACTATGCACAGACATGAATTCTTATATTAGCTATTTCATACTTCTGTGGACACCGTTTCTGTTTTCTGTGCCTGGATCTCTGACCTCTGTTGTGACACAGTGCAGCAAAACCTCCAAACATTTGTGACCTTCTCCAGCATATTACAGATTAAGTAGGAAATTTGACATACTGTGAAATTCATATATTTGGGAAGAGAATTTAATATGATTACAGCATGAAAATGAAAATTAATGAGTTACGTTATTTTGCATGTCGCTAATGTGGAAATGCTACTTTTGGGAAAAATAGTAAATTTAAATGTGGTAAATATATACTACATAT
>JBCNYG010000001.1:18572556-18582869 GCA_039654305.1 Porochilus rendahli
GCAGTTGAATAAAAAAAAAATATATATATATATATATAGCGGGTATGTTCAGAATATGCAAGTTCAGACCAGCCTGCCTGTTTGTGCTAATGAAGGGTAGTCTATGCAGTTTCACGTTCGGAGACATGGATGAAGGAAATCAGTTGTTAAAGGATTATTGTGTGGTGAATTATTGTTACTAGCTATTTAAAACGATCACGTGGTTTTCAAAGTGTGGCCGAGAGTCACAACTCTAGGCGTGAAGAAGAGAAGTGTTGCCTTTCTGGTTGGCTGTTCCAGCCTTGCAGTGAAGCGAATTCGTTGGATTGGCTTCGCTACATCACTGACACCGTGCATCCCAAAATGTTATCGTCCAGCACTGAACTGCACAAACAACAAGCGCAGAAATCACTGAAAACATTTCTTTTCGTTCATAAACCAAATGACGGCAGGAAAGCCGAGTCGGCAAAATGTAAGCTGCATAAGCCATTTTGGATTTACCGTCACGCTCGTCTCTGGCAGCGTTCTTTTTCTCAGAGTCACTAGAATGTGACGTCTTACTATCTCCACAAGAGACTTCAACCCCGCCCAATGCAATGACGTCACTTCCAGGGAAAAACGACTGCTAAGCTGCGAAGTCCCACAATTCAGTAATGCTAGTAATCCACGTACAAATGCGTAAACGTATTACATAAACACAATTTATGCTGTAAGGATGACCAATGCAGGTACACTTTCAGTCATGGGTCAGGAAGGAAACTTTCCAAACTGTATTCTGATACAAGGGTTCAACTATGATATAAATGTATTTAAAATAATGGTGACCATGTTTAACAGGAGGTTCGCATACAGCAGACTTCAGGTTATAAGCTATGTAACATTTGCTTTGATCTGTTCCTTTATAAAGAGGTGGTGATTGAGGTGTCATTATTTTTGAAAGCTTGATGGATAGATAGATATTTTGTGTAAGTGTACCACCCCTAGATCACCTTCAGCACCTCATTATCAAGTTAATAACAGTTCACAGAAACAGTGTTTATTTCTGCAGTACAAGTGCATCTTATTAAAAATGCAATGAAATGCAATTAGCCCGAAGCCTTCCAAGGAGCTTCTTAAAAAGAAATATGGATGCAGCCGAAAGAGCTCTATAGACAGGATATAGAAATGTACAGCATTAAAGAATGAAAAGGAAATGGTTCTATTAAATCAGGGAAGGTGTGTAAATATTAAACAAACAAAAAAAAAGTCTTTAAGAGGAACTGAAGAAGTAGGAATGTTCTACATTATGTACAGGAGTTTTTGAGAAATCTGTCCATGTTAAATTGTTAAATATAAACAAGGATAGAACTAAATGGTAGGCCGTGCTGTGCTCGTGTGAAGCATGGAGAGCTATCAACCATCCAACACGCAAAAATTCCATCAATTCCTTTAGACTTCTTTAAATCTTTGAATCAAATTTTGTCCACTAGATATAATAATACTGACCTATGATATCACACCATTCAGAATGCTAAACAAATCAACAGAACATCAGCATGTATCTGTCAAATAGCAGTACTCCATCTTACACACCCCAACATAAAAATCTCCACTGGGTTCAATATTCCCTCATTAATTTCTCCACAGATATTTTTTAGGAAAAGATACTATAATTAAAACAACAATGAACTTATACGCATGATCTTTTGTTGCATTAAACATGAGTACTGTTACATAAAGTAGATCTCCAGTTGTCCTTTCCTTGAGTAGAAAAACTGTATTTTTGTATGAAATAAATGTAATTTTGCCAGCGCATCAGGAATCAAATGGATATTATTTTTTTATATTAAAAATTCATAAGAGATAAAAAGAAAATGTGAACACACACATCTTAAATGCTAAATATATTACCATAGATCTTATACATTCCACTAATGAGTGTGTAGTCCGAGTGTGGAATATGAGTCTGGATCCGCTTTTCTTAAATTTATTTATTTATTTATTTATTTAATGTTATAATTTTTATATATATTTTTTAAGTTTTAGGGTGTTAAAAATTGGATATCACTGAAGTTATAATAGTAAAAAAAAAAATAAAAAATTTGCCTTAGCATGCATTTAGTGAGCACTAAAATGAATTTCATACAGAGTGACCTCAAAAACCCTCCCACATTTCATAGGTAAATAAAAAAAAGGTTAAAGATAATCAAAATGTTATTTGCATGCATAAATCTTAGTGAGACAACATTAAGGCTGTTGGTAGTCCTCCCAAAACCATCCTCAGTCACCAACATGGTGTGGTCAGGAGAACACCGTTCCAGTGCTCCACAGAACCAAAACGTACACTGGGTTGAGAGGTTTAGGGCAACCAGGTCAGCTTTGAGAGGAAATCTGGTTTTAGTAAGATGGAGCTTTGGCACACACAGCTCGAAAATGGAGGTGCTCATGTGAAAGTATACAGCTTGTCTTCAAGGCGTGGAAACGTGATGGCGAAGTCTAGGAAGTCAAACTGCAATAATATTTATAAAATTTGCATTTTTCTGGATTGTGGGAGGAAACCAGAGTACTCAGTGGAAAGAGTACATGCAAACCCCCCACACACATATGATCTATTTTTTCTCTTTGTTATAAGTGGGGAATTAACCACTAGAGGTTGTTACAGAAAGTTGATGAAAGGTGATTTCCAATCTGCCTAATATATGAATTTTCATCTCCATTCATAGATCTTTTATGTTAATAACAGTAATATAAGTTAGAAGATTGTTTAAAAGTGTACATCTTAAATACACCACGTTTGCTGAACTTTGTATTTTTTATTTTATTTAATTTTTTTTTACCATATTTCTCTCCAGAAAACTTGTGCGTAACTTTTACACCCCACAGTTTTGCTTTATATTTGTGATCTTGGCTTCGTTTTGATAAAACTAGTTGTTTTCATCATGAAATGAAATCTGAATTCTGCTGCTGGAAAGCCACAGTCGCTCTGTGGGAGCTGGATGTGACTGGTACGACAGTTCTCTTCAGAGTTCCAGACTTTCCCATACAATCCCTTCAAACACTTTTTAAGGCTTTTTATCGGGGATCGTTCTCTCAGTCTACCTCGACTTTACTATTTGTTAAATCCACTGGAGATTTTTTTTTCTTTGTTCTTCTCCTTCAAACAAAATGCGAGTGGCTCGTTTTAAGTTCATTAGCTATTCTTGAAACTTGTTTACAGAACTGTGAAAAAGGCTTTGTGCCCTATTATATAGGGTTATTGTTTATTCACTGGTATAGATATTTATTTGATGGGTGCTTATTTAGATTTATTTCATGGTTTCTACCGCCTCATAACAAGAAGGTCCTGGGTGTGAGTCCCGGGCTCAGGCGTTTCTGTGTGGAGTTTGCATGTTCTCCTCGAGTCTGTATGAGTTTCCTCCATATGCTCCAGTTTCCTCCCAGGCCAAAGACATGCATGTTAGCCTGGGGGGGGGGTGGGGGGGTGGGGGGGTGTTTATGAGCTGTTCACAGTGTACCCTGCCTTCAGCCAGTGTTGGCTAAGATTTAACCAGTTTAGCAGATGAGTGAGTGAGTAATTTCTACTCTTCTAAATTTGCAGAGTATTTGGCTTATTCAGAGCGACTTAGATGTTATCTTCTTTATAGAATGAGCAATTAAGCATTAAGGGTCTTGCTCAAGGGCCCAACAGTGGCAGCTTGGTAGTAATGGGATTTGAACCCCTGACCTTCTGATCAGTAACCCAGAGCCATAATCACTGAGCCACTACTAATGCTTCAGCTACATTAAGCAAATAATTATAAATAACTATGCTAATTTGCTTTGTCAATGTTTCGCGTTATACTTAAATGTAACTACGGGAGCCCTAAAGCAGACATACATCTATCTTACATTTTTTTTCTCAAGGTAACGGTATAATTTTGTCATTTTCTCAGGATAACAGGCTGTTTTTTCTAGAGGTGACGAGGTAATTTCATTTGTTTTCCTGTGATCCTAACATATTCATGTTGTTATCTTGAGATAGCAGGATTATTTTTCTCAAATTCTTTAAAATACACAGTAGTTTTTACCTGTGATAATGATTAAAATTACTATGAAATATAAAAATACATGGTGCAGACAAATGGAAAGACAAATGAAAAGGGGAAAAATATTTAGTGCTTCTATAGGAAAAAAATAAAATGTAATAATAGACATGCTGTTGTGTAAGAGATACAATAAAATAGGAGGAAAAAAACATTTCAGGATGTGTAGTAATAGAAAAATTATCAACTTTGCGGTTGTAACAATAACCCTCGTTTCAATACACCACTTTTTTATTCATAATTTCTCTTTAAAGGGTACCTGTGGTGAATTAGTGTTAATAGCTCTTTAAAACAATCACATTTGACATCAGCGGTTCCTTCTGGCTACATTAGTCCTTGCCCGTTTTCAAAGTATTTGCAAGTGTTATGATTTTTAATGTTCAGAGAATGTTCAGAGACCTGCTGTTGTTCTGATTGGCTGTTCCAGTCTGGTAGAGCCATGAACTTGTTGGAATTTCTAGGCCATGCATCATAATACATTATGGGCCAGTGCTGAGCTGCACAAACAACAAGTGCAGAAATTATTTCTTTTTGTTCCTAAACTGACTAAAAACAGTAAAGCTAAGCTGGTAAAAACGTTAACTACGTAAACCATTTTGAATTTACCGTTACGCTTATCGTTGATAATTTTATCCGAATTATAATCAATATAATGTGATGTAATAATTCCATTACACAGTTAAAATGAAATTTTATAAGGAAGCGGTCCGGTTTGTAGTGAAAGTGTTAAGTCATGCACTCTCTGAGGTGCTGAGGTGGATCTTCGGTTATTTGTGTAGATCAGCGATTCTTTGAGATACGGGACGTGCAGCATTGGGGATGTTTTCACACAGAGAAGTAAGCCAGTGGGGCAGGTACACAACCTTCCCTCTCCCTTATGATCATCTTCACTGCTGTTGACGAACAACAAGAGCGTCTCCAGTCCTGTCGAACATTACAGGGGACGCTCACTGCTTGACTTCAGCAGAAAAAAAAACATGGGGATGGGCTTCAACTGCTAGTAACATCTGTAAAGCTGGGGTGGCACTAATTATGAGAGCAACACATTTACACAGCGATCACCTGAAACTTTAGAATAAAATCTCCACAACAGCAAGAGTTTACTGTTTAAATGTATTTATGAGTTCTTTCTTACATACTTCCTTTCTTCTTTCTTTCTTTCTTTCTTTCATTTTTTGTTCTTTTTTCTTTCTTCCTTTCTTTCTTTTTACTTTATTCCTTTTTTTTTCACTCGTAAATTATTCATTTTTTCTTTTTTATTAATTGTTCCTTCCTTTCTTTCTTTTGTTCTTTCCTTTTCCACTTTGCTTTTTTTCTACGTTTTTTTACTTTGAGTTTGAATTATTCATTTTGGTTTTATCATTTTACTAGTCGCGGAACGGTGGCGTAGTGGTTAGCACGTCCGCCTCACAGCAAGAAGGTCCTGCGTTTGATTCCCAGCTCGGGCGTTTCTGTGTGGAGTTTGCATGTTCTCCCTGTGCTTGCGTGGGTTTCCTCCGGGTCCTCCGGTTTCCTCCCACAGTCCAAAAACATGCACAGGCTGAGATGGGCGCCAGCCTCCCCACGACCCTAATTAGGAATAAGCGGTTCAGAAAATGAATGAATCATTTTACTAGTCTTTCTTACTTATCTAATTTGTTTTTCAAGACTTCTTTATATATATATATTAAGTATAAAGTTTATATAAGTGTGTGTGTGTGTTTTCAATCTTGCCTGCTTACTTTATTTATTTCTCTCTCTACCTAGCTCTGTATTTGCTTGTACGGCAAACAGTTGCATTTGGGGGAAAAGAAAAAAGGGATAAACAAGGAAAGAGGGATGAATAGAAAGTAAGGGATAAACAGTAAGAGAGGAATGAACTTGCAGAGTGGGATTAACAAAGGGAGTAAAATGAACAGAAAGAGGAATGAACAAAAAATAGAGAGAGAAAGGGGTAAACTGAAGAAGGAATGGACAGTGAAAAAGAAAGAAAGGGATAACAGAGAGATAGGATGAACAGGGGGAGAGAGAGATGAAACAAACAGAGAGAGGGGGATGGATAAAGACAGAGGGATGAACAAAGCAATAACCAGAAAATTAGATATGAACAGAGAAATGAACAGAGAGAGAGAAAAGGGGGGGGTGAACAGAGAGAGATAAACAGAAAGACAGAGATGAACAGAGAAAGGGGGATGACAAATTGAGTGAAAGGAATAGAGAAAGAGAGAGAACAGAGAGAGAAGGAGGGATGAGACATGTGTTCAGAACAGACTGTTCCCTCTACGTGCCTCAGTGGGTCAGGGATCATGAGTCACGGCGTGGCAGGTGTCTGTTCATTTACCTGTTGATTGGTCCGAAGGCTGGACAGAAGGAGGTCGTGTTTACGGGGACAGATTTAGAAAAAGCAATCTGGTGGAGGGGACGGCGTTCTGACGGCGCTCTGACTCCGAATCAAACCTGCGTAATTACTGATAAAACAAGGAGCGAAGACACTGAACTGCTGATGACATTTACACATGGACGCGTGACTCGTTTCAACGGGTGTTGACGAGTTCGTCCTGCTCATCAATCATGAGTGTCAGAGCTCTGTATGAGTCTACCTCGGACAGAGTGATGATACAGCAAAGAAAAGAAAAGAGAGATGATTCTTTGATTTGGTAATTTATTTATTCTTTGTTGTTGCTTTTCTTACTTATTCATTCATTTATTTTCCAAGCTGCTCTCAGCCGACTCTGGGCGAGGGCGGGGTGCACCCTGAACAACCTGCCAGGCCATCGCAGGGGCCAACACATATACAACCATTTCCACAGAAACAAGCTGCAATTGTTCTTTAACCCAGTTAGCTGCACTGGGGGGACAACTCGGTGATGGTGGGGCTTGAACCCCCGACCTTCGGATCAGTAAGCCAGCACCCTTTGACCACGCTACCACTGTCCTCTCATCTAATTATTTTCCCTTTAATTTTTTTTTCTTTCATCATTTCTTTTTGTATTTTTCTTTCTTTTTGTTTGCTTGGTCAATTAAATTTCTTCCTTTGTCTTATCTGTTGTTTATTTCTTCTTTACTTTCTTTCTTTGAATATTTTTAATTAATTCCTATAAGGGCAGTGGTGGCCTGGTGGTTAAGGTGCTGTATTACTGATCCCAAGGTCAGGGGTTCAAGCCCCACTATCAGCGCGTTGTCACTGCTGTCCCCTCAGTGCAGCTAACTGGGTTATCGAATGCAGGCCATGTCTCTCACTGTCTGTGGTGGGAGGAATGTAAAAGAACCATTGCTGTCAGCATGTTTTTGCCCTGCGATGGCCTGGCGAGCTGTCCAGGGTGTACTCTGCCCTTGCCCAGAGTCAGCTGAGATGGGCGCCAGCCTCCCTGCGACCCTAATTGGGATTAAGCGGTTCAAAAAAATAAATGAATGAATATTCCTTGTGATACACCATAGAATTCTGGGGATTCCCTCAGGTGTTACTAAGAAATTATGTCGGTACAAAATCCATGATTTGAAAATAAACTGGGGATACATGTTATTATACATGTCATTACATGTTACTGAGTTTTTTTAATGCCACCAAAGTCAACACAATTTTCAGAAAGATTTTTGGGTGGCATGCCCTGAGACCCCCTAGTGGAATTGCTTCTAACCAATCCTGGGTACATACCTGAAAACCACTGAATATATTATTTCATGCAATTACATATTATAGCCTTCGATGAAAATAATATGTTAAAATTTTAAATCAGCTAGCTAAAGCTACTCATCCCCTGGTGAACCCCGCCTTCTCAAAATCCTGGGTCTGCCCCTGCCATACTATTGATGACTCTATTGATGACTGGTGCAGTGTTTGACGGGTTATGGAAAAAAGCTACCCTTCAAAGGAATCTCATTTCTTAATGTTGCTCTCCATTTTTCCCTCACTTCAGTGCAAGACTCTGGGATGCTTGAACTCCTTTACTTGAGGCAACAACTCCAGCCCAGACCTCAGACTTGGGGGTACTAATTCTCATACCAGCTACTTCACACTCAGCTGCAAATCGCACCAGAGCTTGCTGGATGTTACTGCTCGATGAAATCGACAGGGCCACATCATTCACAAAAAGCAACCATCCAATCCTGATCCGATCAAACAGGACAATCTCCAGCCCCTGTTTACAACTAGTGTGACCATAAAAGATATCAACAGAAGCAGCAATAAATGGCAGTTCTGCCAGAGTCCAACTCTCACCTGGACCGAATTTATTGATATATTTTAAACTCCCTTTTGACTTTTGAATTTGACTTCCTGCTGGCAATATGAACCACTCTCTCTCTCTCTCTTTGGTTAAGCAGGGACAGGATGGCCTGTAACAACATGCCCAGCACAAAACCTTGAGGCTGTTAGAATATCAGCAGAATTCAGGAGAAACAAGTCAAATGTTCCTTAAATAAATATAGTTTGCATTGTCTATGTTTTTCATAAAAAATAAACTTAAGTTAATAATTAAGGGGCAGCCCAGTGGTGTTGTGGTTAGCATGTTAGCCACACAGCAAGAAAGTCCTGGGTTTGATACTTGGGCTTGCACAGGTTTCCTCTGGGTACTCTGGTTCCCTCCCACAGTCCAAAGACATGCACATTAGGCTAACTGGCTGTTCCAAATTGCTCCTCAGTGTGTGTGTGTGTGTGTGTGTGTGTGTGCGCGCGCTATTCAGGGTGTACCCTGCCTCCCTGCAACCCAAGAAGGATTAAGCAGTTTGGCAAAAATAATTCGGGGTAGTTATAATGATTGTAATAAAGCACCTCAATTCAAAACAACAGGAATGTAGAGACATTTACACATCACAATCACGAGTCAGGACTTTTATGATATCTATGTTTAGCTGATGTCAGTTGTTTGAGATTTGAGAGGCAAAGTCCTACTGTAGTCTTACAGAACACTGGGCTGATACCTGACACCACGCTGCCGTCTGCTGGAGGATTTATGTTCAGCTGTGCTTCTTGTCCTATTTTTAACAGGGCATTACAACTTTACTAGTGTAATAAGTTTGAGAGATCATGGGTTTCACAGGCTGGCAGGACATGGAGTTGCAGAATCAGAAGATCTGAAACAAGGATGCACTAAGCAACCCAATCCACATCTGCATCATTATAAAGTGCACATCTGTGTCTGTAAATGCTCAGAAATTAATAGTGAGTCAAGTGAAAAAAACAGGAGGTCAGGCTGAGCTGAGGATTTGATTAATATATTAAATGAACAATTTGCATTCAGCACTGGTAGTAAGCTTGTATCCGACCTTATTTCTATTCCTGGCACTTGTCATGTGCTCAGGGCATTTGGTTTAGAGGCTCGTGCGCTTCAGCCCCGCCCCCTCGGCCGAGCGGGACACTGCAGCAACAAGCTGCAGCAGCGAGCCGAACTTCGAGCACTACGCCGATTTGTTTTGGTTTGTTTGTTTTGTTTTCTAATGTTATAAAGTTTATAGACTTCATTCGTACTTTTATACCTCTGGCTAAACTCATGTGTACACAATGACACGAGAGGAGGACCTGGTACGGATTGCGAGAAAGCTAGACAAAATGGTGTCTAGGAGTAACACGGTGAGATATTTATTTTGACGCCTGCTTCACGCTGTTGTCCTTCCCCCCCTCTCTCCCAAGGTTTCCGCGTATCTTATTCCCAGGGCTTCCTGGTACGAGGTCCGTCTTGCATTTTATGCACTTTGAATACAGGCGCACTTTGGAAATGTTTGTGAAGTGACGGAATAGCGGTGGTTTAAGCGGCTGTGCTTGTGGACAGGCGAGAGTGAACAGGTGTCCTGTGAGGGCTGTACAGCTGCTCCTGCTACACACTGGCCAGCAAATGCTGAACTATAGGCCACCAACAACTTACTGAGGGTCCTGTTTCTACATGGTTTTGTCTTTTAAAACTACTTTCTGAAGGTATTGTGCAGGCAGTGTCCTTTATTTCACAAATGTGCTGCATAAATGTGTATTGTTTACTCACTTGTCACTCGTCCTGCCAGCAAGATGGAGGAATAAACTGATTAAATAGTAACCAGATTAGATAAGTCACTCAAGGCAAGATTTCTTTCTTTTTTTTTTTTTTGGCTATCAGTAGTAAAAACACGGGTTTATTATTCTCTTTCTGTTTTCAGGAAGGCGCTCTTGACCTGTTGAGGGAATTGCAAAAATTCAATATGACCCTTAAGTTGCTTCCGGTAAGATTGGAATATATATATATATATATATATATATATATATATATATATATATATTGCAGCAGGGTGTAACACCTCACAGAGAGGGGGTATTGGGTTCTAGGA
>JBCNYG010000001.1:18629847-18648282 GCA_039654305.1 Porochilus rendahli
GTGACTGATGGCCCTGCGATGGCCTGCCGAGCTGTCCAGGGTGTACCCCGCCCTCGCCCAGAGTCGGCTGAGATGGGTGCGAGCCTCCCCGCGACCCTAATTAGGAATAAGCGGTTCAGAAAATGAATGAATGATTGAATATTAGGTGAAAGCCATTATCTTCTTCAAAGAGGTTTTGTAATTTAAGACAAGACATTGCTGTCAAAATAAAAAGTTGTGCCTTAGCCTTAATAAAATAAAACTTGATAAAAGTTTAATGCAAACATGGATGGTAATGAAATACATCTCTACAGAGAACTGATAACCGTCTTCAAAATGAAGCTAGATTAAAGGAAATTCATTTGTCAGTTAGTGACTGTCTCAAACCTCTCAAAATTCGATTTTCAACTGTGGCTTGGGCAGTGTGGTGCGGTGGCACAGTGGTTAGCATTGGTTCGATTCCCGTGCTCCTGCGTTTCTGTTTGGAGTTTGCATGTTCTCCCTGTGCATGTGTGGGTTTTGCTTCGGGTACTTCGGTTTCCTCCGACAGTCCAAAAACATGCACAGCAGCCTAACTGGCTGCCACTAGGTGTGAGACTGAATTGTGTGTGCCCCACCCTAGCCCAGAGTTGGCTGAGAAGGGCCCCAGCCTCCCCGCAACCCTAATTAGGAAAAAGCGGCTTATACAATTAATCACTGAATGAATGATCAGTTTCCCATTTTTGCTGTAAACCATAAGAGACTACTAAAAAGGAAACACAAGGAACACACCATTGTATGTACAAAGACATAAAACTGGATTGCATGTCAGTGTCTTAAGGTGGCATCAGTCTCTTGCAAATTGGACCCTTGCATGTATATTCGAATTTTTAACCAGGACACTTGCTTACTAAGGAAAAACTGCACAACAGACACTGTGGAGAAAAAAGTTTTAGCCACATTTAGGCCAGACTACAGAACTACCTGCCTCTGGCTCAATTCATAAAAATTATTTACTTTATTTATTCTTTTTCTGTAATTACTCATATGTGACTGAATACAATGAATGTAGTGAAAAATGTTGGATGTGACTCCAATGTTACTGTAATTACATTTATTTGGTAACTGCTTGTGTGGTAAAAAACTTTGGTCACTTCCCTAAACATTTCAGGAGCAGAATTAAATGATTGCGTTAAGCTTTTTAAAGCACTATGAAGTTCAACATTATTTGTGAGATGCTTTTTTGTAATGGTGTTTGCATTGTGAAAATTTAAACTTCCTTTGTAAGACATGCAACATTAATAGGTTGCTTTGCTCTTCTGCATCCACATTATTGGAATAATAATAAGTGTTGGCTTGATTTGCTGAGAATTTATAGATTTTGTTAAACTCCTTTGTGTATTTATGATCTATTGATGTATATTAATTAAATATACATTGTTTCATGATAAACCATGAATTATTAATTACTGTAGAGATGACAAATCAGCTGCTTGCTCCTTTGCTAGTGTATACTGCTAAACCTAAATAAAAAAACATGCAAAAGAATTGAAATGTTCTGGTTAATGTACAGTTGTACTCAGAAGCTTATAGGCACTCCCTCATGGACATGGTCATGACCAAAAAAAAGTTAACATTTTACTTATAGTTTAGGTTATCTGAAATCAACAGTGTCAAAAATATACATACAGCACCCCTATATTTGCTTTAAGGTACCTTAGCACGTATCACTGTGACTCAATGCTTTTGGTAGCCATCAACAAGCTTCTATCAGAATTCTAGTTGGATAGCTCACATTTTTCCAGAATGAGTAAACCAATTTTTGTTTTCTACATGGACCAGGCTTTTAAGCCCAGCTGTAAATATAGGAGCAGTGGGTTGTTTCTTAAATGGTGGCTTCTCAGTCCATGTAAATCTAGCTGATGTTAGTGTGCCAGTAGCTGCTAGTTCCTAGAGAGTTCATGGGTTTCACTGACCATTCTAACCAATTTCCTCTTAGCTGAAGGTGGCAGTTGGGTTGTTCCTAGAGAGTGGCTATACCTCCCAATAACTTATACTTACACACAATTGGTTGAACCACTGAGTTACTCCAAGAGACATTTCTGACATATAAATAAAGTCCTCTTTCTCAGGTCTTCACATAGCACCTCAGATTTTCTGATTGGTATTGCCATTAAAGGCAGTCAAACAACCCCCTTTTTCATGTTGGCAGAGAGAATTAACAGCTGTATTCAATTATGATCACTAACAGGAAGCTCAGAGGAATTAGCAAGTTAAGACATTTCGGAACTTTCAGCAGCACTGTATTAATACCTTCTGTTTGTGTTTGTTTAATTTTGACCTTGTGCTAATTCAAAAAACCCAAAAACTTATGTATATTGTATAGTCTTCCCCAGAATATACATTGCAAAAGGTACTTTGTAACATGACTCCATGAATAACTGAGCTGGACATCATCGCTAATTTCTAGACAAATTTAAATTGTAATCAGATCAAAGATCTTGATCGTACCTTAGAGTCGGTTGGAGGTGAATACCCAGCAGTCGGAGATTCTTGTTAATGGATGGATCAGGAAGCTGGAGCCAATCCCAGATTCAAGGTAAGATTCGTGTTACAGCCTAAGCAGAGTGCCAGTGCAAGAATAACACACACGACCATTCACACTTATGAACAACTTGGACCAATTGGTTCACCTAGTAACAGTGCTATATACTGCAGCACCATGCCTCACCTCATTAATGTAATATCACAAAAATATGTGGTTAAATTATACCTCCAAAAATGAAATTTGAATGTTGGCTCAGTTTTATTGCACAGGAGTGTAGATTTGCTGCAGTAGGGGCATTCCTGTTGATGTGGTAAGGGTCAATATTAAAATATGGTACTCCATCAAAGAGTAAAGATGGAGCAGCCAGGTAACCAGATTTGTTTTTACTATAGCAATTAATGAGCCAATTAGTTAAGCCAATGAGCTAATTAGTTAATGACAAAGAATATTCAGAATCAGAATCAATAAAGTATTCTGATTCTGATATTCAGGAATAAAGGAAAACATTGAACATCACTGAAACAATACAAAGCAGTAACTATACAGTTTTTGCAGGTACAGTTAGTAAGGTAAAATAAAAAACATTTTTATTTAACTAGTTATATTCCCACTCCACATCGGCGATGCAAAACTGGAAGTAAATTTGTTAACACTTATCATACACAAACTCATAAGTAATTCATCATGAAAGAATGAGTACAAGTACATATATAATAAGAACAGTGAAAATGTGAGCAGAAATAAATGGAAACAAGTGACAGAATAAGTACATAATTTTTTTAGTTAGACATTGAAGTACAGTGGCTTGCAAAAGAATTCATATCCCTTGAACTTCTCCACCTTTTGTCACATTACAACCACAAATGTAAATGTATTTTATTGGGATTTTATGTGATACAACAGCACAAAGCGGCACATAATTGTCAAGTGGAAAGAAAATATGATTTTCAAAAACGTTTACAAATAAAAATCAGAGAAGTATGGTTTGTAGTTGTATGTCTCTACCAGCTTTGCTTTTCGAGAATTTTTTCTCCCATTCTTCTTTGCAAAATAGTTAAAAATCAGTTAGACTGGATGTATAGCAATTGAACAGCCATTTTCAAGTCTTACCACAGACTCAATTGGATTTAGGTCTGGACTTTGACTAGGCCATGCTAACACATGGATATGCTTTTATCTAAACCATTGTAGCTCAAGCTGTATGATTAAGGTTGTTGTCCTGCTGGAAGGTGAACCTCTGCCCCAATAACAGGTTTTCCAACATTGCAAAGTATTTGGTTCCATCCAACTTCCCTGTACCCACTGAAAAGCATCCCCACAGCATGATGCTGCCACCCTGTTTTAGTGTAAGGTTTACAGTTGTGCAATAATCTTTCTATTTTAGGATGATGGTTGAACAGTCCGATGTGAGATGTTCAAAACCCTGCTTTAGACTAATCATCCTGACTAGCATGGGCTTCATTAAGCTTCACTGGTAATGTTTATTTACCACTGTTTAACAAACCTCTATAGCCCTCACAGACCAGGTGTATTTATACTGAGATTAGATTACAAACAGGCAAACTCTATTTAATAACTAGGTGACTTTTGAAGGTAATTGGTTGCACTGGAATATTTAGGGCAATCAGAGAACGGGCCTGAATACAAACACTGACTACATTTTATAGCTTTTTGCTTGAAAAATCATGTATCATTTTTCTTCTGCTTCACAATTATGCTCCACTTTGTGTTGGTCAATCACAAAAGCCCAATGAAATAAATTTACGTGTTTGAAATGTGACAAGCTCAAGGGGAAAAAAGTCTTTCAACATCACTACATAAATATGTTCAGAATGAAGCACACTGAGCATACCTTCCACTTTAAGTTGTTTTGGTTTAATGGAATGAATCCCCACGAAACTACGTGCAGTGTGATTTTTTTAGATATATCTAAAAAAATTAGAAGAAATGCACTTAAGAGGCCAAAGTTGCTTTAGAGTTAAATTAAGCGCATTAGGGTTTGATTATGAAAAATAAAATCCTCAATCTTGAACAGCCTACAGCACACACTTATGCATTTCATTTATTTAAAAAAAAAAAAAAGGCAAAAAAAAAAAAAAGCACATCAAGGGGACTGCCATCAGGCACATCATAAATACATTGAAATAAATTAATAAAAAAAAATGGCATTCCCAATTCCAGTAAGCCTCAGTTGCTCAGTGAAGAATTGATCAGAAAAGGATAATGCATAATAGAGCTGGTAATCACAAAGAATCTGTCAGCACACACAACACATCCAGTATGGATTTGTTGCCAACTGAAAGTTTAATCGTTGAAGAGAGCACTGAAATGTCATTTAAGTGCTTACACAAAAGGCTGTTAAGAGTTTCAATGGTTTTCCTCAAAATGAGCCTACAAGGGCTCTTCAGCTCAGTGTGCAGTCCCTGCATGACTCACCCTGATACTCAGAAAGAACACAATGCAGTTCACTCTTAAAACCCAGATTTGGATGGATTTAAAATTCAGAAATGTCCATTGTTCAGAAACAACTTCAAAATAATTAAGGCAATTAAATTTTTTCCCTCCATGTAATCCCCTTGTGCAGCATGACTGTTCATTTAGACACTCACACAATTACTTCATAAAATCACCCAATTGCAATTTTTCATTTGAAATCAGAGCCAAATTATCATGACCACAACAATAAGAGTTGACAGGAAAACCTCTGTATTATACCACGTATAGGCGTGATGTTCTTTGTAAAAACTAACATGAAATTAAATATACCACGGAGCAATTAGATGCAATTTGCAATATAATTTATATTATCTAAATAAAAATAGTAATGGATCTAGTCTTAAATAAAGTAGGTTTAGTTGAAAGGAGCAGAAAAACAAGCAAAACTGAATGTCAGAAATGGCTTTGAGATGTGGTGTGACAGGTCATCTTTCCTGATCAAAATTCATTAAGACCACCTCTTTAAATAAACACTTAAAATTTTATTATACTTCCCACAAACACATCATGGATGCAATCAACTGCTTTTCGCATTTTAAGGAAAAATGGTTGAATACTGCAAATCACAGCACTATCAAACAAACTAATTTTCCTTTTAAAATGTAAAGAACAATTAGCGGCTGCAGTCACCATACATATGTATTGCTCTGGGCAAAAAACATGAACCTTTAAAATCCCACCGTGTGGAAATTTCCTAAAACCTCTGTTTGAACTATCAATACATTACTTACACATGTTCACTTACAGAAGGCAATCCTCACAATACCTACTGATTCACTTTAAAAAAAGAATTAAGAAAAAGAAGCAAAAATACGGCTTTAAAAAAATAGTCTTTTTGATCATGATCTATTAGAACACACCCAGTGAATGCGTGGGCTTTCCACAAAGTGGGAAAAACATTTAATTAGATGAGACCCACCCATCTTTACCTCTTCACACATCTCCGATCTTGTCTAGCCAAATAGCCTGCTACAGTACAGGAACAGCCCCAGATAGTTTTAAAGTTACCACTAATACAGTAATAAAGCTCAGCTTTCAGCATTTGGGTTCAATATCAACTTTCTTGCTTGTCTTTGACCACCAAGACAGTGTGCTGCCCTCCACTGGAGACAGAGAGAACGACCCTGTTCTCCAACTGTTTGCCGGACATCTCCACTGGGCTCCAGGCATCCTCCTCATCTCCTGTGCCCAATTGCAAATTGGTGCCCATTCCCCAGGCATATACAGAGCCTGTGATGGGAAATAAAAAGACAATACACAGACAATCACTACAAAATAATAAAAAAAAGGTTTAAACAATAAGGAGGCATATACAGACAAGTTCTTAACTCGTGGATATCCTGCAAGTTCAGAAAAGTCATGTGTGCCCTAAAAATACCACTCTCTCAAAAAAAAAGTTTAGACGAATCATTTCATATTGAATGTCATGAAAGAAAACTAAAATTAAAGCAAGCTAGCAAACAAAAGCACTTAAAGGAAATGCTGCTGTATAAAAAGCAGCTGCTTCGCTAATTTAAGTTCCGCCACAGCATCGTACTCCAATGCTGCAGTGCCTTTTTATACCTTGTTTCATGGATTCACCAAATGTTAACATACACGATTTCAAAAAAAATAAAATAAATATAATTGTGAAGTCTTTTTTCATTCCTGCCAGTATTAACTTGACTATGCAATGAACTTAAAGACCAGAACTCTTTTTGTACCAAGCCAGACCTGTCGCCTCAGAAACCTGGCCACTATTTCAAATCCAGTGACCCACACAGTGCATGAAAACCAACCCAATACATTAAAATGACCCCACCCCCCTCCTGTCTTGGGTTTACATAATAGAATTCCAGCTAACAAGGAATAAAAAAAATGGCCTAAGCAAACAGCAAAAATGAAAATGGGTTCCATTTAAAGTCTGGTCCATTCAATTTGGCTCATACAGACATTTACACAAGTTTATTAAAAAGATTGACATGTGCGTCCACTGTCCCACCAACCTTCTTTAGTAACTGCATAGCTCACAGTTTCTCCACATGCTACCATACAGGCTCTGGCGATGCCCGGAACTGCTGTGGGCTCACTCTTTTCTGCCACACCCTCGCCTAAGCCCAGACGCCCATACTCAGCACGGCCGAGGCTGTAAACCTGTCCTGCAAGCATACAACTCAAATTGATCAGCAACTTTTAGACTACCACTTTATTAATCCTTAGAAAACTGTAGAGTTAAAAATGTCAAACCATGTTTAAAGTGCGTATTTACCTTCAGAGTCCAAGCAGACGGTGTGGTGTTGTCCACCAGAGAAGCCGATCCAGGAGGTCGTAGAATTTTTGAAGGCAGTGAGCTTTACAGGAACAAAGCATGTACTTGTGCTTGCAGTACCTTAACACAAACATTTTATGACTTTAAAATACTTGATTATTGGGAGTCCCAGCTGGTACCCATCTATACCACTGGGTGGACAGAGACACACTAGTATTTTAGCTCAGGGGTCTAACATGGATCCAAACAGCACCCCAACAACTCCACCACCAACCATTCTGTTCTTTTAAAATAACCTACCCAGCTGGTGATAGTTGGACAGACCAAAGCCGTAGACATGACCGTCTTTAGATACGGCAAATGTGAAATATGCCCCACAGAAGACATCGGTAAACTGGACCTTCCCCCGAGGTTTCACCATGACCATCTGTGGTTTCAGTAACCTCACTTGAGTTGCAGGGAAACACAGGAATAAAAAAAATCAACTGGTTAGGACATTACTCCTTATTGCTAAATAACCCTCAGAATTATTAAAATAATAATAATAAATAAAAACAGGCAACACATACTCAACCCTTTTCTGCCCCCTCGGTTGGCAAAGCACTCTGGTACTCTTCCCAGCTGACCTTGATCTCCACAGCCAGAAGTGAAGAGAGCTCCATTCACAGTGAGCATTACTAGATGATCATTTCCTTAACATCACAGCAAAGTTTCATTTGTTATTAATAAAAACAAACTTACTACAATCATCTTTACTACTATAGCTATGATAAACATCAAACCTCACCTGAAATAATTTTTACCACTGGGACATCCATGGGGATTTTGATAGGTAAGGTACATATTTTCAATGGCTCAAGGAGGCCAATAACACCACTGTTATCCTGCAAGAGGAAAAAAAACAAACAAAAAAAAAACAATGTTCTTTGACTGTACACAAAAACAGTACCGCCAAGCTTTACCAATGCATAGATCCTGCACATATACTGCACACACAGAACATAATATACCAACTGATGAAATATACAAGTACACATTTAAACAATTACTGCCATGAACCCTACAAGGGGAAAAATGACCATTAAGCAAACCTTGTGATCTTACTGATGTTAATAACAGAAAATTTAATTAATCACTGACAACTACTAAGCCTTGCAAACTAGTGAAGAGTACCAGGGGTAATTGAGAAATCACAAACTGTCCTCGATTCTAAGGATTTTCAGTAGAACATGTGATCGAACAGTCTGGTTGGCTTCATTAATGTGTACAAATTTCTATGAACACTTGTGCACACCAAGGGACCATACCCGGATCCTCCAGATATAGTTATACAAGAGCAAGTTGAAGTTGTGGTCTGCGACCCTTTATTGTGCTTTAGTTTGGTGTGGTTGCCCATTATTGAGGTAAATAAACTGAATTAGTTTTTATTTCATATTGCAATATATGTAAAAATAATGAAAACTCACCGTCACTGATACAGTAACACTGAACTCACATTATAACTCAATCTAAAGGAGTTTGATCATTCATTCTCTAAACTGCCCAATCATAATTAGGGTCATAATTAGAGTACACCAAAAACACCAAAAGGAGTTTTATGCCCCATTTGCTTCCCTAATTTAGTCGTATCCAATTCCCACCCCTCAAGTCTGTCCTTCCCTATCACACGACCACCACCAACCAGGGAGGGGCATAAGCATGCACATGCCCCCTCTGTGACATGCAATGCTGCCACCCACCTCTTTTCAAACGGCTGCACATGCGTATTTGGGGGCGTCCTAACACATTGTGGGAAAGCGCTATCCGCCGTCTCGTATGATTGAGCTCACAGACGGCCATGATTGGCTGGTGATTGTTGCGAGTGACAGGGAAGTGAGCAAATGCCATCCTTCCCGTGAGAGCTTGGCCAATTAATTCCCATGGACTCCCGGTCACAGATGGCTGTGGAATCCAAAGGAGCTTTAGTGGGAAAATCCAAAAAGACCCTGTGCTTTCTGTACACGTGCCCTCTATTATGAACAAATGGCTGCTATATACTATCTAGTGCAGTGTTTAACCTTTTTTGAGCCACGGCGCATTTTTCACATTGAACAAATCTTGCGGCACACCACAAACCAAAAACTTTACAGAATGACACTCTGTAGCTTACAGTTTGTGTAATCACAAGATAGATTAAACTCCCTCAGTGTGAAACATTGGCTCTTCAACGATAATCTTGTTTACAGTGGCTTTGCAGGCAGGTAGTATTACCGTCTCTGAGACTGTGTGGGACTTTTTTTATTTAGCTTTAAGTTCAGCAACTACGTAGCTTTGAGGGCTCTTACTCATTTACCTTAGTGGTTTTTCTCAAAAGTTGCCTGTTGCTCTGTTTACACACAAGAGAACAATAGTCCATCGGCTTGTTTTGAAGTAATGGGTGTTTTGTTTGGAGATGGCGTTTAAGCTTGCTCGGCAAAGCGGCACTGTTGGACTTCGACACACACCAAGCACAACGGAGTGGGTGTTGTCACATCCCCAGTGAAAGTAAAGCCAAAAAAAGATAGATTTCAATATATCGCCTCGAGCTCACCGTCTTCGCTTTCTTTTGACCATCACTCATATTGGGTCAGAATTTTGTCCAGGGCCCAGTTCAGAGTTTGCAGGGAGTTACATGAAAAGTTTCTAGTGCACACGAGAAACCTGAGGTAACTGGTGTGCATGTGGTAGATCACTACAAACTTTTAATGTAATTCTGGCTGTGTTGGGATATTTAATTGCTTTGCATATTTCCGGATTGAAATTTTTATCCACATACCTAAATTGTTTTATGAAATCCTGTTGCCCCCTTCCCAGGTTTCCTAGCAACACTGGAAGAAAAAAACTGCACAGTTCTAGTGCTGATGTAAACAGACCCACGTCAATAATTGCACTTAGGCTTGAATCAGCTAAAGTGTTAAAGCAGCCAAAAAGAGGAATAGGGCACATCTAACAAGGACCTACACTTTGTGAATGTGTGTCTAATTCAATCAGCATTTACACTGCAGGGAAAAAAAATGTTAATTTCAACTCACCCTGAATGATCCCCAGATGAAGACTGTTCCATCCTCTGTGAGAGCAGCAGTGTGGCTGTCACCTGCACACACCTGCACTACCTTCTCCGCCAACTCCACTTTTCCTGGCACCATCTCAGAGCCCTCCTGTGAGGTATCCCTGCCCAAAGCACCCTCATCATTACATCCAAACGTGTAGATCTGCAACAGGGAGCCGCAAAGGCAAAAATATTAACCATCACTTCAATGAGAACAAAACTTGAGGCTTAAATCAAGGTGGGATGAAGTACTAAAGAAGCTTACATTGCCTGTGTCACTGAGACACACTGTGTGCATTCCCCCTGCAACAGCCTGAACAATACTCTCTGGAAGAGTCACCAAAGCTGGTTTCTTCCTTTCAGTCACATCCTCACCCAGGCCTAGCTGACCAACATCTCCTTGCCCGAGAACCAAGACCAGGCCCTTCTCCTGACTGTGACTGCTGTGAGAGACTACAACAAAGATTCTACTCAGATATTCAGGCTCTGGGCTTA
Organism: Porochilus rendahli; assembly: GCA_039654305.1. Taxonomy (NCBI): domain Eukaryota; kingdom Metazoa; phylum Chordata; class Actinopteri; order Siluriformes; family Plotosidae; genus Porochilus; species Porochilus rendahli. The sequence continues at coordinate 18,640,660 of JBCNYG010000001.1, forward strand.
TTTTCCACCACATTTCCACAAAATCTCTCTTCAGCACCTAATATTAAGCACACTGATATACAACATGGCATGATCTATTCAAACAGTGATACCTTTCACTTTTTTCAGTGAGGAGTTCTCAGTCGTTCTGTCTTTTCTCCTCTTTGTTGCTTTGTTCGCAGGCATGGCAGCTGAAAAGTAAAAAGATTTTAAAATTTAAAAATAAATGTGTCAGACAGCAAAAACAAAACTTCACAAATCACATGTCACAACTCTAAATGAAGTGCATTTAAACTGTGAGTTCATGTTGGATAGGTCAATAAACAGTAATACTTAAATGACTAGAAGCAACTTATTCTGAGTTGCAGCAATTATATAAAAAGCACACCTGATATAATGCCTACCCATACCGACTACTGTGTAATATGGGGGATACACAACTACCGGAGTCTTTATACCATCTTGAAAACAGTATTTGACTTTTGAGGAGAATAAACAGTGTTCCTAAAATATCCCCCTTATAAACAAGGGCACATCAAAGAGGCTACAATGCTACCAAAAACAGACGTTTCCAAATCCATGTCAATCTAAACTTACAACAGTGATACCAATGTCAATCAAAAAGAGGTTCTCATACTCTCTTCTTGATATTGATGGTTTATTTTTATTCTTCAAATACAGGACAGCAATAAGCATTTCACTACATGTGTATGATTTGGTATGTGACAAATTTGAAATCTGAGTCCTTTCCATCTTCCACCTACTCAAATATAAACCTCATCAAAATATAACTTCTGTTTCGGTGTGTGTAAACATGCAAAATCTCAAACCCATGAAGTAAAACACATTTGATCACAGAATCTGGAATTTAAATTAAGGAGAAAAAAAAAACATCCTTTCAAAGTTACTAAAGTAAAATCCCTGTCATAAGAACACATCACTGTGTGATACCCAAAGGGTTAAAAACAAGACCTTTTTCTTACCATAAGCCATGCACTTCAATGAACAAATGGATATAAATCTGTTTTTGCATTTCAGGCACTACTGACATGAGTACTGCATTAGACAAACAGTTACAGAATGTTAATCAACACCATGTATCTGCCATACTATTGCATTACATAATTTTATCTGTACTCAGTCACCTCGAGCTCACTTGTGCTAAATTAAAAAAAAAAAAAGACACACTGCATAATATATAAATTATTAGAGAAGACGCATGACATTAAAAAAAGAGAATTTAGAGGTTTAACATATTTGGTGTTTAGGGGATGAAGCAGTTAGAGCTGAAATTCAGTATGCAGTTGACCGAGTACAGCTGTTGCACTTACACACACACACGCCTGACTGCCACTGCTGGTTAAAACAAATGCCGGTTACAAACAACTGCGTGGCTTGTCCAGTTTTCTCCCTCACTATCCACCCCACCCCACACACGGGGAAGCATGTGCTCCCAGTACAGCTTTAGACCTTGGTTCCTCTCGCCAGTATATCCATATAGCACAAACTTCTAGTTAGTCATGTCTACACGTGGCATACTCAAAGTTCACGAGTAAAAAGTTAGAGGTTGCAACAAACAGACAAACACTGAGCCTGTAACCCATTAGTTAGCTAAATCAACACTTACCGAATATTCTGCCTTTTGCTACGTTATTCCGTCACTTACAACTGTTTTCTTACATGAGGTTTATGAATAAACTTCAAAATAGACCCGAGTACCGTGGCTGTTTGGTGCCACTTAACAATCCTGGAGCATTAAGCTAGGATGCTAACATAACTAGCACAACTTCTAAACTCTAACTGTAGAACCTGTGAATCAGCTCTGTGCAATGTTGAATATCAGAGGAAGTCAGTCTCTCCCGGTTCATTTTCTTACCTTCAGAATTTTCAAATTAAAAGATATCCTTGAACCTCGAGACGACTTGAAGTTTCTCAGAGCTTTCTTTCTTTCTTTTTTTTTTAAAGACAGAGCGAATACCATACACCGTGTAATAGGAAGACCACACGCACGCGTTCGGCGCCTTTCCCCTCTTCATTTATTGCCTCAAACTCGGGGCGAGATAACAGCGCACACTGCCACCTGGCGCCGCGGAGGAAAATTACCATCAATTCTTCTGATCAGTTCAGCTGTTCAGAGGGTTGTATCGCATGCATTTAATTAACTATCTTAATATTCCACAACTTCAACCATTTAAAAAAGTTTTTTGTAAACAGTAAACACATTTCCTGTGTATGCATTGTGGTTATGACAGTAAATGCCCATGGATTAAAATGTGTGGCTGTATTATTTTACCCTTGTTAAAAATCCAGTTTGCTCTGAACAGCTCCCAGAACAGTCAGATTTGATCAACCTGATAAGCCAGGGGGTGTTTTATTCCTTACTACATATTAAACTGATCACTTATTTAAATTTATTTTAATTACCGTAATCATCTACAGGTTCCAATACTTATCAGCTGGCAAAGATGGTCTACCAGTTTGTGTTGTGGCAGCTGATAGTTGCTTATAGACTACTATGAGAAGGTCTGCCAGTTGTGCTGTGTGTTGATGATGTCACAAAGAGTTTATTCCGAACATTTAGGAAGCTTGCATCGGTCCGTCACACGGGGAAGCTGGAGCCAATCAGCCGACACTGGGTGAAGGCAGGGTACACCCTGAACAGCTTGCCAGACCATCTGGCCAACACACACACACACAATTATTTACACTCACATTCTCATCTAAGGACAATTTGAAACAGCCAATTAGTCGTTGGTCTGTGAAAGGAAACTGGAGTATCTGGAGGAAACCCACGTAAGCACTGGGAGAACATGGAAACCCCACACAGAAGCATCCCAGCTAAGCCCAGGACTTTAGCCAACCTTGTTACTGTGAGGGGGGCAAGAAGGTCCTGGGCTTCAGGCCAGTTTGGTGTATTGTTTGTTCCAATACACCTAAACACCAAAGTCCTTCAGCGTAAATCTGAAGAAGCATATCGTTAAGGCAGTAATCTGGAGCACTCTGCTGTATGGGTCAGAATCATGGGTGTAGAGAGAAGAGGTGGTACAAAGACTAGAGAGTTGTGAAATGTGGTTGTGGAGGCAGCTGATTGGTGTATCGTGGAAAGATAAAGTCAGCAACAAAGAAGTTCTACTGCAGGTAGAAGAGGTGCGGTCCGTCATAGATATTATCAATTAGAGGCACAGGCGGCAGGCCTAGGAAAGGACATTATAAGGAGTGAACCTGCCTACTGGCAGAGCACCAGAGAGAGAGAGATTGCATACAGTATCTTGAAGGTATCACCCACATCCGAATGTTTATGGGGTGAAGTTGTTAGCATCACACCCAACCCCCAACCTGGAGGACCAGGTGCTGCCAATTCATTCATATTGTTTTTATAATATTCTGCAAATATATTCTAGTAAATCTGAGCATAAACTGTAAACCTGTGTTCTAAATCTGGGTCCGCAACACCAGAGCACTACAAGGGACCGTCCTCTCCCTTTTTCTCTTCACCCTCTACACAACTGACTTCAGCTGCTGCACAGAGACCTGCCATCTTCAGACGTTTTCTGATGACTCTGCTGTAGTTTGATGTATCAGAGGAAGTGATAAGATGGACTATCGGGCTGCTGTGAACTCTTTCGTCACATGGTGAGATGAGAACATCTGCAGCCTAATGTGGCTAAGAACAAGGAACTGATTGTGGATTTCAGGAGATCCAAAACACCACTGGCCCCTGTTTCCATCCAGGAAGTCATGTAGAAATGGTGGAGGATTATAGATACATTGTAGTTCATATTGAAAATTACCAGGACTGGGTTAAACAACACTACCACACTTTACAAAAAAGGCCAGAGCTACGTCTATTTTTTGAGGCGTTTAACATCTTCTGCTCAGGATGTCTTGTGAGTCCGTTGTGGCCAGTGCCATCCTCTATACTATTGCATGCTGGGCAGCAGGCTGAGTTGCAGATGCAAACAAACTGAACAAACTGATCCTCAAGGTCAGTAACATTGTGGCGATGGAGCTGGACTCACTGACGGTAGTGTCGGAAAGGCAAAATGAAGACAATATTCTACAATACCTTCCACCTGCTTCACAACCTGCTGATCAGTCACAGGGTACACGTTCAGTGACAGACTGATACCACCTTAATGTTCCACTGAAGGCCACAAGAAATCATTCCTACCTGTTCCTCTGTACTGCATCAACATCCACTGTTATACATTTGCATTTTGCATTACATTTGCACTGTACTGTTTATCATGTTGATAATACTGTACATTTTACTTACTGACAGGATTCATTCTGTACCTGTTTATATAGATCATTCATTCATTTTCTGAACCGCTTAATGCTAATTGGGGTCGCGGGGAGGCTGGCACCCATCTCAGCTGACTCTAGGTGAGGGCAAAGTACACCCTGAGCAGCTCGCCAGGTCATCGCAGGGCAGAAACACGCTGACAACTTGGGATCAGTAATCCAGCTCCCTACCACCAGGCCACCACTGCCCAACTAAGGTATTCTGATTCTGTTTCAGTATATTCAGCATCCAAACACACCGATAATAGGGGCACAAAAATCCCTCTTGTGCACCTGAAACACCAATGTGAGGAGGGATTTCTTCTTATCCATTATCCATTCAGTTGTGGTCAGATGTTTACTTACACTCTTTGTGTCATGACTGATCTTTATACTGTTTTTATGGAGCAGCATGACTACAACATACCTCTTCAATAGCACAAAAAGAAAATTTGGTGCACAAGGTTTAATTATATTTTGCTCTTTCCGAAATCAACAACGGGGTCAACATTATACATCCACTTTGTGCAATGTTAGGTTTCATTTTTTTCAGTTTGGGGTTTGCCCAATTTTTTTGCACAGGAGTGCACATTAACAAGGGCTTTGCAAGGAACAGGATGATCGGCGGATTTCTGAGCCCTTTCCAAACCCCAAAAGGGTGATTATTACTTAAAAATGCAATTTTTTTCAATATTACCACCAGCGTGGATATTTCAACACAGACATAACCTTTAGTTTACATTCAAGTGAGCAGTGCCAGCTGGGGTGTACAATCATTCTGCCCCCAAAAGAGAACAAAGAAATAAATGAAAGTATAATAATGCTATGAACAAGGGAAGTGTATTTATTCTGATACAGCACACCCTTTGTGATTTTGATGTAGAGAGAAATGGGGGGTATCATGCACCACTGGGTTGTGTTCAGGCATAACTGCGCTGCGTGTTTTGGACCCATGAACTGAGCAAGGCCTAAGGCCTGTGAGTATGAAATGTCATAATGTCAAATCCTTATGCAGATTGCTAATATTAGGAATGAGTGATCATATTTCCTTTATTTAAAGACATTTGTAATCCTGTAAAGGAGAACTATCCAGTGTAGAAATCTCTAATAAATTATATATTTAACTTGTTAATGATTATACCTATAGAAGAGCAGTTGTATGATTTACTGCACTATTAAATTATTGGATGATTTATGTGACTATTGTATAAGGCGTTTATTCACTGAAGTGAGCGCAAGATTATTTTATTTTCAGGCCAATCCACACTGTACGAGTATTGCTTGGATGACCTTGAACATTAGAACAAAATGCCGGACCTTGAAAAGAAACAATGTCAAGGTCAACTCACAACATGTTGAGACACATTGAGACATGTTGAGATTTGATGTCATGAGGAACCAATCAGAACAAGGTCATGTAGAGATAGATCATGGTAGACCAATCAGAGCGGAATGGGCACTGCATATATTCACATTTTTTACCATGTTTAGATAAATCTTTTTTTGACCCTTTTACACACTTGTCAGTGAACTCCACTCAAAATAATGAATTTTCACTAACTGAAAATTACTCAAAAACAATCCATAAATTCTCTAAATTCATTCATCTTTAGTAACTGCTTCATCTGGGTCATGCTGTGACTCTGGAATAAACCCTGGATGAGACACCAGTATGTTGTAAGGCACCATGTACACACTAAATCCCAGTTCTGATGCCACGTCCTTTGAGGCTTCATTTGATGACAAAATGCATCACAGTGGTGCAACTAGGTTATTTTTCCAAGCCATGGATGCCGGTGTATCCTTTATGTCCCACACTATCCCATGACTCATTTCATGCAATCATTAAATTTACTTAACTCAGTAATAGTTGTAAAGGTTGCCAGATAGATAATGGTGCAGATAGAAAATCATCTCTTGTCTAGACTGTCTAATTAAACCCTGCTTTGTTTGTAATGGTTCAGTCTTCACGGTCACGCAAGGCCACTTCTTCATATACTGCTCTTTGTGCCCCTTAAAGGATGTGCCCCCAAAATTGGATTCAAGCCGCTCACTCACATCAGCCGGCCTGTTTCCTTTTTGGTAGGTGGGATGAGATCACAGACCATGGAGAAAACACACCCAAATTTAAGGCGAACATGTGAATCTCCGGAAGCAATGCTACCCGCTGCACCACAGTCGAGTTATGTGCACTCATTTTATTCTATTTTTGTTACTGAGGAAAAAAGGCAATTAGACCAAAAACTATTTTGTAAGCATTTAATTTCAATTTATAGGCAACATCTAAACAGAAAAAAGCTGTCAGTTCCTTAACATTCACACAATCAAATTAAAAACCAAAACAAAAGGAGTTTTGAAGCATTGGATAAAACCCTAATATTTTGTGCTTAAAAAAATAGCAACCTATACTACTTTTATAATATTTAAAATACAATTCCAAATAAAGAAAGGTGAGATATACATAACAATTACTTTCATCTAAATATTAGAGCTGTACAGCAGAGCATTTATATTATTCTACTGGCCATAAACATTTAAAAGAAAGAAACGGAGTATTGACAAATATTGGAACTAAAATAATTTCCATGGCCATAAAATCCCCAACAACTTTATTCATAGTGTTACTTTACTCATACTTGGCCTGTGCATGCTGGCTTTTAATTCAAAAGAATAAATAATTATAATTTATTCCTCTTCAAACAAGTATACTGTCCTAACTTTTAAAATTATGATTTTAATTTTGAAGTACTATTATTGAAATTATTTCACCCCGTGTAGTTGAAAGGGATTAAAATATAAAAAATTGTATTTTAAAATATAAAGTAAAATGATGTTTTCTAATAATAATCTACAAAGGAAGGGCAAATATAAGCAAGAAAATAAAATAAAAATAAGCCTGGCCATTTTACACAAATGTAACAATGCATCATAAAACCTTGTGCTTTATGGTTTCTAATGATTAAATTTAAAGGATTTAGCCTAAGAGAAAATTACAACACTATACACACATACACAACATTCCTGTTTGCCCATGCAAAGTCCATCTGTACACAACTGTTTGGTCACCCATCAGAATCTAACATCATTTCTTAATACTATTATTTGCTAAGGTTTATACATTTCCTTAAAAGGAAAAAAAATTATATTTAGGAATAATGGTCACACTTGACCTTCCTTTCCCCTTCTGAGGGTAGACCCATGCTGCTAAAGGGGATCTCGTTCCTGAGAGATGTTCTCCTGATGGCACACACACACACACACACACACACACACACACACACACACACACACACACACACCCCCACCCCCCCACCCACACACACACACCCGCCCCCACACACCCACTCTCCTCCCCCCCCC
>JBCNYG010000001.1:18655031-18679436 GCA_039654305.1 Porochilus rendahli
ATATACATATACACACACACATATATATATATATATAACTGGGGTATGTGATTATCAGACTGTGATGAGATTTACTGGGATGACACTATGGTAAGTCTAGACCAAGTTAAACTGCAGGCTGTTTATCTGGAGTACAAATTTTGTATATACATTAATGGGAAACTATAAAGAGACTATGTGAGTTTATTAGAGGAAGAAATCATTTATGGGCTGAGCTTTTCCTTGTTGTTTTCATGATAAAATAATTAAAGCTTTGAAGCCAAAATATAATAGTCTAGTTCACAGGTTTAAGAAAAATTAATACATAAAATAAAAAATAAAAAATGCAAATGTGAAGGCAAGGGGGGATGTTCCTGTATAGTCCCCAAACAGCTTTATGTCACAGACAGAGATATCCACTGAACCAGAGGCAAATCGTTGCTTTACTCTATGTGCTACATGGAACATAAGCAATAAATAAATAAATAAATAAACAAAAATTAATAATCACAGTAATGATGGTTTATTTTTTACATCATAACAGACACATGGGCTCAAATGCATGGGTGATAAGGTGCATATTGCATAAGAGATGTATAATGGCATCCCCTCACTTTTTCTAGAATATACTGTGTGGGAAAATAATGAAGGTGACCTCTGCATGCTCTGAATTCTGTGTAATGGCATCTTTCTAAACCTATAGTTTATTATATACTACACAGAAACACAAGACAACCATGCTGTAAAGTGGGTTTTAAAACTCAATCAATTTATTAAATACTACATGAAGACACTAAAAAAACAAAGATTTTATGATTTATTTTTCCATTTTAAATAATGATGTCACCTGCACCAATCAGATTGCAGTGTTCCTTTGTAGTAATGTATATACATTAGTATATGACATTATCCATCCCGCATAGTCAGGATAATAGTTTCTGTAATCTTAGACATTCAACAAAATGCCTCCCAAAAATATAAAGATAACCTTCTCGTTCTTCAAGGTGGGAAATTACTTGCCTTCAAGGTTTGACACATTCGACATGCTTTGTGAATGAATTTCAAAAGATATAGTAACGGAACAAACATGTTATATTTTTAAAAATGTAAAAATAAGCCACAAAAAATATCTCCTTTTAATTAGCTTTTATCATCTTTCCATGTAGTATATACTAAAACAATTATTTGCCTCAGACTCTGTGAATAAAATACCTTATGGCAAGCTCCACTTTAGGGCAGTGATTAAATATTTTAGGTCTTATTTATTCAGCAAGAATATGAGAATGATGCTCTCTAAGCCACAACACATATTCTCTTCTACAGCATGCCACATTGAACTTTTCTCCTTGGATACTCCTTGGAAAGCTACTTGCGCTTAGGATTAAATCACATGAGACTGAAAACATTCAGGTAATGTTAGTTTAATAATTCGGCCCTTTTTAAAACACTATTAATTCTGACCTTCCTGGTGAGCCTCCGTTTGATCTCCCGAACTTCTGCCTGTCGATCAGCTTCATTTTTAGCTGGAAAAGGAGTTGCATAGAAAGAAAAACATCACTACAAATAATTTTAAATAAATACTGCAACAAGGAAGTGTATTGAAAACAGACCAATTTCATTCAGCACATTTAAGGATACTCTTCAGTGTTGCTGTTGATATAATCTTACTTGTTTTGCTCTATAAATATGCTTCAGTACAAATAGAACTGCAGCAAGCAGCAGGAGTGCATGTGGAATTACTGTTAAGAATCCTTTATGTATGTTTTACATACTAAAGTTGGGACTCACCACACAAAATGCAATAAAAATCAAAAGGTGTGATTTTTTTTCTTTATTTACATGAACCTTTATATAATTAGAGATTAAGAATTTAACAAGATTACAAAGATTAAATTTTTTTTCTGTTCAACTTTGATATAGCCTGTAAACATTTTATAAAATCATTGCAGTGTTTTTTTTCTTAGCTGCTCAACATGTCTCTCTAAATTCCCAATAAACGCCTCCAGATCAGGGAGGCTTTCATACAGAAAAACACTCACCCATGCTGTGGACACTTATGCCACACATACTATGCCAGATGCTGGCTTTTGTACCTTTCTCTGATAATAACCTGTATGGTTATTTACATCTTTGGCACAAAAACAAAAAAACAAGATGAACTGTGGATTCATCAGATTACAACACACGGTTCTGCTGTCTTTTAGTCCATCTGAGATGAGCTCTGGCCCGTTCAGTGAACTTGGCAGTATTTCTGCATAAAACTGATAAATGGCTTCCTTCTTGTATTATAACATGACGAAACACCTGAATTCTCTGTAATCTTGCATTGAGAAATGTTCCTTATGAAGTGACATAACTCTCTCAAAGATCTTTACCACAAAGCGTTGAACCATGACGCATGCTTGCTGCAAAGGTGGATGCTATTTTCAAATTCAATCATAACTACATTACAACCTATTTAAAAAGGTTTTAAAATAATGCTGTTACTTTAGAAACTTTCCATGTTATTTTAGTGCTGTTCAACTTTTGTCAAGTGTGACCTAGAAACAAATTCTAACTTTATGTTTTCATAACACTATCAAGCTGGTTAGTAAAAATAGTGAAAACCTTTTCTCACAATAATTAACACAACACAGATTTTAAAAGAGAGAACGTGTGTGAGACAGAGAGAGACCAAGAGAGTAGAAAGAAAGACAAAGAAAAAAGAGAGAGAGCAAGGGATGGAGAAAGAAGTGAAGAGAAGGACAGACAGAGAGAGAGACAGAAAGAAAAAGAGAAGACAGAACAAAAGAAAAGAGAGTGGGAGAGAGAGAGAGAGAGAGAAAGAGAAATTGAGAGAGAGAGCGAGAGAGAGCGCAAGCGAGCACTGGACTAGCAAAAGCAGGAAATAAGGAAATTGCTTACGCTGTAGAATGTTCCTCTGTTCCAGCTCCTCAGCAGTGGGCCTCTGGCTCAGGCGTCTTTAGATAAACAGACACATTACCTTAAAGTCGTTTAAAGATACATTTATTCTCTTTCTCAGTTTACGGGTATAAATGAATTAAGTAAACCTACATTAAGGTTGTCAGCACTTTATTAGTGAATGTGTATTTGTGTTAAACACCAACCAGTACCGTGTCAATGCTGTGCCAATCTGTGTGCGGATGGCCTCCCATTGCTCTTTGCTCTGCCATGACAGACCTGTGTACTCCATTCTGGTCTGTCTCTCAGGAGCCTGTCTGTCTGGGGCTGATGGCCGACTGCTCAGCTTCAGAGCCAAAGTGTCCTTCCTTTTCACCCTGCTGGCCAAGCTACCTGTACATACGCATACATTATATTATACTATGCACATACATTAACATGTACATACATACGCACTGTACGCACGATCTACACTGTAAAGGCTTCACATACTTGGTGGACTGTCTTCCTCTTCATCTGATTCCTCCTCTTTGTAAAGCACTGGGCCATCTGAATCGCTCTCATCAGCCTGATGATCTTCCTCTCTTTCCTCTTCCTCACTACTATCGGATCCCTCCGGCATGATTCGGATATTTACATCGCCCACTAGGCACCTACGGCTGCGAGGTTCCAGCTCCGGATGAGTTTGAGGGGGAGGAAGATGTTCAGGAGGTGGCTCGTCCTCCTCGTCCTCCTCCTCCTCTTCCTCCTCGTCCTCTTCTTCGTCTTCATCTTCATCAGAGTAGTCATCTTCAGCCCTGAGAAGTAGGGTTAGAAGATATGTGAATACATGTATGGAAGATTCTATTTAAAAAAAAGGAATCAAATAATTTCCATCATCGTGTATAGCTATAGGTTTGGATAACGTTCATCAAATCATAAGTTCACCATGCATTATTAAAATTGTACCAGTGGTGTTGAACTACTGTTTGTAGAGGCTATAAATAAGCGTAAATATTAAAAAGGAACAAACATTAAATACAACTAAAAAATAAATAAAAGTGTGCCATTTGTTAATGAGAGTTGGCAAATTGCTGGGGTATAAAAGAAATAAAACCTTTCATGATGCACTGTTATAGGAAAACAACCAACTGTGTCTCAAGTTGCATCCCACCACTAAGTTGTTGATTATTTTCCTAAATCAGCAAGACGGGAGATTTTTTATACAATTCATACAACGACTAATTTTGTGATTGACATAAATTACTCATCTTTGTACACTTCTTGAGAAATGCTAGGACTGAAACTCTGCTGGTTTTGAGTACGCACATTTTTAAAGGCTGGATGGAGACTGGCAGCGGGCGAGATCCTTGGTATTCTGGAGGTGTTTCAAACAGCAGTGTGTGTGCACGGTGGGAAGCATCGAGATGATGGAGGGCAGCCCCAGGGCTGATCAGTGCCCGCTGGATCATGATGTGCAGGGGGACTGGGGCTTGACGTGTAGGAAGCTCTTCTTGTGGGCTAGGAGGGTCAAACTGGACAGGTAATGGGTCAGGGAGAGGATGAGGGTAGGAGTGTTGATGGAGGAGCTGGTGGGGGTGTCCTCGAGGAGGGGATGGTGGGATGTGTGTCGGGAGAGGTGGGGACGGCGGAGGCGGGGGCAGTGGGAACCCTCCTGGGATGTTAGCCCTGTCCTCAAAAGAGAGCATAGAGGGCAGAGAGGAGATGGGAAGACAAGGGTTCTCAGTGTGGCGCTTTGTGACCGGTGTGGTTCTCTTGGGGGGCATAGGTGGCGATGGCTTAGCTGGAGCTGGGTTGGCACTTCCTACGATCTGTGTGAGTTCAGCTGGAGAGGACAGAGGGCTACAAGTCATGATCAATTACAGTTGCACAGCAATTTAACCACACATTAATATCAGAATACCACATTTGCACAAAAGGTTAGTACAATATTAAAAATCGGACAGCACCAGTCATTACCAGGCTTTATCATTTCAATCATAACAACCAAAAACGATAGTTCAGGAGGATACACATGTAAAGCCTGAACACTACATAGTATCCTGAGTTCACATGCTCAGAAGCAGTAACATGAACTATATCCTGTGTTTGTCACATACTGTACATGTCCAAGTGGCAGATTAGTGGCAAACTGCACATTAAACTGCCACACGTATAGCACAAGGCAAAGCTGCTCCATGTACAGATGACCTCAGAACAGCTGACAAACACACAAAAAGCAACAGCCAGAGAGTCTAGGTTTAACGGAGTAACTGCATGCACACATTTGAAATCCGTTCACTAACAAAACCAGGGCGAGCATTTAAGGCGAAGACTTCTGCTGAATTCTGAAGAATGAGCTCCTTCAGCATGCGCTGCATTCAGTTACATTCACTGTATGTTCTATTCTGCAGTTTCACAGACAATCCAAAAAATGGCCAGTTCTGTGGCGCTCAGGCTACGGCACCAGAGCTTCTCACATCATTTAAAACGGTTAATGGCACAGCAGGCCCATTGACTGAACATCTAGGCCTGTTATTCATGCATTTGAAAAGGAAGCAGAGAAAGGAAGAGAAAAAAAAATGTACGTGGCACTCTAACCACTCCATGTTAGTCCAGCATCCCAGCCAGAGCTAAGGAACATATGGTCGCAAAGGGGAAGGCAATGCCAGCACACATAGAGCAGATGGATACGACATAATATAAAGGCAGCATTGCTGTGGTTCCAGGCATGGCCTTGCTGTTACCTGAGTGCCCACCTCCTGCCCGACGGCACAAGTACACGGGCAGGGACAGGTAGACATCATAGTCAGCCTCACGCTTCCAGCAGGACCAGTAGAGGGGAAAAGGGTCACCCCTTTGAAAGGTGGAAGCTGACGGGGTAAGAAACCATCCCAAAGGAATCAAACACCACACATAAATACGGATGACCAAACCAGCCAGGAAACTGTACAGAGTGGCAATGAGGAGGATACTGAGGAGTGTAAACGGTAGCCTAAAATGTGCTAAAGCACGATAACATTAGCTGAAGGAGGCAATTCTTTTAGGGAAGAAGGTGATACAGCTGTAATGAAGCAACAGCAACGAAGAAGCCTGGGAACTACAGAAAACTCTGCACAGACCAGCTCATCTCACATGAGAACAAAATGATTCGGCTGTCCTGAAGGAGGCAGTGTAGACACGGCCAATCCACCTTTAAATTGCTCTCAGAGATGACAAAGCATGAATCAAGAGTAATATCAACATTATGCATTAAAAGCACAGCAATAAAATTCAAAATGAAAAGATCAAATAAATATTTTTCACTTTTTAAAACATACAGGCACAACAGAAATTTTACATTTTCTGCGCACCACACCTGTCCTGCACTGCAACCTTCTGCACTGTGGTTCTGAAGAATCGACATTTTATTTCGTCGTACAGGAGTTATATAAGGAAAATGAAAACAAACCCACTTGACACTGAAAATAAAAACCCACACACTCAAAATTTGTTCGACTGTTCCACAATGCTCCACTAAAGTATTGTTCCCTCTCTAACTTTAATCATGAGCATGGGCGTTTAATATGAGAGCAGTATATCGTTTCATTTTGTGTTCAGTTTCTGCAAAGTTTTCCTCAAAACCTGCCAATTTGCTTCACTCCTGCTATACACACACACACGCATACATGCACTTTCAACTACTATATGTACTTTAATCGCTTTTGTGTTGGATGTTTGGAGTTAATACATATACACCTGTGTCCTTTATTACTTTGACTGAAGCTACATACAGCAGCCCAAATGCACACCGATCTCCCATCGCGCTGCTGGAGGACGACTCTCCTCAATGGGAGAATGATCCACGGCTGAACCCAACTAAAACAGTAACCACTTGTAAGTAACGTAAATGCACCTAGGGAGGCGGTGACGCTTTAACTGGTGTGTTTCTGATTCTCTTGGTTGGTGAATTATGGTGAAATTATTCCAAGAAAATCCTGGAGAGCACACATATGTACACAGAAGATTCACGAGAGCATAGGTAATTGTCTCAAATTGAAGCACACACCATTTGAGCAAAGAACAGTATATCTGAGTGCAAACAAACAGTTCTGAGAAGGGGCAGAAAAAATGTGCACGAAAGCTTTTTGAGAGAAACAGAAGGCAGGATGTGAGGTGAAGTTTTGCAAAATCTGAATTGAAAACGAAGAATTACGGCTTTCAAATTGAAAGACCACATTTCTGATTAAAGATACAAACAACATTATACTCATTTTGCAGGGGTGTATATTTTCTAATACGTGTTATAAACGTCAAATTAGAATAAAAATAATAAATTAGATTCGAAAACACAGAATCATTTTATTACAACACCAAAACACAAAAACAATTACAGCACGAATCGAAACAATCGATTTGCTATGCTCAAGTTCCAAAGGGCATTAGTGATCTAAGAAGCTTAACATCTCAGATCCTCTTAAATCTTGCGTCTTTTTAGAGACTGCATGATGTATGTTTCAACTCTGATACACAAAATTAGGAAAGGCCAACTTGTGCAGTTCCACTGTTGCACACAAAATACAACTATGCACTCAATTAAGACTCAACACTTGAACAATCCTAGAGTCTTGGCCTAAAATGATCATTAGTCCCCATAACACAGCAAACCATGTATCCAACACAGTAACAAACAAAAACAACAACTACTGCAACACTGCAGCAGACAGCTGCCTGCCAAGCCTGGAGTCATTATAGATAATGCTGCACAAGAGGAGAAGGATGCCAAGAAAGAAATGTTCTTGAGACTCATTTAAAATGTGTTTCTACACATAAATAAAACTTGAACATGCCGAGACAAAGATAAATGTGTTTCTTATTCTGACACTCCTAGACAAAAGCAAAGAAAGCGTTTAACATCTGCTTTTTAAGCAGGAAGCGGGAGTAAGCACTTACCCAGCATGGCAGCATTGGTGGTACGGTTGACTGGTTTGGGTGGAGGGAGTGGGGGCTGCCTTGCAGACAGTGTTGGCACTGGTCCTTGGGTGGAGGACTGAGTCGAGGAGGATGCCAGGGGCACACTGGCCATGGCAGATGAGGCAGTCCGCAGGGTCTTTGTGGCGGTGCTAGAGACGGTGGATGACGGCGAGTTGGAGGAGACGGAAGATGAGGAGAATGAGGTTACAGGGTTGTGAACAGGTGTATGAGGCAAGGCCTCAGTGCCAGGCTCTGTGGTAGAGGTCATCAACCATTTGGGGGCCATGACGGACTGCTTAGGGGGCAGCGGCTCTCGTAGGGTGTCCCTCAGAGCCTCAGGGTCGGGAACATAGTGATTGCTGTCTGATTCTGAGAGGAATACAAAGAAAAAAAAAAACATTCCTAGGTTCTATGACACAAATAATACAATGTTTATATAATAAATAAATCACAGTATTCCTAAGAGCCTTATCAATTACAGCAATGCATTTTCCTCTATGGTGACCTCCTAGGACACACACCTATGATGTTCTCTTGTCTATCTTGTCAGGCTATTGGAGCTGTTATGGGTTGTATCATTATTCCCATATTGCTCATTTGTATGTTTCTTAATCAGCTCATCAACCACTGTGGGAGATAAACAGGCTGCCATAATTACCTTTCTATCTCTCTATATCGGCCCCTCCACATATTACCCCCCCCATATTATCACCTCCTTTGTTCTTCAAAGCTGGCGTTTTAAATGCCGTGTTATATACAGCCATTTTATCACAAGACACAGGCTGTAGAAACACAAAGAGGGACATCCAGTTAAAATATATGTAGTGAAATGAAAGCCCTGCTCTTCTTTATGGAAAGGTGTACATTTTTATACATTTTTGTTTTTATAAAGATGGGGAAAGAAGTAAAATCTGATTTTAATCTGATTTCTGTGGTTCTGACTGCAAATTCAAATAAGAACTTTAATGAATTTTTCATAAAGATTACATTTTTATATGTATCTTGGATAAACATTTTTTTAAAAAACCTCTCGCAGCTGCCTTCAGCCTTGATTACAGCGTGTGATTGCCATGGCATTGCTACGAAAAAAGGTAAGCAACAGTACATTTATTTCCATCCAGAGTTGTTTTCGATTTACTGACATCTTGAATCGTTGATGAGAATATTGAACTACTCTATGAAATCTTCACCAGCACATTCAAAAGCTCTCTGTCGTTAAGGTCATGACTGTGGGGTGGCAGTTCATATATAAAAATGATTCCAAGCTCCCTGAACCACCCTTTCTTTATTTGAGCCCCGGTTTTATATCTGTGCCTTCATTAATGGATAACTGGTCACTCGGTACATTTAGGTCATCGGCTAATTTTATTTTAATGCTCCACACTGTTGCTGAGCCTCTACCTGACAAACTGGAGATTACATACTGTAATCAAGGATAAAGGCGATTCAACAAAATAGTGGAGTGAGTGACTTTTTCTTTTGGCCAAGCAGAGTAGTTTTAAAGTGTTGAAGTAAATAAAAATAATCATGAACACAAAGACTTTTTGCTGTTCACTGCAGTAGTTTTAATATAGAAATAAAAGCATCTATTCCACACGTTTTTTTTCTGGCTAACGTATGTACTCAGGGTCCTTATTCTTTACAGAGTATTTATAACATACATGATAAAAAAGTGCAGAAATAAAATGTGAGTGATTATAATGTTAAATTGCAGCAACAGAAACATCCTGCTGATTTGTTTTAGCTGCCGTCTGCTTAATATATTTAAAAAGCACACATTGATTCCTACTATCCATAAATTAGGCACTACCTGCGAGCTTTATTCTGCCCTTTAATCTATTTTTTACTAGCTACCAGAAGTACTTGCTGAGACACATCTGGGTAATTTCATCTGTTAATTTGTTTTAGTCCCATGAATCTGAAAATAAAAATAATAAACTGAAATGCACAGCAGCTTTTTAAAATTATTATACTTATTTTAAAGCACCAATTTTTTTAAACACCTTTTAAACAATGCGTGCACAAATATTTTTATTTTATTTTAAAATGACAGACCATTAATACTGTATATTCCACAAGTGGTTTGTGTTTATTCTATAATATCTAACTGATAACAGCATATTTAGAAGGAAAAGAGAGAACAAAGCAGAGCTATCCCTCTGCTTGTTCCTAAATAAGAATCTTAGCTGGAGCAGAACCCGAGGGAGCAGCATCACTCTTCACTTGGAGGAGAGAAGGAGGAAACACTGGCAAGCAAGAACAGAGAAGAGAAAGTCAAAGATTTAAGCAAAAAAAGAAAGGCCCTCCTCACCTCTTCTTCCTCTGCCCTCCTCAGCGGATGAGTGGCGAGGGAGGCTGGGCTTCCAATCGGTCTCAGGGCGAGTTCTTCTGCCATCCTCAGAAGGGGCTTTGATCAGCCCGGGCTTTCTCTCTGCATCTGTGTGAATTCTACCTCCATGCTTTATCTCGTCTCCCTGCCATCCCAGACTCGGCTTCCACTCATCTACTGCAGCCCGTCCACCCCTCCAACCTTCATCCTGGCTACATAAACCCAGTCGTTCTGCATCAGAGGGGTCACGAACCCTGCGCTCAGGATTGAGCCTGAATTGCAACTCAGTTGTAGGCCGAACAGGCTCAATCCCCCGACTTCCACTGCTGCCGCCTACAGGCAGTGTGTGGCCATTCTTCACATACGACGGCTTGGACCCATGAGCCTCGTCTACCTCTGTGAAAATAAACGATGGAAAAATATGTAAATTTGCCTAAATGGTATATAACAAATCATAAAGTCATGGAGAATCAACAATGTACAGTAAACTTCAGGAAAGTTTTTCTAATAGACACGATCGGCTAACAAGCCACGTGATATGAATTGTTTAAATCAGATCCAAAACGTGGCTCAGGCCACAAACTCCACAGAATTGCTTCACGTCTTGTTCTTGTTACAAAAATCACATTAGCTGTTGTGTTTGGTGTTTCTTAGGGGAGATCTGAATGGTCATAATCCCTTAGAAACATCCCTAAGCTAAAGAAATGTTTGTGATTAATACACTCACAGACATGAGCAGGTACAGCAACCATCAGTGAACATCTGGTTAAAGCTCAAATGTTACTGGGCTCTACGCAAAAAATTAAATCAAATATATGGTAGTCAAGCTTAAGAGTGATGAGAGTGGACTTTCAGTCTAAGCACACTACTCATGTACAGGTAATGAAAGTGAAAGGCCAGACACCTTCAGTTCATCTCCTTCCCTTCTGAAGCAGTATCTTTAACTTTAAAATAACCCAAAGGTTCAATAAAGGGCTGTTATCAAGAAGTAGCCCCTGAAAAGTTGAATCCTTTCGTCTTCCTGAGCTATTTTCCTATTGTCTGACGCAGCAAAACTGTGGGTTGGCTGAAAACAAACAAACAAACAGAATAATGTGCAAAGCAAACATTTACTTTGATTTCGTACCCATTTCAGGTCACATGACCACTGCCTGTGAGTTAGCCAACTGAGTCTATTGATAACAAGGTTTCTGTTTTTAAACCAGGCAGGATAAAATCAGAGGAAGCTTTTGAAGGTACAAATAAGCCAGAGGCAGCCCACAAGAACAGATTGTCTGTTTAGTGTGATTTAAACAACTTCTTGATAAATGGGCCGTCACAGTACTGAGCGCATGACTTTCAAAGGTTGTTTGCTGCAGGGCGTACTGTCATTTGCTCCACTTTTACTCAGCTGAAGGCAAACAATGTGTCATATCTGTACAGTTACACCTTCAAATGCCTGTCAAATTAAACCTTCCTGCATCATCTGTCACAGGAACTGCTGAATCTCTATTGTGCCCTAGAGACTAGTGGCAGGCTAACAGACCAAGGATTGATACCACTTTCCTGAACTGTTTGTGTACTGCTCTCTGAATGAGTGTGACCAACCGTGAAGGAGAGATATCACATTGTGCATGTATATTACATGCACTGATGTACAGGTACAGTCCTAGTTATGTTCAACCCCATCTACAAATACAGAATACATTAATACACACACACACACACCCTTCTCAGGAAGCTCCTTCAGAACTCCCTGCTCTATCAGCTCCTCCCGAGGTCTTCTCATCGACATCTTTCTTTCCAGAACTGTTGGGGAAAATGCAGCATGAACAAAATAGGAACACAGAGAAGTGATTAACTCCAGACAAAAGCAGAACCGTGGCGTATAGCTAATTTGGCTGATTGTAGACAGGATTTTCCTGTTTTCACTCATTGGTCTTTTTTATGAATGGCCTAAAATCATGAACTAAACAAAATGAACTAAATTCAGCAGATTACACAGTTGACTGTATAATCATAAAAATAAACACTATTCAATATGAAATACAAGATTCAGACAATTACTGAGTGAGATGTCAGTTTACCAACATTACAAAGTTGAACAGTCACGATGGAATCAGATACAGAAACAGATATGAAATAACAGACAAAGGTCAGAAATATTAAGCACCTTCTGAAGTTTCCTTAAACTTCTCACTGCTTTTCTTCTTCCTCCATTTCCAAGGTTTGAATATCTTGCCCAGTGTAGAGAACTTGCCCTTGCGCTTGGGGGGAGGAGTGCTATCACCCCCTTCACTCCCTGTGCTACTGTGCTGTTGGCTGCTTTCATCATCTGGAAAGAAAGTAAGGGAGCAAAGGAGGTAAAATTAAACCCAAATCACTGCATAGGTACAGATGGATTACTGCCACAATGCAGATTCTGTTACCACTGAAGCAAATGATGTGAATGATTTTCTACTGCTGGATAAAACATGGTCACATTAAGCATGACATCACTATATAAATCACAGTCAAACATATTCAGGGATGTGCGCAGGCACGCACGCACGGACAGACGGACGCACGCACACACCTTACTTTACCTTCCTTATGAAAACCTTTTACTAACAAATATTAAATATGACTAACTATAATTATAACTAACTAACGAATTAAATCCTATGCCTACACCGAACTCAAACCTTAACCTAACCTTAAATTATGATTTTTTAATTAACAGCATGTACATGGACGCACGCACACACAGTTAATTTCATAGTTGATGGTGCTTATCACAAAGGATGTTGTTTTAAACTCCTAGGCAGTGTTTTGAACATGGTGGTTGTTTAAACACAGCAGGTTTTCCTGGCAGCTATAGTTGAAGGCAAACAGCCCCCTGCACAGAGCCTCAGTCATTTGACCAGTGGCTGCCACTTCACTACTCCAAGAGCTCGCATTCCTTTAATTGATAGGATTATCAACAGGTTCAAACACACACTTACTAGCACAAACATCACCCAGTTTTACACATTCGGAGCAGTGTGCTTATGAACTGGACATAACTGGTTTAAAACAAACAACTAAAAAGGGAGACGCTGCATAATTCTGACAATGAAAATATACTCTTAACACTTGTAGAGAAAGAACACATTAACATTGATTGTTTACCTCCTCAGGCCATTATGTGATCAATGCAAAACAATTTATACAATTTTTTCCTTGTCCAAAATGCATGTGTATGTCACAGTCATTTTTTCAACATGTAAACATTTCACATTCTCAGGTCATATAGCACCTCTTTATACAATACAATGTCTACAGACAAAGATGACTTTTCATCCATTTCTTCAACAAAAACATCATCAGATGTAATATACTTTGGTCTCAGAGATAAGTATTGCCGTCTTTATCTCTTATATCAGCTTGACCACTATTCCTTTACTTGCAAGATGTTTAAGGGCTTTTGTTCAAGTATTGCCCTTTTTAATTTCACCCATAACAATTCTATGGGGTACGGAGCTTTGACTAGTCTGTTTCAAAATAGCTCATTTCAATTATCGCAATGAAAGGTCTACTTCAACTTCAACTTCATGACAATAATCTAAAACTATGATAGGATGCAGAATTCACAGAGACTGCAAGCTGCCTCGTCCCTGAAGCAGTGAAGCAACCCCAAGCCACCACATTTCCACTCCATACTTCACAATTACGAGGTTCTTCTTTTGTTCAAATATGTATTGCAGCCAACAAACCCTTTAAACAACCTTAAAATCTTTTATTCGTCTGCCCAGAGTACATTTCAAAAGGACTGGTTCTTGCCCTGGCAAACTGTAGTCTTATCTAAGCTCTAATGTTCTTTTTGGACAGCAAAGGTTTTTTCCTGGCACACCTCTTATACAGGTCCCATCTCTTTCTGATTAAATACATATGCACCTTCACTCCAACAGTTGCAAGCAATACCTTCATGTGGTGAAATTTCAGGGTTTCAGGACTTATTTTCATCCCATTTCACATCTGCTCGTGGGCTGTTTATCAGGACAGCCAGTCCTGGACAAATTCTGAATTGATATCTATATCACGTGTAGATTATTTATTGTACAATGGAATGGTTTACTTAAAATAATTTAGAGATGTTTTTAAATCCCTTGCTAGACTCATAGGCATCCATAACCATTTTTCCTAAAGACCTTACAGAGCACTTCAGGTCTTGGCATAATGACAACACACATTTATAGCAAAGAGAACACCAGACCCTAGTTGCCCGCAGAAGGTTCTAATCAATGGCAACTAAGCTGGAACACTTTATTCTAATTTTATGGACTGGAAGGTGTGATAAATGCAGTGGTGTTATTACTTTTATTGTTACTGAGATTTTCTTTAATGTAACTTAAAAAAATGACTGTATTTGTCACTTGTTAGGGTACACCCTTTTCTGTACCCAAGAAAGTGTAATGTTGCTTATCTGAATATGTTGTAAATATCATGGGATGTACTTACTTTTTCACATGACCCTTTACCTCATCATCTGATCTCACTAATGTTCTTGGGGTTGAATAGGCAAACCCCCACAGCCTCACTCCACCTCCAAAATCTAAAGGAAAGTGTTCTTAGAAGAAAGCTCCATATTAATGCCCTGCTTTAACCTAACAAAACCTAAACAAAATTTACAACCGAGATCTTATATCGATGATGAGAAGGTTGAACCACTCCATGTCTTCTCCAGCACAACCCAAATATTTGCAATGGG
Organism: Porochilus rendahli; assembly: GCA_039654305.1. Classification (NCBI taxonomy): domain Eukaryota; kingdom Metazoa; phylum Chordata; class Actinopteri; order Siluriformes; family Plotosidae; genus Porochilus; species Porochilus rendahli. The sequence goes on from JBCNYG010000001.1 coordinate 18,669,881, forward strand.
GTTAAAGACAGGAATCTTTGGTGGCCAACTCAGGTGATGAAATCATTCCTCATGCTCCCCGAGGCCCGCTTTCAAAATCTGAGCCCACTGAATCCTGACACTGTCCTCCTGGAACATAGTGTCAAAAAAACCGACTGAAACATTTATTAATCTATATTAAAATATGGTCACATTTTCATCTATGCTACAACAATAAACACATACATTGGTTTTTAAACTAATGCCACAATTTAGTGTTATGATCTTTTCCAAATGCAATACATCAGTCAGACATTCACAGTGTATGTCCAACAAATAATTGGAGTGAGAAGCTGGAAAACAAATCAATAAAACTTGATTTGACACTTCATTTGAGTTTGCTATTCACAAGAAACATCTGCTGATGTGAATTATGCCTTGCAAAAAGAGAGGACAACCCTAGAGATACAGCTAAAGGTTTAAAGGAATCACTGGAACTGACTAATATCTTTGTAAAAAAAAACAAAAAACAACCAAAAAAAACCACCCCATCAACTATTTAGGACATTAACATAGTCCTTCCATTCTGACAGACTGGAACTGAACAATGAGAAATGAAACCAACATTATCGTGTATGTGAATGGTGGGAAGACAAGGGTATGGAGAAAGGAAGGAGGGGCTCATGATCCAGAGCATAACACATCATCTATTAAACATGAAGGAGGCAGTGTTATGGCTTAGACATGCATCACTGCCAGTGGAATTGAGTCACTGATGAGATTAATGATAGAAGCAGCAGGATGAATTCTCATGTGTACAGAACTAAACTTCCTGCCTAAATTCTGTGTAACCAGTAAGAGACCACTCCACTGACCAGACAGACAATGACCCAAAACATACAGCAACCAAAGAGCTTTTAAAGTTAAAGTAACGACATGTTCTTAAATGACCAATTAAGTCATTTAAACTGAGAATGCTTTTCACTGAGTGGTGACAAAACTGAAAGCAGAAAAAGCAACAAATAAGCAACAATCTGTGGCTTGCAGTAAGGTGGCTGCAGTAAAGGTCTGGCAAGGAAACTTCACATATGATGATTTCCATGGGCAGTCACTGACTGCAAAGGATTTGCATCCCAGTATTACCAATATTCCTTATACTGTATTTATAATCATATTTCTGATATCCAATTGCTTTTGAGCCTAGAAAAATGGCAGCACTATGTAAAAATGGCTGTAATTGGGGTATACAATGGCTGTATTGGATATAGACAGTGTAGATATGTTGATCGAGTACAAGTGTTATTGGTGTCGTGTTTGATTTTAAGGGGTGTTCCAACAAAATGGCGATTTATTAAAAAACAAACATTTATCCTTCAATACATTAGCATTACAACCCAATAAACACAGGGTGTCCTGGTCTGTTCTGAACCTGAAACTTTCCCACAACATGGCACGTATATAATTCACCCCAGTGACCAATTTTCACTGAATACTAATATCCAGTTCCTTCGATAGTAACATATGAAACACTGTGCAGTAGCAGTGATGAAAAATTAACACACACACACTGTGATAAGCCTGGTGATACATAGCTTTTTCAAATTTGTTTTGTAATTTGTTGGCTATATTGTGCACCCAGCAGGACATTCGAGGAGTTCGCAAAGCCTCCAGAACATCTCAGCTGGGTTAAATTGTAAAGACTAAAAAAGATAAGTTATAAAAGATAATCTGGTAGCGGTAGCTGTTATCTCTTAACATTTTAATCTGTTGTGGGATTATTAAAAGAAACATAAATCATAAAAAATGGTTAATTAAAAAAATGCTGTCAAGTATTAATTCATATGATTACAGAGTTATGTAGCAGCTATCTGTCAGGACCGGAGTTGTACGAATGCTTCAAGCAACACAAGTAGATCTATCTTTTTAATCTTCTATTAGGGCTATTTCCAGCAAATCCCTCAGAGCCATACAGACATTACTGACGGCCGATATAAAACTGGCTGCCCTAGCTTCTTGTAATGTAATCTACGACTGAAAATTAGTTTTGCTTCATGCCATATTGCTTCCTGGAATGAAGCAGTACATTCTTAAAAGACACTAACACTGCTTCACAAGTAATCTGAATCAGCATTGAAGAGTTAGAAAGCAGAACTACCTGGGCTCCAGCTGCCATGTCGTACGGTGTGGAAGCAGCAGGCCATGAGGAAACTTCAACTTGTTTCTTTTCTGCAGGAGCCTTTGCAAATCAGCAGAGGTGAGAGAAGATGCCTAAATGGTCCTTGTGTTGAGACAAACTATAATCCTAAAGTGCTAAAAGACAAGACAGACTTGGCAGAAGTTGCTCATTTTAAAGCTGGAGCTCCAGGTCCCGGAACAGTAGGAGGGAACGCTAAAGGAAGCCATGCCTGATAACCACATCACGCTGCTTTAAAGCAGTAATAACACATGCAGTCTTGCGCACTGAACTCATCTTCCAGCACAATATATCCCAAGTCTACACAGGCATGCATCCATATGAGACATTTAGTGCGCTGAGACAAAGTAGCCACTGACTAGCCATCCATCACAAAACACAGAACAAGGCAGAAAGGATTCCCAGTCCTTCAGGCTCTGAAAACGAACAACCGAGTGCTGCAGTACGCTGCTTAACCAGGCAGCTGGCTGAGTCATTAAGCATATCGTCTGGACGTATTGAACACGAAGCTGAGCTCTTCAAGCTCCCTGTTCATAGATAATGGATCTTAATGGACTCGGTACTGCACACAGCTCTGAACGCACATGAGAAAGCAGATCAGCCAGACCCAGATTCCGACGATGTAGCTTGTTGATAAAAGTCTCCGTTTGAGTGGCGAGGTGTGACTTGACTTCATGCCCTGCACTGAAGGGCTGCGCGTTAATGACTGAGAGAGTCAGAAAGGGGATGGGGGGTGGCTTGGGAAACAGAGGGAGGAAATGACACTCCACCCTGATCCTGAAAGAGGCAGGTGGGTGGGGGCATATATAGATGACCAACACCCACCCACCACAACAGAATGAAGCGGAAAACAGTAAAACAGATGAGCAAAAACAACATGCATCAGTCAATGAGTCATTTTCTCTGTGCATATCCATTCTAATGGACTGTGAGGATATTAATAGTCATTTTCTTAAAAATCCATGGCTAAATTTGCAGCCATATATACCATAAATATTATATAAAACTATATTTATACAAATAGTGTTTAAATTTAAACACTCACTCATTACAACCATCACAAAATGTACCAATGAAAAAAGGGTATTCCTTGACTGAAATTAGAAAAATAATCCACATAACTGATACTTTTACTCCTACTACTGATAATGTTTACAGATTGTAATGCCTCATTGTCTCCCAGCAGATTCTACTTTCTTCTTTTATACAGTTTGCCAGGGAAAATGTCCCACAGCACCACTTGCTATATTAAAAAAAATAATGAAAAAGTGCCTATTTAAATTGTTATAGTTTCAGCTGTCTGACATATTACAGTGTCTATAAATTAATACAGCAGGTTTTCTTTTCTGTGAATATTATTGCTATACATTGTTGTCTATGCAATATACCGTAAAGTTTTACCCCTGATATTAATGTCCATTTAAATTAGCCCGAAGGATTAAGCTTTTTTTCTTGTATATAGTATATTTTTTTTTTAGTAAGGTGATATGATTTCTCACTGATCAAGTCCAAAAAGCATGCTGTTTGTGAATCACATGTTTAAGTTACAGAATGAGTTTTTGGATCCCAGGAACCCCAGAAGGACATCTCCAAGAATGGTTTCTGGTAGTAACTCAAGATTCTGTGGGTGGAGGTATTTGTATCTGTGATTATAACCGCAAAATATGGAATATGAATTTTACAAAAAAAAAATTCTGTTGAACACAAAATTTGCTTAGTATATTAGTAAGCATTTTACCATTGTGAATTATCTTGAATTATTTCTATTTATTAAAAACCCACATTGGAGTACGTGGTCCATGAAATCCCTTTACCATTTATATTTCATTAGTTACATTTGTGGTAAAGCATCATAAAACTTTTAATCTTTAAAGCTTTTTGCGTGTCATTATATAAAATCCAAAAATAGATTCAATAATCAACAAAAAAATGTAGAAAAGGAGGTTTTAGCTCAGGAGAGAACAACAGATTTCAGGCAGTGCTCAGCAGCAATCCAGCTTTACATAAAACCATACAATATAGCATTCAGACTAGAAAATATTTCCCAACGTGAACTCCACGTGAGCTCCAGCCAACAACTTCTATTAAACACATCAGAATCTTGCCGTTTTTTTAAAATAGATGAATGGAGCAGGTCACATTTACCCATTAGCTCAGAATAGAATATCATGCTGCTTAATGACTCAGTTTATGGGGTTTGTGTACTACAAACTACATGACACAAATTCTGTTGTGAAACAGCAAGGGCTTACCACAGTCAAAAAAGCAAAAAAGTCATGCCATGTCTCTAACAGCACGATCACTGTGTATGGTTGCGTCATTAGTCATTTATTTATGATCATCACGCTGTTGCCATTTACCATGTTTCGTACAGCTGCTGTAACAAATAAAAATAGTTTTGAACATAATTTGTGAGCATCCTAATCCTAAGCATTTCAGCTGTACCTGCGTACCAATTGTAATAAGTCACAATATAATGAATGTAATGTTATGGTGCCGGACTCCTGAGTGGATCAGGAATCGAACAGGTGCACAACTGAAGATCGCAGGTCCGAATCTAGGTTGATGCTGCAGGTATCCATGACCAGGAGTCCATGTGAGCTAATTGGCCAAGCTCTCACGAGAGGGAGGGATGGCAAACACTCATTATCCTGTCACTCACACTGATCACCAGCCAACCATGGCTATCTGTGAGCTCATTCACACAAAGGGGCAGATAGCAATTTCCCTCTGAGTGTTAGGCCCCTGCCAAATGCACATGCACAGCAGTTCGCAAAAATGCATGTGGGAGCATCACGTGTGACCCTGAGTGGTGGTGGTCGTATGTGATAGGGAGGCAATAACGTAACGAGTGGGGATTGGACACGACTAAATTAGGGGAGAAAATGGAAAAAGAAATTGAGAACAAACAATGCTAAGCAAAAATGCTGTCCAAAGCAACAAGCATCAGTAGGTTTAGTACAGTACATGTAGAATGCATCAGAGATGAAAATCTAAATATGCATTCCACACAGCCTCCGGGCACATGGAATCCACTGTGCATACCGTTAAGTGAAAACAGAAAAAAAATCAGTAAGTGGTTTAGAAGAAAATCTAATGCCTGGAGCAGTTGGTGTCGTTAACTTAGTTAAGCTGGTCGGTTGGGAAAACCTATGAGTAACAGCACACTCCTGCTCTCTCAGTGAACACCCCTTCCCACAAACAGTAACAGCACAGCACACATCCACATAGAACACAATCACAGTGTCATGAAGTGTTGCTGTCTATCATACAAATGAACCAAGTGATCCTGAAAACAACTTACATGGCACTTATTCAGTGATCGCTTCTATAATATGGTTCAGCCCAACTCTTAGAAAGGTGACTTTTTGCATTAGAAGTAGCTGAAAGTCAATCCAGCATCAACAAGGGCAAACCTGAGGAGAGCCCGCTGACCAAACAAAGGAGCCTGTATTGTGAAATGAAACTTGGCCGTGGCGTTTGGCTGGTCATTTTGGCCAAGCACAACTTAGCATCTGAATGATTCCTGTATATAGAAAAAGACTAAGCTGCCTCCACGGCTATTTAAATAAAGTTACAACAATTAATTGGTTGTGGGGAAGCATTACAGGCTGTCTGCTCGTTTAAAAGAACGCCATCACAATGCTCAGAAATATATCTAAAAGCTTGAAGTGTGTAAGCCAGTAATATTACAGAACTAACAAACAGTCATACAATGTTCTAAACCACATGCTATTATGATGCTTTGCTTCAGAATGACCTGAAAATGCTGATCTGAATGCATCCCGTAGTGGACAAAGTTAACTATGTTTGTAGTAAACCAAAATGATAAAACAATGTTAAAGTAGCATTTTTAATAAATGGCAGGTGTTTTTACAAATGTTCTCTAAATATTCCCAAAACCAGAAGCAGACTAAAACTATGATCTAAATTAGTTGGCTTGATGTTGTTCAGGAATAAGACACAAAACAGGCGAACTTTGAAACAAAAGCATGGCAACTTTAACGGGTTAATACATTTAAGTAGTCAGGAATGTAAGTGTGGATTATGCAAGGGGTTACACTGTAGACATGAATCACTCACTGACTTAAAAAGGTGCATGACTAACAACTTCAAATCTTGGCAATATCAGGCAAAATGAACAAACAAACCACCACCGCGTTCTTAAATAGTTCATTCACTCATTTGCCGAACCACTTAATCTTTACTAGGGAGGCTGGAGCCAATTTCAGAGTCCATCACAAGGCCAACTCACACACATTCATCCATTCACACTCACTCACACACTCACAATTTGGAACAGCCAATTAGCCTAACGTGCTAAGTGTGGGAGAAAACAGGAGAACGTGCAAACTCCACAAAGAAACATCCTCACCGAGGATTCCCAGGACTCGAACTTAGGACCTTTGTGCTCTGAGTAGACATGCTAACCAATACACCCCTATGCTGCTGATTCTTGAATAGACAAGAAATTAAATCTACATATGAAGACCAGTCTTGTCCAAACATACAATCCAAAATGTACTTTGAACTTGACCACAGTTTACACAGTGCCTGCGTAAATGAGAAACATAATCAGAGTGAAATTAGCAAAGGAAGAAAAAATTTGTAATGTAATGTTTGTGGAATGCTCTGAAGGAACCCACAAATAAGTCTTTCATAAATTACTCCTTGGAGCCAGAACAAGCGCTCTGTCCTTCTTCCGATCCTATGCTGGCGGAAAACAAACCTTGGGAGGTTTAGGTCTTGACTGAGTTTACTGCATCTCCCATCAGCAAAGTGCTGAAAGCACATCACAGGATCCCACTTAAGGCATTAACTTCAGTCCCTTAATAAAAATAAAAAAACTTTGTGTACCTAAGTGAACCTTGATGAAGACAATACTATTCAATAACACAAATCTTTTACCGGTTACCTGAGTGATAGGACTTCAATATGGACAGAAAGATTCAGAGGCACTAGCATTACATCTGATTTAGATAACCTAAGCCTTGTATGGAGTTGTTTTACTTGTTGCAGTAACACTTGCCTCCTGTTGAATCTAAATGAATGCAACTACATCTCAACTAATGTCTCTGGTGTATAAATACATGCGACTCACCAGTGTATGTGGCGGTGTCCTGAGGTGTAATCGCCAGAGAGAAGCTCTGTCCCATACTCTTGGCCCGAAGGCCCTACACTTTCCACTGTGCCCTAAAAAAGGCCACTTTACACTGAGCAACAACAGCTTCCCACCTGCTCCACTCGTGTCTTGCTTAGGTTCTCCACTTCAGAAGGCTTTCTTACTGCCACCACTTTCTTCTACTCACTGATCTTAGAGAGCGTTCCCTTCTGTTCTGTGTCCCTTTCACCAACATTCCCTCCCTTCTTCCCTTCTGGAATTCTGCACTCCTCCCTCTGCAACACACCACCCCTTTCCTTTACACTGACCCTCCCTCTGCCTCCCTGACTTAAGCCTGTAAGTTAGGACAATTACAGATGGATGCCTATCATTCCATGGAGCCAGGGGAAGAGTGTGTGTGTGTGTTTAAACACAAGATTAAAAGGCTGCTCTTGTTCAAGATAATAAATAAATAAATAAATAAACCTTAATTAAAACAATATGGTTCCCAATATTAAGGGAATCTCATTCCTTCTTAAAGATATAGCAGGAGAAAAACATCCACTCTGCTTCTGTACTTTCCTAATAAGTAATATTTAAAATGTAAATTCAAGGTTCCTTAATTTGGAATATAGAATTTTCTTTTCCCTTCATGCTCATTAACAAAATTACTGAGAAAGCATTTTTTGTTTGATAAAAGACTTAGCTGGGGTTCATCTGCTTCACATCCAACTCCCAATTTATACCCCAAATATTTTGACTGAAATATAAGAAAACAGTGCTGTGCCCCCTAGAGGGAACAGTGAGCAAAACCCTCTGGTGGTCATCCATTGGAATTCCAGGCATGCAGCTTATCCAGCTCAGTCTATTACAGGACAGCCAGTGTGTACATCTGCCACATTTATGAATGACGCTCATGGACTTCCAGTGCAATGCCCCATTCCCTGAATTTACATTTCCTGTAACCACATAATTAAAAAATGTCACCTTTCCGCTGACTCATCTCAATCACAGGAAAGGAAAAGTTAAACACCTCACCAGTAATGCGTCTCATGCTGTCTTGATAATTCTGTGATTTGTTCAATCACCTAAATGACTGACTCATCACAAATTGGAAATCCTCCCAGTGTCTCACAAGCCCAAGATAAAGACAAACTAGGAAGTGGAAGAGAAGCCAAAACACACACTCAGCAGTCAAGCCGTGCAATACTTCCCAGTTTGATAAGCCACATATTTGAAAATACATCCCGTCTTGCTTAACTGACAGCCGGCAGAGGTGTGACAGAGCTGACACTGGAAATGGGGAAGGCCACATGACATCACCAGACAACAACACGTGAGAAAGAACACAGTCAAGAAAACACAACTGGGTGGATGAATAAGGAATAAGAGGGCGAATCAGTAACCCTGCCAAACTACAGAAGAAATAAAAATGTTTAGTGGATGCCAACTTTCATCCTACACCACTTAGATGGGGGTGTTAAACTTATCTTTATGGGAATATATCAATCAATTTCCATTTTAAACTAACAAACCATTAGGTAGTTCCTGTGGTTGTGCATATATTAAATGCATATCATGTCATTGTATTTCACAAATAACTATTTTAGTCAGTACACATTATAGGGGATAAATAAAATATTTAAACCTTAATTCTCAAAACAAAGACCTCAGGTGAACATTTTACAGACAAGAAATTCAGAGACAAAACCTAATATTTTCGTTCCTGTTATGAAATATACCACAACAGAAAACTGCAAAACTCCACCTCATAAAGTTAGAAAGAGGTAGAGGTACAAGTGAATTCAATCCAGAACCCCTGGCCTTAAAAAGAGCTCCAAGTTCAGGATACTATGGCAATACAGGGACTATCTCAGTACAAAATGAAACCAAACGTGCTCTAGTGATAATTAAAGCAAACTGCAGTCCTATTTCTCTGTGTCCCAGTTACAGCGTCTACACTAGGGCACTGATCCAAACATGCATAGCCTGCTGGTTGCTTCTGCCGGAGCTCAGAACCTGCTGATGTGACCTGGAAAACATGCAACGCTCAAATGTGTAATAAAGTGGACATATGACCATGGTAAAACTGGCCTAACAATACTCCATAACAGTAACAATTATATTATAATGAAATATCAATTTGCCTAAGGCATACATACATGATATACCTATATCCATATGTATATATGTATATATATGTGTGTGTGTGTGTGTGTGGGGGGGGGGGGGGGGGTCCCTTTTTTTCTTTTCCCCCACAATTTTTTTTCCCCCCCCCCCCCCTTTTTCAAACCTTTCCCGAA
>JBCNYG010000001.1:18697430-18707512 GCA_039654305.1 Porochilus rendahli
TGCTGCAGATGTTGAAGGACCGCAATCTCCTTAGCAAGTACATCCTGCTTTGTGTCTTCCCATACAGGTGGCTGGTGTGTGTTGTCCAGTCAAGTTTAATGTCCAGCCACAGCCCTAGGAATTTGTAAGAGTAATAGGAAACATATTACAATCAACAGGACATACTTACAAAGAACATAATATGAATCTTATTACAACGAACAGGACATACTAAAGTTATATCAGTGCAGCAGAGAAATGCTAAACTGTGAACTAAAGAAAAAACAAAAGAAATAAAGTCTTGTACCTGTATAACATTCTAGTTGTCATTGTTGGATAAGATACAGAAAAAAAATTCTACTACTGTATCTGGAATAATTGTGGATTTATTTGACGTTTTACGAAACTCAGAATTCATTTTGGTGCAGTATGTGAAGTCGGTAAATGGGATATTAAAATGCACTTTCAAAACCACAACATACCTTTTTGCCCCAGTTGACTATTAACATTTATGATATTTGGTAAATACTCTTATCCAGAGCAATGTGCAAATTTTTTAAAAATCTCATTTATACAACTGAGAGTATTGAATGCTCAGGGGCCAAATAGTAGCAGCTTTGCAGTACTGGGGCTTGAACCTCTGATCAGTAACCCAGAGCCTTAACCACTGAACCAGCATACTGCACCACCAAATACACCCATGTATAATAAAAACAGTACTACCTCATGGGAATCACAGGGATTTAAGGGATGTGTACAGTATAACTGTCTACATATTTAATCACGCAAGGTAGTTTTATCCATTTATAAATCTGACAGAAACAATCATTCAATTTCACATTCACTCCAGTGGAAGATTAAACGTATCCAGTTGACCTAAAGTGGTGTAGTAGTTAGCACGTCCACCTCGCAGCAAGAAGATCCCAGGTTGGAGTTCTGGGCTTGTGCATTTCTGTGTGGAATTTGGATGTTCTCTCCATGCTTGTTTGGTTTCTTCTGGTTAGCTAGGGTAATTCTTCCCACAAAACACATCAGGCTAATTAACTGTTTCAATAATAATTCAGTGTTTGAGAGACTCAGGACGAGCTTTTACCTGCAAAGTATAAGGCTCATGTCTCACCATCCATAAGTAATTCTGGACAATTTACACTACAATGTTTAACTCTATGGTGCACATCTTATTGTTTGCAATGCACAATGTCACTTCAGTTTCATATTGTCATTTCAGTATCATAATAATTGCACATGGTCACTTTTCTTTGTTGCAACTGTCACTTTCTGCTGCTGCTGTTTGTTACTTATTAATTGCTTACCTTTTAGATTTACATGTTGTATGTTTTTAGTATATATTTTTACAGTTTTTTCGTATATTTTAGGCTACTCCATCTTTATTTCCTTCCTACTTTTTGTTAAATATATGCACGGTCTGACGAGTTTCACTGCAGGTTGTACTTGTATGACTGTGCATGAGACAAATAAAATTCCTTAATCTTGAACAAGGTTTTGCGATATGTAGATGTGGTGATTAACACAAAACTGTCACCCAAATTGCCCCTAGGTGTGTTAGTGTGAATGGTTGTGTGTGTTGGCCAAGCAATGGTCTGGTAAGCTGTTCAGGGTGTACTCCACCTTTGCCCAGTGTTATTTGACATAGGCTCAGCATCCCTGTGACACTAACAGAAGATTAAGCAGTTCGGTAAAGGCCTTTGAGAAAATTAGGTACTATGATTTACCTGAACAGTTTCAAACATATGGAGTGGAGGCTAAATTGGATGGAAAAAAAAATATTCACTTTGCTTATGCATAAAATAAACATAATTATTAGTTCAATTAGTGCATTTTAATTATGTTTATATTATAATAATTAATTTATCACTCCGGTTAGCACGTCCGCCTCACAGCAAGAAGGTCCTGGGTTCAATTCCCAGCTTGGGCGTTTCTGAATGTTCTCCCTGAGCTTGAATGGGTTTCCTCTGGGTACTCCCGTTTCCTCCCACAGTCCAAAAACATGCACAGTAGGCTAATCACCCCTAGATGTGAGTGTGAGTGCGAATGGTTGTGTGACTGATGGCCCTGCGATGGTCTGGCGAGCTGTCCAGGGTGTACTATGCCCTCGCCCAGAGTCGGCTGAGATGGCGCCAGCCTTCCCGCGACCCTAATTAGGAATAAGTGGTTCAGAAAATGTATGAATTTATCACTCCCATCAGCTATATTCCACAATATCATATAAAACCTGATTTTTGCAGACAGTTTATCCAAATGTTCTTTTTCAGCCTTTGGAAACCAGGAATTTGATCTTGAAATAATAAAAAAAACTCTGATAAAGCCAAAACAACTGCCCTTATCTTTCTGAGGTTCAGAGGCCTTGATAAAGATCTTCTTGCACATGACAATTATTTCCAATATGGATTTTATGATGTAATTTTGGAGGCATTGACCCCAGGACCTGCCCTGTGGATCATTTTCCAGGAATGATATGCTCTTGTTCTAATAAGCTAAGTTAAATGGTATCTGTAGCATCCAGGCCACATGTGGTGAACCACATGTGTGGATGGATATGTGTAAAAATAAAGGGAAAACGTCCTGGTTCATGCACTATATGCACGTATGGAGACAGTTATTGAACATACTGTTAGGAAGGTTCTCATTGCATGAATGTATCGGCTGTGCAGGCTGACCGTGTTCTACTTGACATTTCAGTGTAAAATGTACTAATGTCCACAGTGTCCTGTAAGTGATACTTGCTAGGCAGCATCCCCTACAGCACCGCTCTAATAATAGCTCAGTAATAGGCAGTGAGGGAGTGCGCAGCAGACAGAATGTGCAAGAATGCCAGTATTTAGTGGACAACTGCTTGAATACCCAGCATGCCGTTACACAGCATCTGCTACACCAGATCTCACCACATTTGTTTTCTTTTAAACTGTATTTTTTAGGAGTAGCAGTCATTGACAGTGTGTTTAAATCATTTAATTGAATTTAACTATAAAAGAAATATGAAAGATGGCAGCATGGTGTTTCAGTAGTTAGGACTGTCACCTGACACCAAGAAGGCCTTTCTGTTTGGGGTTTGCATGTTCCACCTATTCATTTCCTCAGGGTACTCCTGTTTCCTCCTACAGTACAAAGACATGCACATTAGGCCAATTGGAGCTGCTCTAAATTGCCTATAGGTGTGAATGTGAGTATGAATACTTTTGTGTCTGTGTTAGTCTCGAGATGACCTGATCATAGTGTACCCGCCTCTTACACAAAGTCAGCTGTGATTGGCTCTAGCTTCCCCCGTGACCCTGATGGTTGAAAATAAAGAGCATAAAGTATTACACTGCACAGCGGCACTGTGATGTAGTGGTTAGCATGTCGGCCTCACAGCATGAAGGTCGTCGGTTCCAGCTCGGGCCGTTTCTGTGTGGAGTTTGCATGTTCTTCCCATGCTTGTACGGGTTTTCTCTGGTACTCCGGTTTCCTATTACAGTCCAAAGGCATTAACAGCAGGATTAATTGCAACTGGATATTTTCAGGTGCTCCTAAGTATGAGTGTGAATGGTTGTGTGTACTGTCCCTGTGATAGTCTGGCAAGTTGTTCAGGGTGTACCATACCTTTGCCCGGTGTCGGCTTAAATAGGCTCCAGTCTCCAAATGAGTGAGTGAGAGAGAGAGTGAGTGAGTGAGTAAAAATCACAATACATTTGAAAAGCAGCCTATGACCAGACATAGAGGAGAATAACCAGATTGGTTCAGGCTGAGCAGAAGGCCACCTAAAATAACATTTAACAACTGTGGTGGGCAGAAAAAATGAAAACCATGACATGGATAGATTATTAGAGCAGAATTCCACTCCTTTTGTCCAAAAACTGGAATCGGGACAGGTGAACAAAATTAGACACAAAGGTAGACTCATATGCTACACTCAAATACACATTTACAAGCACATACACATTAACCAAGTTAGCTTGAGAAATATTCCACTTGTAGATATGATTTCCTTGTCTGCCCCATGTACTCATTTAAAATGACACAGTATTGCTCTTCATTATGAAATCAAAAAGACTTTCCTAAACACCCATGAACAATGTTACTTATATATCAAACTCATGCCTTTGCCAAAATATTCCTGTCATGAAGCGACACAAATCAAAGCCTGATGCTGCAGCCTGTCCACCTGCTTCCTCTCATACTGCTTTCTCCTAAAGTCAACACGAAACCATTCAGATGTTTTTAACATGTAGGGGGTTACATTCTGTACATTCTACTCTTTCTGTTTATATTTATGGGATGATCATTAAATGCAGGACTTTAAGGTATCTTATTATAGAAAGCAAAACATGTGGATTTGTCCCATGTAACTGTTTCCAATCCCTCCAGTGGAAATCCTTTAAATTATTATTATTATTATTTTTTAATTGAAATACCTTAGGGTGAGAGAACCTGTGAGTGGGTAATGCTATATGCTGCATGCTTTACTCGAACAAACTAGTGTGAAATGAGTTAACAGCTGTCGTAAAAGTATAACAAATTGTGCTGACTGCTGCTTACTTAACATTTACATTTATAGCATTGGGCAGATGCCCTTATCCAGAGCGGCTTATATTTCTGTCTCATTTATTCAACTGAGCAGCTGTGGTTTAAGCAGCTTGCTCAAGGGCCCAACCGTGCCGATAGATGGTACTGGGGCTTGAACTTAGTCATACTGAGGCTTGAACCCCCAACCTCCTGATCAGTAATCCATGTGCTCCTTATGTGGCCACTAAATCCCCAGGAATGAATTAAATCTTAAATTGAAAACGTATGTACACATGAATTCAAATGAAAACAGATATGTTACAGGAAGATTTTGTCATGCTGGGGGTACCAGGAAAGACATAAAAGCTGTGTAGAACTATTATACTTGAACCGGCAGAGAGCACTGCATGAGCTTGCTTTTACACTGATTAAAGCCTTCTTGTTCTTCTTCTTTCAGCTGCTCACATTAGAGGTCACCCCAGCAGATCATATTTCTCCAGCTTGGTCTGTCCTCTACATAATTCTCCATCACGCCAATCACCTGCATGTCCTCTCTCACCAGTTCCATCCTTTATATTCTTCTACCAATATACCCTTCATCTCCTGTGCACATGTCCAAACCATCTCAATCTGGCCACTCTCACTTTATCCCCAAATACTCTTACCTTTACTGTCGCTCTAACATATTAATTTTTAATTCTGCTGATTCTTGTCACTTCCATAGAAAATCACAGCATCTTCATCTCTGCCACTACCAGCTCCACCTCCTGTCTTTTTGTCAGCACTACCATTTCCAAACTGTTCAGCATAGCTGGCCTTACTGTCTTAGAATCTTTTCCCTTCAGTCTTGCAGATACCTTTCAAACACAAATCACTCCAGAGACTCTTTTCTAACCATTCCACCCTGCCTGTACGCTCTTCTTCACTTCTCTACCACACTTCACATTACCTTGGGTAGTTGACCCCAAGTAGTTACATTCATCTACCTTCATCACCCATCCTTGCAGCTGCACTCTTTTTAACCCACGTGTACATGTCTTACTTCTGCTGACTTTCTTTCATCTTCTCTCTATTCCACACCTCCACCTGAGCAGACTCATCTCCACCTGTTCCCTGCTCTCAGTCCAGATCACAATATCATCCACAAAGATGATTGTCTATGGAGTCTATTGTCTGACCTTGTTGGGTAATTTATGTATGACCATTGCAAACAAGAAAGGGCTCAAAGCCGATCCTTAATACAATTCCACCTTCTCCTTGACCCAGTCCATCATTACTATGGCATAACTTACTGTAGAAACACTGTCTTAATTCCTATCCTGTACCACCCTCACATAAGTCTGTGCAGAAGCATTAAATATTAGTTCAGTCCACCTTTACTCCTGGCACCCCTGACTGTAAAGGGGTAATTAAGTATATATTCTATAAATTCGCTTAGGCTATCACACTGCAGTTGTTTACAATGCAGTTCTTATCTCAGGTTTGGTTGCCTCAACAATTATCTCTTTGCTCATGTTTATGTTTCAGACTGTTGAATATCCATATTAATATAAAAATATATAATATCCAAAAGTGCATTCTTATATTGGGTCCTAATATTGGGGTTATATTGGGCATTTTGTTGGCTGGAAATACCAAAAAATGGGCCACTTGTACATGATATCTTCTTTTCATTGTTATAAATATCCCCATTATACAGTCATGTGGACATTCATGTAAAAAAGCCCATATCTCACCAACCTATTAACTGATTTTTATCAACTATGACTTAAAATAACTGAATATTATGTGCTAGCAGCAGTATTGGAAAGAAATTTCTTGTAATCTTTACAGCTTCTTAAATATAAACATACCCAGTTTTGCCTGGACAAAAGACGTCGCAAATTTCACTTTCAGGACTATATTTACTACAGAAAAATAATCAAATGTTATAATAATATTGTTGAAAAAATAACAGTATATTAAAAAGTTCCTCTGCAAATGTGATCATAGTGCCAAACTCCCAGGTGCTTGTCATGATGAATAATTATCATATCAAAAAAATCAGACACCTTCAAGATGTTCAAATTAAGAATAATAAATATTTGTAAGTAAAATTGTTGAGGCCCAAGACACTTGTAATCCATTTTTAATACACAAGTAACCTATGGTCACGAGCTTTGGGTAGTGACTGAAAGAACATGATCACGAATACAAACGGCTGAAATGAGCTTCCTTCGCAGGGTGGCAGGGCTCTCCCTTCAAGATAGGGTGAGAGGTTCTGGAACTCGGAGTAGAACCGCTGCTCCTTCGCATTGAGAGGAGCCAGTTGAGGTGGCTTGGGCATCTGATATCTGATATCTGAGATCTAGAATGCCTCCCGAACGCCTCCCTGGTGTGGTGTTTTGGGCATGTCCGACTGGGAAGAGACCCCGGGGGCCGACCCAGAACACGCTGGAGAGACTACATCTCTCGGCAGGTGTGGGAACATCATGGCGTCCCCCAGGAAGAGCTGGAGGAAGTGGCTGAGGAAAGGGACCTCTGGGAGTCACTGCTTAGGCTGCTGCCCCCGCGACTCGACCCCGGAACAAGCGGAAGAAGATGAATGAATGAATGAATGAAAACAAAGTAAAAACAGTCTGTTATTAACCCTATAGTGAGAAATCTGAGTCACCTGTAGGTTTGGTACATGATGGGAAGCAATAATCTATTGATATTTGTAATGTTCCCACCCATCTTACATAGCTTTGTGATACCTATGTACTCTAGGTGACCTTAAACCATGATGTTTCACTTTCATACATGACTGGCTCTTCGGTGAACTTTGGGTCCAACAATTTTCCAGATGGTCAGCAACAATATTAGTGCGATAGCAATATGATACTGAATTAGTAATTCATCTCAAATATCATTGTTTCCTCCATGTTTCTGCTAATAACCTTGGTAAGCACCTCATGGTGCTCTAGCTGTGTCTCGTACAGGACGTGTATGGTGTATGGTGACCACTGCAAGAAATAATATAATGAAGATTTCATGCTGAAGCAGACATTGCTAGCTATGAGTCTTAACCTCTTGAGACCCCACTGTTTTCTTAGGAGGACATCATATTTTTTTCCCCACACAGTATTGTGTGTATGTCCTTCTAAGATCCTTATTTGAGAACCAATGGGTGTTACTCTTTTGCCAAACTTCCCTTTGTTTCTAGATATTGATCAAGTTTAATAGTTATTGGGTGTTGCGGAACAGAAGCAGTCTAAAGAAATGAGAAGACACACAACATTAATTTTTGGGTCTCAGGAGGTTATTGGAGCTTTTGAGAAAGTCATCAGGAGGCTAAGTTAAACTTTTGTTTTGTGGAAATTGCCTTGCATGACCGAGCTTACCTATGTGTACCAAAGGTGTCTGAAATTTCTTTCTACTGCTTGTAAATTATTAAAACATTTTTAGGAGATCTTAAAGGTTTGCACAGTTTTTGCAAAAAGATTTTATAAATTGTCTGAAAGCTGCTTTAATACCTGTATTTTATGCATATTTTGTTAATCAAGCAGTTTTCATTATTCAAAAAAGGTATTTATTTTATTTTTTTTTACTAATTTTACTAATTACTTTGATCCAGAATTTGTAAGGAACACATGTTTGTGACAAGACTTTTGTCCAGTTTAGAATGGATATGTTCGTCTTTTATTGGCTGTAAAAAGTATAAACAAATGTACATTGCTGGGCAGTTGGTGGAATTCTTGTGGAATTCTTGTGTGCTTTCAGGACAGAAGTATAATGCCGACGTAACTGAACTACTATATAGCTTTCCTAAGGGAATGAGTAATGTTAGATGTGACCGAGACTGAATGAAGTTTACAAAGAAGAGATTTCATCTTATTTTTGCATTTGAGAGCAAAAGATAATAAACAACAACTAAAAATAGTTACTACGTAGATAGATATCATACGTGCATGTAGATTTTTTATATTCTGTCCACTCATACTATCTCAAAAAAAAATGTCTCATGGCCTTTTATCTGTTATTCATTTGAGAAAACTTGGTCGATTTCAAGCATTTTCAAAAAACTTGCAGGACACAAAATAAAAACAAGTCATACACACAAGCTCATCAGATTTGAAGTTAACATAGTTAACATATGGCTTTGAAGGCTGCTGCACATGTGAAACGTGGTTGGCAGCATATTGAGTGAGTGTTTCGCTGGCAAAGGGACTCTCAAAAAATGGCACAACGAGGAAAGAATATTATCTAGAAATATTTAACCAAAACCTTAAGACAACAGCCAGAAGGTTAAAACTTGGTCACAAAAGGGTTTTCCAGCAGAACAATGATCTTATTGTATCCGAACCTGTAAGAACATGGCTTAAAAACAATAAAGTGTAAGTATTCAAGTATCCACCTCAAAGCCCTGACCTGAAATTCAAAGAAAATTTGTGGACTGAACTTAAAAACATGTCCAAGTAAGTAAGCTTATAATCTAAAATATAAAAATAAAAAAAATAAAAAGTCTAATCTAGTAAAGAAAAGTTAAAATAAACTAGACTCTATACTTGTTTTGAAATGACCTCTTAGGGAAATAAAGCACTTACATTAATTGACTTTAAAAATGCTTAGTAATGTGAAATTATGGAGCTGTGTAACTGAGAATGACTTTAGCTGAGGACTCAAAGGTGTTTTCGTAAACTGTGCCTTTGTGCTTGTGGGAATAGCTGTTGTTTTGGATGAATATGAAGAAGAGGCTCCCTGTTCCCTTTTCACTTGTGGTATCATTAAGTGCAGCAACACTCAGCAAAATAAAATGTAAATAAAAGAAGAAGCAATTAAAGAGGAGTATCATCCTAGCGATGTACACGTCCAATATGAGTACATATTTGCAGACAATTTCACAGAACCGTACAGAAAGGTCACATGAATTAAAAATTTACATATCTGGATTTTTGCGCAGTGCAAGCTGTTTTTTCATATGTGATTTGTTTTAAACATAATAACAGCACAATGTGTTGAAATGTTCAGCTTTGTTGTGCTTTTCACATGAAGAGTTTGTTTGCAAAGACAGATAACTTCGATATTGTTTTATTTATGAGAAAAACTATTTTTAAATTGCTTCACAAAAGAAATTAAGTAGCTTTTAAAAAATAACTTTTTCCATTACCTTTCAATAATCTTTTTCTACTCTCAATAGCGTTATAAGAAAGATTTCTTAAAATAAAGCCACTAAAAAAAGTAGATTTTTCTGTTTTTGCAAACAAACTCTATGTGAAAAACCCATGATCACAATCAAAGCTAATATGACTATCATGGAGCGCTGGTCGGATTAGGAGTCTTTCCATCATTCAGAGATAAATTCCTTGCCGCATGTTTCTTCCCTTTATTTTTCCATGTAAAATGACTTGAGTATTTCATTATGACTGAGAATTTGCTGAACCACTAAATCCTATAGGGTCATAGGGATACTGGAGCCTATCTCAGCCAACAACTGGGCGATTGCAGGGTACAGCCTGAACAGCTTGCCAGACCATTGCAGGACACACACACACACACACACACACACACACACACACACACACACACACACACACACAACCATTCACACCCACACATAGAGAGCGATCGGAAGAGCACAC
>JBCNYG010000001.1:18737665-18749125 GCA_039654305.1 Porochilus rendahli
GTCCCGTGGGCAAAGACCCGGCCACCAGGCGCTCGCCTGCGAGCCCCAACCCCGGGCCTGGCTCCAGGGTGGGGCCCTGGTAACGCCAATCCAGGCGACGTAGCGGTCCTTGGTTTTGTTTTATCCATGGTCGGCTTCTGAACTGCTCGTGGTCTGGCCTGTCACCTACGACCTGTTTGCCTTGGGAGACCCTACCAGGGGCATGATGCCCCAGGCAACATAGCTCATGTGTATGTGTGTATACATATATATATGTACACACACACATACACACACACACATACATATACAAGCACTCCAATCACATTTCTGCCACCATGTTTGACAGATGGCATCAAGCACTCCAGCAACCTGTCCTTTGTTCTGTACCTAAATGTTTTTCTTTGTAACCTAAACACCTCAAACTTAGATTTATCTATCTATAGCACTTTTTTCCCCCACAAATCTTCCTCTGTCCAATGTCTGTGTTCTGTTGCCCATCTTAATATTTTCCTTTCATTGACCAGTCTCAGGCTTTTTATTTTCACCTCTAACCAGAAGGCTGGTATCCAGAAGTCTAGGGTGTTCAGGCTGGGGTTTTGCAGGTACTATTTAACGAAGCTGCCTGATTAGGAGTCTTTTTTCAAACTAGAGACTCTGATGTACTTGGCCTCTTGCACAGTTGTACACCAAGGCCTCAGACTTTTCTTTCTATCCATGGTTGGAGTTGCTGTATGAGATCTTCAGTTTCTTGTATGGAAAAGCCTTCATTTCTCAGAACTAATATAGACTGAAGAATAGATATTCAGCCTAAAAGAAGGCCAAGTGTATTGCTTCCTTGATTAGCACAACAGTTTTCATCTCTGCTGAGATATTTGCGAGAGAATATTGGAACACAAATATAATAGTTGCTGAAAATGGGCCTCTGAACATCTATGAAGACATAAAAATCCAGCCATAATAATAGCAATGTACAATATCAACAGGGTGTAAACCGTCTTTATGATCAATGACCACAACACTTTTAAATTTACATATATGGTTGTTCATCTTATTAAAATTGTATCATTATTGAAAGAAATCATCTATTTTAACCAATGCTATGCTAACATAATAGCTTTTATTAGTTTGTAGTGGATTTAGACTAAAAAATCAGTAAAGTAAAGGGGAATGTTTTTCTTCTCATCACACTGAGCAGTACTCAGAACTAAATATAAAGCAAATGACCTAATCTCCCTGTGGATTCATGTGGAGCAGTATCATAGGCATTATTCCAGAGAAGCCTATGAACCTAAAAACCAGTCATCAATCAATACACACATTTTTGAGCTGATGCAATTTCAATAGATTTCAGCAGATTTGAACCAAAACTGTTTTCTCTCCCAAGATAACATTGCTCTCTTTACACATTTGTCTGTTTCTGAAGCCTACATCCCAAAAGAAACAGAGATGGTACTAAAAATTACTATACCACACCTTTGTCACTCAACTGACATATTGTAAATTTTTAATATTACACTTTAGAATTCAATTATAATTAAAATTAAAACAAACTTTCGATCTACACACATGATTCTATAAGGCATATTAATAACAGTTTAACAACACTATTAGGCAAGCATTCAATTAGACAGTGAAATAATTATACACAATAAATAAATATACATTCCTAAAGCCAAATAACCAACCACTCACCCTCCCTCAAAGATGCAAACACGCAGTGGCTCACTGTGCTTTGAGGTGGAAGGGGTCTCCTCCGTACTTCTCATTTCTTCTTCAACCCTTCTATTTAGTGCCTTTTCCTTCTCTTTGACGGGAGTGCTCACTGTTTTGGCATGTACCTATACCCCACATCAACATAACATGACATCTATACCCTATAATACTGAACTATATAGTAATACTAAAATCACAAAAAATTAGCAAATAAAGATGGAAGACAGTCTATTTGTAGTAAATTACAATAATATTTACCTCTGATACCCTGGGTTTTTTGTTGTCAACCAACTTGTCAGTTGTTTTCGGTGGTGTTGTAGCTATGGTGTATACCTCGGAGGAGTACATTTGCTTTGAACACAGTAGTGACAATACTAGTTTGGTTGACAGACCAGGTAGATTGGGGTTATACATGCTCACACTCCAAGAGGAATAAACAGATGTCTGAGGATTTGTATTTGACGATGGGTTAGGTTTAGTATAATTCAGGTAGCACCAACTCACTGATGTACTGGTGTGTAGACTGGGATACAAGGGGTCAGTGGAGTCTCTGGATCTCTCTGGAACCTCAACCACTGAGACAGATCTGTGACCACCTTCCTGCTCTTCCTCTTTTTTAAGTCCAGTTTCCACCTGGGGAATCTCTGGTTTATTCACCAGAAATGGAGTTTTCTCCTCTTTTTGCACTTGTTCTTTCTCCTCAATTACCTCTACTCGGTTTTTGTTTCTTTGAGCCCCCTTGTCTGTTCCTTGGTTTTCCTCCAGAAATTTCTCACAACTTTTATTTTCGACTCCACTTTCTTCGGCTTCTTCTTCCTCCTTTATTCGTTTCTGTTGTCGTTGTGCTTCTAAGCTAAGTTCTAGACTACCTGCTGGAGAAAGCATTCGCTTACTACCTCCAGCACCAGGTGGCCCACAACAATCATCAGATGCAGGTTCTGCATGAAATTCTAAAGGAATTGATAAAGGAATGCAGGTATTAAGATTACTAGTAGGGAGCCTTAGGTAAGATCTTTGAAGCTTACTGCCTTCAATGCCCATGAGGACCATAGCTGTACAGCAAATTGGCTGCTGAGATCGTGTTGTGGCTAAAATTTGTGAAATGGTTGTGTACATGGCACTAGCATATGTAGGAATATGAGTTTGTAAGCGCACAGGCACCACCAGTGACACCACTGGTCTAAGTTGCTCAAGGCAAGTAGCAATGATGGGGCGAGGAGGGTGCCAAGTGACAAGTTGGTGATATGGAGAACCTCTCCTATGAGTAGGGGAAGAAGAACTAGATTCGCCCGGTGGTGAAGCCAAAGAATCCTGAATTATTAGACTACTTTTCGGGTACTGCAGAGACAGCAAAGCAGGGAAAGGCTGAATAGGAAGGCCTAGGCGCTCAGCTACATGAAACTGTCTTGGATGATATGAAGATGGCACTGTTTGAATAAGAGCCTGCTGAAGCATATGACTAGAAAGGACCTCAGATATTGTTGTGATTGGTAGAAGTTCCGTTATCTGTTGGGAGGAAAAGGTTTCTTTACTAGTCAGAGGATAAACTGTAGTTGAAAGGGGGAGGGAAGTTTGAAAAAGCTGCAGAGTTTTGCCCAAAGTCTCTGGGCTCAGTCTAGATGTACTGCTTGTTGTGTGCTCATGAACTGTGAGGGCAGCATGGCCAGGATAAGTCTGATGGATGCTAGATGAGGAGTCTTCCTGATCAGGCTTCTCAAGGGTTGCATGTTTCACCAAGAGACATTTTCGCCTCTCTTTCCAAGATGATGATGTAGGTCTTGGAGACAGGGATCCACAGTCAAATGACTTACTTCTTGTCTCTACTATCTGGGCAGTGTGTGGTGGACTTGTGGGAGCCTGCTCAGAGACAGAGCGATATATTTCCCTGTGATGTTGATAGACACCTGGAACTGTCAGCATGTGGGACCCTTGAAAGCACCATGTACCAGAATGTATTTCAGGGTCAATCTTTCCAGCTTCATCCAAAGATGTAGATCGACTGGAGGTGTGAGAAACATTACTCTCTTGGCTAGGACTGCGTGGTAGGGAAACTGATTCAAAGCTAGATTCTCCTGATGATTGAAGTGCCTCTGCTAAACGGAGACGTTTCTTTTTTGGTGGCAGCTTCTCTGCCGGAAGCTGAGCCAGACTTTGACTACGCTGAGGCCACTGGAACTCGTCCTTCTCTAATTCCCTTGGGATATATGTACCTGATGGAGGTGAGCCCATTTCAGGATCTGGTTCTTTTGTCACCAAGATCTCTGGCACTTGAATTTTGGGCTGTCGAACTAACCTGGACGTGGAAGTTTGCTTGGGCTCCTGTGATTTTTTATGTTCAAGTTGTGACTCCAGAAAATCTATGGACATGCTTTCCTGTTTTTCAAATGAGCTGGTGTGTTGGATAACTGATATTTCTTTGTAAGGGCCAATTTTTTCTGTTTCAATTTGTGGTTTAGTACCTGAGAAGCCTTGCAAATCATCTTTATTTCCTATTGCTGATGTGGTGGGATGGCTGCTGAAGGATATAGCTGCTGGACCTGGACTAGGAGGATCCTCCTCTAGACTTTCTTCTTTCCTTCTTTTTCGTATAGCCATAGCCATTGCTTTAAACTTATAGTGCATTATTTGTCGATGATCTTCTTGTGCAGCAGCCACTTTTTCACCTGGATGTTCCTGTGAAGTTTTATTCATACAAGATACTCTGTGTGCTTCATAATTGTCTTGTTTTTTCAAATGAGTTCCATATATCTCACACTCATTAAGTTGCATTCCCTTTTGCTGCTTCCATCCAGACTCTGGGGGAATAGAGGAACTAGCTTCTGCTGTAAGGTCCAGTCCAACTGGCATTTCAATGGCAGGCTGGCGTCTTAACATTCGTTGATGGTGGCCAACCCTTAGCTCAACTGATGTTGCTTGTTGCTCATCAAAAGACTGGCTGAGACGAAAGCTGTGCGAAGATGAGCTGGCTGGATCATCTTTTCCACTAGAAGATGGAAATGACTGGCTTCTCAGAAGAACACCACCTGGATAATGACTAGTAGGTGTGCCTTCAAATAACTGTGAATGTTGTACATCAGTGGCATAACCACTTCGAATAATTTGTCCAGTAGTGCCACTAGTGCAAGTAAAATCTTCCTTTGGATCTTTTGGCGAAGAAAACTTAGTAGACTCAATACTACTTCTCCTAGAGAGGGAAGAACGTCTAGGTTTGACACTGTCAATTTCACTTGTGTCAACTACAGCTTCATTTATAGTAATTAATTTTGTAATGTGTTCAATGACTTGTGTCTTAGGCACAGAGAAAGGGATGGATTTTTCCTCATGCCCCAAAGAGGATGAGGATGATGACGGAAGATGTTGGTGTGGAATTCTTTGTTGTTGGCCTAATCGCCCATACTTTCCTAAAATAATTTCAGCATAGGATTTTACATTGGCATTTGGGGGGCTTACCTGGGATAATTCAGCACTGCCATAGCTAGAAAAGTAGCCAGATTCAGTACTGCCCTTACTACCAGGGCCCAATGAAGATGATGTGCTCTCATCTGGTGATTCCATGGGAGCTCTTTTCCTTTCGCTAAGTCGCATAGCCAACCTCTGTTTGATTGCCTGTGAGTCCTCTGTTCTTGAACCTTCTTCTGAAAATGAGATTTCAACCTTGGAGCTTTTTCTTAAAGCTGGCCTGTCTTGAGAAGTAGATGGTAGATGCTGACCAGTCTCATCTTCAGACTCTGTGCTATCTGCTTCTGTTGCCTCTTCCTGTTCATCACCTACTGTACCACTTTCAGCTCCACTCAGAACGTATTCCTCACGTCGGGAAACCAATCCAGCTTTTATTCGATGGGCATGGGATTTACGATGCTTGTACAGGTTACTTTTAGTCTTAAATGAGAAACTACAAGGAACACAAGGGTAGGGTCTTTCTCCTGTGTGGGAACGAATATGTTTTTGGAGAACACTTGGTTTTGCACATGGCCTTCCACAGTATGAGCACACATACTTTCCTGGCTTTTGGGGCTTACGTTCCCTTTTAGATGTGGCTCCTGTTTGTAATTCCTGACTAGGGCAAGATGGAATACTCTGAAGATGAGGGACTGTGGTAGAAGATTCAAGAGATGATGAGGGACCTGGGACATCTTGTAACTGCCAAGCTTCCCCCATCTGAGACTGCTGTTGGTGCTGCCTCTGGAGTAAACCAGGACGTTTTGGATGCTTTTTTTGATGCCGGCCATGTGATCCATGTAGTGGTTGTGAGGTAGCTGGTTCCTGTATCTGAGGAAACGTACCTCTGAGAGAATTTTCAGACAGAGCTTGTTGTCCACCAGATCGGTCCCCATCAGACGGTAGGCTATGCTCTGCCTCCATAGAATGTGGGGGGGAAGCCTTAAGGACAAACTGGAAATGGCTTTATGACCAACTGTCCCCTTACCCTTATTTCCCACAGCACAGAAACATCTTGAAAGTAATAGCACATGACTTGTAAAGTATGTACAAGAATGTACTTATTTATGTCAAAATTCATTCATCAGATGAAGAAATCAAACCGAGCCTAAACAAAGATGTCTTCCCTATGCCAAAACTTCCACTGCCCAAGACAAATACATCATTGTATCATTCCTTTAGAGATTAGAAGGAAAGAATGACTTTATCCAATTATATGTTAGCAGGTGTTCAAACCCTTCTTTCTTCCAGGTTGTCATATACCCAGATTGCAGCTGCCCTACAGAAACACAGAAACAAAAAAGTTTAATAAAATTTGACATGTTTTTGCATCAACAACCAGCACTTTTATTTATTTTTTTTTTACTCCTGAGGTATCTCTTAAAGCTCCATTTTGCAGAAATTATGAAACGCACCACACATAAATACACTAAAGCTGTAGACATAAACCTGGTGTTGACTACTAATACTTGTTTTAAAGAGACTAGTAAAATTCATGCATTAGCATACATGCAAACCTACTGAGCAATATATTACATAGACCCATCAATGCCACAGAAATAACTTAAAGGAAATAGACCTATTGAGCACAGTCCAATAGATGGTGCTGTGGATTAGATCCAGTGAGAGTCATGGATTGAGACAAGACCATATAATCACTAATGAAAATTGCTGATTGTTTTTTTTACATAAGTAAATTATTAGTTAATCGTTTTCATGCATTACACAGTTGTTTTTTAGACAAACTCTTCAATTGTTTAGAGTATAGTTAATGAGAACCATCATGTATTAGACCTATCTTTAAGTTTCCCAGTCAATTCTATATTTTCAGCTTACATATTACATGTGAGAACCTGTACTGTATGCTTGGTAGTGCAGTGGATAGCACTGTTACCTTAGAGCAAAAAAAGTTGTCAAATTTTCTCGCCAACTTGGCCCTTAATATCCTCATAACCATGTGTCTTTTCTCCAGGCGCTTTGGTTTCCTCCCATAGCCCAAATACATGCTGATTAGGTCAACTGGCTACATTAAATCGCCCATAGGTGTGAATGTGAGTGTGAAAGCTTATTTATCTCTCTGTTGACCCTGCAATGGATGTCTGATCTGCCCATCTGAGATGTTGAACCCAGTTTCTCGCCAAATTCAGAGAATTCTCTGTTTGGCCCCAGGGGTTCTTACACAGATAAGAGGTATGGATGAAAGGACGTAATACGTGAACTCATTTAAATTATCAGTGACAAATGTAGCATCTGCACATTTAATAAATTCCAGCTTAATTTGCATACCACAAATTTTATGCATAAAGAAACAGTTTAACACATTCTAAACAAATGCATGCAATATTTACATGTGCTTTTTAGGAATTAGAGGTAGCCTAGTGTAATAATAATAAATGTAAATTATATAAACACAAAAATACAGTGTACACTAACTGGGAGGAACTTGCACACCTACTCAGTGATGGAATTACACAGCCTAGCAAAACATATGTAAACAAAGCAAAACAAAATATAGATACTGGTCAAGAGCATTGAATCTCTTATTTTGACCATGACATAGATGTTTATTCTTGACAGACTGGCCAGTGTATTTCAGAAACCGCTGATCTCCTGGGATTTTCATGTTCAAGAGTCCCTTGAGCATGCATATTAATGATGAAAAAAGGAGTTAGCAGAAATACCTAAGTAAACCCTTACATTTATCACAACCTCAAATCCATAAAATTAGTATCAAGCATTCTGTCTTATTCTTTCTTTTTCTTTTTAAATCTTATTTAAAATCGATATCTTGGTCTGGTGTTCACTTTCCTTTTGAAGAGTTTATTGTCATTATTCCTAGATCACAGAATCTGCAGGTAAGTCTGGTAACAGTTGGTGTGAAAGTGCATACATCTACAATCAGAAATAGTCTGGATAAATGTGACCTGCATGGGAGGAATGGCAATAAAAAGCCTTTGCTGTTTAAAAAGAACATAAGTTCCAAACTACAGTTTGCCAATAAACATATATGTCAAGCCATTTGGAACAATGTGGCGTTTGAACTGATTATTCAAATATATAGTTGTTTGGCCGCAGTCATGGTAGATGTTTTTCAGGAGAAGAACCTCACACCAACTCTGAAGTATGGTGGTGGAAATGACGTGTTTTAGAGCTTCTTTAGTACTTCAGGATCCATACAGTGTATGCAGTCCTATATTCAGTATATTTGCTGTCATCGGTTCAATTAAGACTTCTGCATAATATCAAAAAGGGGTTAAAGTTATCATGAGGCCTTCCGACTGAAATTTAAAGATGAATCTGAGATAACCCTTTCAACAAGATTTCCACTATGAACTACAATCTAGATTAAGATTAAACCAGCAAGCCCACAAAGAATGGTTAAAAAAAAGACTACAAAGCTTTGGAATGGTCTAGTCAAAGCTCAAATTTAAACCCAATTGAAATAGGAAGACATCTTGCTATTAAAGAAAAATCTCAGCAAATTATTTTAGCTAAAGGGGGTAATAGCAGCTTCTGATGACAATGCTGTACTTGCCCTCTCTGCAGAAGAATATTACTCTATTACTATTTTGTACAATAAATGGTTCAAAAACTACTTTTCCTTGTGGTTTTGTTTAATTGCATCACCTTTCACTTGAGGCACTGTATTGAATAGGCTGAAGTGTTTGCCTAAATCAACTATTTCCAATGCATGTACTTTTTTTCCCTGAACTGTAACCAACAAGATAAATATGCCTTATGCATCCCCCAACTGATCAACCTGGCTAAGGTCAAGACAACGACTGGGAGTTTAGAATAACATGACTGAGACTGGTACTAACATAAGCACATAGAATGAGCAGTGATAGATTAATGCAAAGGGTATGAGCAAGAAAATGTATGAGAGCTAAAATAATGTGATTGGGTTTAATGAAGACAGATTTGATGTGCTTAAATAGGGAGAATATAGAAGTTAAGGTTGGTAAAATACCCCCACCGCAATATTCGATTCAAAAAACATTTCCAACCAGTAGACTTCTCAGAAAAAAAGGGAGAGCAGAAAACCATTCTCTGTGATTTAACATTAAGTTACAAAAATTACCACGACAATCCTGTAATAGTATATAATTCACAATCAGTGTTGTGATAGCAAGTCTATATTGGAAGGGAATTAACAATGTCATACACTGGGTGAAAATCAGTTTAAACTAGCTAAGCATGTAAAAAAAACCCTGATGATTTATAAAATTATTTATCAGGCAAATGTTTAAGAGGTACACTGGGAGTTACTGTATGTGGGAGCTACCACATTGTTTAAATAGAAATTTGTTGCATGTAATTAGAAACAATGACAGCATAACAGTATGCCTAGTCAGCAACAAAATGATGCCACTATTGCAGAAGACAGGAGATTACCTGCCCCACATTCATACACACACTAGAAGAGTAATGAACGAAGGAGAAAGTGGACTTGCAGCCTGTGATAAATCTGTTTTATAATTGAGTGCATATTATAAACATGTTCTTATAATGAGTGCAGAAACATCCAAGTAATTAAATGTGCTTATGTTGATGGGAGAATAGACATTTTAAAGAGGTTAACACCAAATACAACAGAAACAATGTGCTGGATAAATACCATTTCCCACAAATACATCATAGCTTGGCACTATGCCCAAGTGCACTGATAAGAGCTCAAGTAAACATTTTATTTCTTGAGCTGTTCTCAGAATTTAACACATCAAAGTAGGAGGAGCCAAAAATATAGATTTAGTAATACAGTCTACATTACTAAAAATGCTTAAAATGTAATTAATTTAATGTATTGGATTAGTTTCCAGTTAGCAATAGCTACATACTGTATATTTGAAGTTTGCATATTGTGCTGCATTAGCAGCTAACCTTGGTGCAAGTTCATGGAACAATCTGTTAGCACTCTAAACGTTGTTAATACTGAATTTCTATGCACTGTTTGGTAAGAGCAAAGCACATAACCAGGACCAACAATCACCAACAAAAAGAACAACATGGAGGAATACAGTAATATTCCTCATAACAGTAATGTTGTAAACAAAACAAACCAAAACAGTTACCTCACTATGTGTACTTCTTGAGCATATAATGTGTAAACCATTTGAATCACACAAAATGTTATAAAGCCCCTCTGACTGCGACCAGTAAATAAACTCTCATATAAGTGTCAATTTATGTTGCCAATAATATGTGATAACATCATAAATGCACCTTTAGCCATCTCAGTTTATAATTGAGACCCCCACCCCAGAAAAAAACCCCAACAAAAAACAAAAAAGCAGTTTCACGATTTTTTACTCATACAGTGAATCAGAAAACAATGACGGATGCAATGCTAAACCTTTTTATATGCCAGTGCCAGTCAAAACTGTCCACATTACACTTGGGCCAATGCTGGAGGAATATAACCAAGTAAATCAGTCTTTGTCAGTTCTAATGGCATTTTTAATTTACTTAAAGAAACATTCATCAGTGCTCTTCAGTCTTCAAAGTTTTGGGTTAGTCTATGCCCACTGGAGCCAGGAATGAGTTATTCGCCTGTTATTCGCTGGCATGACTGAAACCAATGTGCCTTTTGCAGCTGTAGCCCACCCATATGAAGTTTGACCATGTGCATTCTAAGATGCTGTTCAGCTCACCACAGTTTAATCGAGTGTTTATTGGTTACTAAAGCCTTCCTTTCAGCTCAAACCAGTCTGACCATTCTGTTACCACTCTCATCAACAAGGCATTTCTATCCACAGAACTGCTGCTCACTGGCAGTTTTTGCTTTTCGCACCATTCTGTGAAAACCATAGAGACTGTTGTGTGTGAAAATCCCAAGAGATCAGCAGTTTCTGAAATATAAACCAGCCCATCTGGCACAAACAAACATGGCACAGCATCCCTTTCTGATGTGAACACTGACAAAAGCTTTTGACCTGTACATGCTAGGCTTTATGCACTGCACTTCTGCCACACGCTTGACTGATTGGATGTTTACATGATGTATATTTAGTTTTAGATTGCAGTCTAACCCAACAGGAACTTTGCAGGCAGACTGCCAAGGCAAGTTTTAAGAGTAAACCTAAATTTAAGCATATCTAATGTTCTTTCTTTATTTAATGTCTCACACACATGTTTGTGAAATATATATATACATATTACATATGTATATACATATACATTACAACATGTACATTACACACACACATAACATACACATTATATATACACACGCACATACACACACACACACACACACGCGCACACACACACACACACACACACACACACGCACACACACGCACACACACACACACACACGCATACACA
>JBCNYG010000001.1:18787533-18800666 GCA_039654305.1 Porochilus rendahli
GTGTGTGTGTGTGTGTGTGTGTGTGTGTGTGTGTGTGTGTGTGTGTGTGTGTGTGTGAGAGAGAGAGAGAGAGAGATCGTTCTCTGGGTTTGGCAGCACTCTTGCTGCTGGCAGCAAGGCAGACAGCTGCAGAGAGCAGGGACTCGAAGAACACACGGTTATGTAAGCACTGACAGCAGCTCTGATTCAGTCACTCTGCTTACAGGAAAGAGACCCGGGGTTCCAGATCAGACTGATAAGCTTCTCGCAAATACTCACATTCAACTACTGTACTGTCGAGGTATACACTTACAGATATGGATTAACCGCTTAAATTTGAATAATAACAGCTTTCTCAGCAACATTATATTATACCTTCATCTGGCTACTTCAGTTTTACTGGCTTGTTTTTTTATTGTTTGGTCGGTATAGACTGCGAACACATTTCTTGTTAAGGATGGACTCAATTACACTTCAAAAGTCTTCTACAAAGGTGTTAAAACATGCACTTTACATTTTATGAAGACTACTGTACATACAATGCATGACCAAATATTTAAAAGTACTTGGACATCATAAACATTTTTTAGCACCCCATTCCATCCTTAGTCTCTCTTTACTTTTTAAATAATTCCCATTGTTTAGCAAAGGCTTTCCAGTATATTTTGGAACATGACTGCAGGGATTTGTGCTCATCCTGTCACGAGGGAATTAGTGAGGTCAGGCAATGATGTTGAGAGAGAAGGCCTGGGGTGTAGTTGACCAGACTTTATGCAGGCCATTGGAGTTCTTCCAGTTAGCCATGTCTTCATGGACCTCACTCTGTGCTTGCTGGAACAGGTTTGGACCATTTTGTTCCAGTGTTGGAAAACAGTAACACAACAGCATATGCATCCTCGACAACCAACCTTGTTGCAACAGTTTGAAGAGGGCCAACTTCACTGGTCATATTGTGTATCTATACGTGCTTGAGGGGGGAAGAAACCACGTATGGGAAAATAATAAGGTTTATGGAAAAACCCAGTTCAAAACGTAGGCACACAACTCCAACAATCACCACAATACTACTCATATACTATAATGCCACTCTTCCACAGCACACAAAAAGATTCAAACAAAATATCCGAAGGATGCTTAGTGTCTCCAAACATCTAATGTCACAAAGGCAAGGGATTCTCTTCAGGAGTATTGCCTGCTGTTACTAAAACTCCTCACAGCTGGAGGAATTTCAAACCAAAACCTCTTCTTCCCCCAGGCATATATCTCTCCAACTAAATGTGTAGGCCCTAGGATATCTCACCATTCCCTCAAAAAAGAGCACAGATGTTAAAACACATGAATAGAGAAGAAAACTGAAGTTAGCCATTAAGTCAGTGTATCTGTCTGGGTATCTGTTGAAGAAAGGAAGTGATGAAGCAGGAGTGTCAGAACAGCTGAGTCACAAATGCTCATGATATACTACTTCGCCAAACAAATAAACTATTATTATTATTATTAAGATGTAGAACAACAACAATAATAATAATAATAGTCTCTTTTAAAGTTGCTATAAAAGAAAATGTACATTTAAACAATTATGGAAGTCAAAAGAGAACCCGAAAGTGTTTTGCGTCCATAAACGATAATTTTTATTCCTGATGGTTTAGTAAATCTAAAAACAAACAGGATACAAGTCGAAGGGGGCTGAAAATAAGATGAACTCCTGAGTTGTGGTATGAGTTGTGCCTCATGTGCAAAAAACATATATATACGAGCTTATCTTAAACACAAGTCTTCGCCCAGCCATGAAAACCTCAAAAACAAGTCTATGCTATAAATGCATTTTTATGCTGCGACCAGTCACTGAGGACACAGCCATGAGCTCCTAGAGGCATACTTGTGGTGTTCATGGTGGTGATACACCGCTGTGTTGCAAAAGTGAGCGGAACACACAGTAAACAAAGCTATTCAAGCAATCAGTGCGGCTAAAAGCTCAGAGCTCTGCTTCTTATTCTTGTCTTATAGTAAAATCAGAACTTAGTCAATCTGGTGCAAACCATCAAACACTCACTGTGTGGTTTAAATTTCACAGATATTTATTGTTTAACATGTCAGCGGTACTCTGGTCTATTTACGGAAGAACCGCAGTCAGGCTGATCAGATGAGTTTTTTCTCGGGGCCAGGGAATGCTATCTTCATCTGCAGAGGTAGCCAACACTCCCCTGGGTCCAGGCCAAATAATGTTTAACAAGACCGCACAGCATTCGCCGAGACTGCTGACCTAAATTACACCCAGTCAGCAGCACGGCACTCCAGGACAAACCTGCAAACTACTGCTAGTTCTCCACACTTAGGTAACAAAAGACATACAACACAATTATAGAGAACAGAGGCCACAAGAAGATTCCTTGCTGAGGAGCGTTTTTCAGTTGACAGACAAAATCCTAGCACTTGGCCCAGTAGTTTGGAAGTGTTCAAGACAAGCTAAAACGTGACAATATTGTGACTATCTGTTTCCCCAATTAAATGTACAGTGTTTAGACATGTTATGAAAATAACATGGAAACACGGTCATTGTATAAGCTTATAGATGCAGAGCTTCATGCTAAACCTCATCCTAAACTCTAATCTTAACATCAAGGTCATGTTTCTTAGACCTATCACATTCCATGTTATGCCAACAACATAATATTGAAGAGTCAAAAGAGACTGAGTGAGTAAGTGAGGACATTATGTGTGTGTGTGTGGAGGTTATATTTATAGGTCTCTGCATGCTTTTCCTCCTGGGTGCAGGTGCTCAATTATTCCCCAGTGTTTTTTAAGAACAGCAGTATGAGCTAATGATATGAAAAAATTGTATCAGCCTGTGTTTCCTTCTACCCCGGGGCGTCTGTAGCCCACGTGTACAGAATCATGCGACATACAGGGGCCGAGGGATGTTCCAATCGTAAATGTGTGAGCATGCGTGTATATTACAAGGACCAAATAAGAACAGCTTCCGACTATTATGGACACACAAACTGCTTTCAGTTAGCATGGAAAATCTGGTAAATCATTATCCTGACTGGAAGAGGGCAGTCAGTTCAATTTCATCATCAATTTCAACATCAAATTTACAAATACCAGGCAAAAATTCAGACATTTTGAAAACTCATCCAACAAATAACAATACATGTAGGCCTGTAGCTACTGATTACTTTATGAATTGAATAATCTATTAATTGTTCCATCCATTAATCAGATAATTGGACAAGACAAACTTTTGCAATTTTAAAAAGGTTTCCTTATTAGAAAATTATATTTTTATTCTATTAATTTATTATTTATTATAGATTGTCATGTTTGAACTCATGAACTGGTTACCGTGTAGTGTATTTCACGTGCAATATTACATTCTAACTTTAACTAACTTTTTCTGAAATACAAGTTAAATTCACCTTCAGTAAAGACAAACATACTGTATAACGTTGTTTTGGCTCTTAAATGGTTTTCTTATTAATTAGTTTTCTTATTGATTATTAATGAGATTCAGTGAGATTAGATAGCAGAAAGTATCTTTAGTTAATTCTCTTGTGGCTCAGGAATGAAAGTTTAAAATAAATGTAGTAAATTTTTATAGGTTAAAATGTTGGACTTAAGAGAACGGTCCTCTGATTAAGGTGTAATTTAACTGATTAAATGGCGATTTCTAACTGTATGCACAGCTTGGTGTTGCACAGGGTGGGATTTTAAATATACAGTGTCATGGTTACTGCTCATGCTCCGCATTCAGGCATGCTAACTGGCCGGGGTGAAAAAGGTGAAAAGGATGCGTAAGCAGAGAGAAACACAGAATCACCGAGGAGGTACGGGGGTATACTCCCTGAGCTTTATTTAAGAACATAAGCTTCTAAACACTCATTTCTAAATACTTTTTGGAATTTGGACTTCAACAGCTTGGACGTAGTGCACTGTACAGAGGACAAGAGCCTATTCGGAAACCAATCCTTGCTGAATGTGTTTCACTGGAGACAGTTAAGAATTTTGAACTTTATATTAGTGCAAAATAAAAGAGTCTCCAAACCAAAATTGCAACAAAGCGGGAAGTACCTCGGTAAGAATTCTGTCATTCTGTCAAGATGAATTCGCATGGCCTGATAGATCGTACTTGGTGTCTCAAAGGCAGAAGCAATCAACTAACAAAAAATGCGAAAGTAGGAAATATACGAAGCAAACATGCTCTTACCTTTTCTGCCTGGAGAGAACAGCTTGTGGTGATTGACATAGTACTTTTCTCCTTGTGCGGACGTCTCCTAAATTCAAAGTAACAAAAAGGCACTCAAATGCCCCCAACTTTTAAAAATAATTCCATATATTAAAAGATCTATCTACTAAAAACAAATGTCTATGATTTTGATATGAAATTATAACTTCTAAGTGGTGTCGGGAAAGGATATTGACTAGGAGTCAACAAATTCTCCTCTGTTTGATTTCTTAATGGAATGAGCAGTTTTCAAAGTATCACATGACCCAGCTGCTTTAAGCTTACTGTTTATTTACATATGCTACCCCTAAGGTGATATTATTTGTCAGAGGACAGACACCTGCTTAATAAAGGTGAGAAATGTGTGAAATACATTAAACAAAAGACGTTTATTAAATTTCTTCCACTTAATTCTCACAAGACGGTATTTGTCCTATGACCACATGCGTGAAATGAAATTTAGAAGGGCATGGCTTTTCAGTTTCGTTATGTGCAACAGTAAAAGTGCTTTATGTAATCATTGACCTCAGTCTTTCATTTGAAGTTCATGTAAATGATATTCCTCAGATAGTCATCTTTTATCTCAGAATTATTGCTTTGATAAGAAAGGTCAGTGCACAATGCAGAAAAAAAAAGTTCATGCTTTTGTTACCTCTACATTAGATTATTGTAATGCCGTACCGTATGTATGTTCCAGCAGGTGCATAAAAAGCCTTCATTTAGCTTGAAAAAATCCAGCTGCAGGATTCCTCACTAAGACCAGAAGTTATGACCACATTGCCCTGATCTTATCTACACTGCACTGGCCCCCTATAAAATTTACCACTGATTATAAAATACCTATAAAGCACTGAATGTTCTTGTGCCATATTATCAGTGTATCTCTGGTCTTTTATGATCCATAACTCCTACTTGGATCAAAGGGTGCAGGCTATTTGCTGGTACCCCGAATAATGGATGCTAAAGTAGGAGTGGAGAACCTTTTCTTACAAAGCTCCAAAGTTATGGAGTAGCCTTGCAGTTAGTGTTTACACACTGTTTTCAAATCTAAGCTGAAAACACATTAGTTCAGTCAAATCTTGTGTAAATAGCACATCAGACATCATCCAGCATCACTGCTTGGTCTCACAAATACACTTGAATTGGAAATTTCATCAGCCCCATTCAGATTTTAGTGGAAAGACTCCAAAAAGGCAAAAGGGGGACCAGGTTTGGAATGGGATGTTCATTATGCACATAAAGGTTTGATGGTCTGGTCACATAGTTCTGGGCATTTAATTTAACTCCATATTTCTGAGATGTGGAAGGAAGCATGTGCACACAAGAACATGTGGAACTTGAAAGACTGTAATCAAAGCTCCGAACTGAACTGGGGAACCTGGAGCTTAGAGGAGTCAACACTACATCGCCATGGAATCAAACTAGCCATGTTCAATAAGTTAGTCCAGGTATTACTTAAACTTGAGCCTGGACATGCATCTGGCAGCTGAAATGACCCCAAACATTATACTTACCTCACAAAAGTTCTGAAACCATGGCACAAGAAACCTTAGCTCAAGCTTTTTGAGCACCCTCGGCACAAATGATGTGAAAGAGCCCTAAAGAAGAGTCCTATCAACTGCTAATACAACACCAATATTAACACTACTCCTCCATGCGCCTCATGTGTGACCTGAACCTCTGCTTTACCGGTTGGATGTTTCTGCTCTAAACATTATAAAATTAGTCTTACACTGACCTAATGGTGGTGGAAATTGCACAATCTTGCTATGAAGAAAGCCATAAAGAGAGTGTAGTGGTGTTGGCATGCCAAGCTGCAGTGCTATAGCTAATGATTAACCAATTGCTGTACTCACAGACACAGGTCACTGTTTACAAGATGTGCAGCAGTTTCTAATACTAGTGACTATTTAAAATAATCTGATGTAAAGCTGGAGATGGGCAAGTAAAATATTTGGACTGACGGCAAGATGACGGAAAGGGATTTTATTTATTAGGCACAAAAACACAATGTTATGAACGTTGTTCTTCACTGGCTATGGCACAAAATAATGTGTTCTCCATCAGGATGCCAACATGAGGAAGGTAAGAGACTACTGATAAAATACACACATAGCTGCGGTCCTCAGTTTGTACAACAGGTTTTTTTTTTTTAAAACAACTGCACTCATATTTCAGCAGCATCACTTGCATTTTCAAGGTGTTTTTTTTTAAATATTAAATTAAGGTAAGACAGTAATGTTTGTTTCAAACAGGAATAATAAGATTAAAATAAAAACAATCTTGCTTGAGCTGCTCGGTGCTGCAATTATAATAGACATAAACTAGCCAGTGTTAAATGCAATGCAGAGCTCTGGCAGAGTGTCGGTGGCCAGTGAACGGGTTTAATGAGGGTGAGGGATGAGACTTCCAGAGCACATGTGCCAATAAATCAAAAAGCAGGAGTCAACAGCCATGCAACATCTTCACGCATGGTGGGCTGAGACAGGAAAACATAGGTGAACTGGGGTAAGTCAGCCTCACTTAGCATAGCCTTATACACAAGATGCTTTTCTTTGCCTTCCTCATCAACCCTGTTTATCCTAACAGCTCATGTCATATTCACCCTGCTGATAGATTACAAGGCTGTAAACAAGAGATTATTAAGTGAAGTGTACATTCCTGACATTTAAGCAAGTGCCTGCCCAAAATACCTGCCTGGGTACAAATACATTGTGGGGTTTTTTGTGCACTATTTCATGCCCTGAGAGACTTGCTTGGAGAGTGCTAACTGTTACGAACCCAGCTTTCACACAGAGCAAAACTAAATTATCCAAGACTGACAGACTGAATAATGTCTCCAACAGAAAATGCTTTAAAACGCTGTACACGGTATTATATACCATGTAGGCTAGAATGTGTTTTTAGAGCGGAGTTATTTTACTAAAATCTGTGAAGTATATATTATTCCTTGCTTATAAAGGTCTCGATCAGCAACTTAACCAAATGGTGAAAATTACCATTTCATGCTTGACCATTAGTGATAAATTTGTACCCATGCATAACAAGTGAAAACTGGAATGTTCTGTTTAGCATTTTTGACTAGCGCCCTGGACAGGGAACAGAGAAGACACATTTACTTTGGACTGGATGCAGAAAATAAACCTCATGTTTCTTCATTTTGTTTCAGTCTCTAAGAAATGTCAGCCCCATCTGAGCAAAAAGTAAAACAAATACAAATCAGTCAAAGAACTGAGAAAATTAATTAATATCAGTCGCTGAACTACCCCCCACCCCAGCCCAGCCCCCTTCCTTAGGTTCCGATGCAGTTCTTTTAAAGGCTTAGTTTTTATCCCTGGACTGAACCTTTTATCCACCAGTTGACAACCCCTGCCTGCTGCAAAACCTGTAATTCCCTATTCTGCCTCCATCATACTATACTAAGACAGTAAGAGCCTCACTAATCAATAAAACAGTTTTGTGTAAATGTTGGTGTAAACAATCAATCTTCCACCAAATGTACAACAGTTTCTTGGTACCTGTGTGTATATATGCTATATGGAAACTTCCTATAGTGGAAACTGTGTGGTATTCTTTTTCTCCAAAATTAAGTCATAGCCGATTCCAATTCTCCAGACAGCTCTCCCCCATCAATAACAGCTAGAACCACACAGAGCAAAAGCTATCACATGCTTCCTCTGAGGCACATGATGCTAGCTGAACTGGAAGGCAACATCTGGGGGGGTAGTGCAACACACTTCAAGCAAAGCACAATCTGCACCCTCACTCACATCAGCTCACAGATAGCCATGATTGGCTAGTGCTGCTGTGATTGACAGCAGAGAGAATACAGCGTCCCGCCTTCCCTGAGGGCACATCCGAATTTTGCTCTCAAGCTCAAATGGCTGTGTCATCGGAACTCAATCTCACAAACTTTGGATAGCAGAGCAAGTGCTGCCTTGTTGTTCCTCACCCTGTTGTGGAGCTCAAGTGAAACTTATTTAGATTATTTTAGATTTATGGCAATAAGAATACTGAAAAGTACATTATGACTGATCAACTGCTATCCAGGGGAATAATTAATCTTTAAAGTGTACCTGTGGTGAATTAGGGCTGCGGGCTCCCAGCTCAGATGGTGAGCTGTGCACATAATGAAAGCAGGAAACATAATGAAAAGCAAACTAAAACAAGATTTTTATACTTTACAGTTGCACATTTTCACCATGACACTGAGGCAGGCCACGTGAGCTCCGTGCTTTAATTCATGTAGCTAACGCCATCTGTTCTGGACTGTTCAGCATACTCATTTAAATGCAAAAGTAAGCCATGCTCCATAGAGGTGTTTTGGTATATACTACAGGGAGCAATAAGCAAAAATGACATTTCGGTAGTTTACACTTACATACTTCAGCCATAACACCGGGGCAGATCGGGTGAGCTCTGTGCTTCGAGCCAGATTGGGGTTCTATTCAATTCCATGATCCACACAGCGTTATCCTGTTAGGATCACATCGGCGATCTAGAGACAACGAAGGCCGGGTACAGCCTGAACAGATAATAGCTGTGTTGTTAAAGGCACTGATTTGGTCGGTTTAGAAACGAAAGTTAAGTAACAAAACAAAGTAACTATGACACGCAAAGGTGCATGCATTTACTATGTTAAAAAAATAAATTAAAATGAAATACAATGTCAGTATGATTATATACTAACTAATTTATACTAACTCATTTCACAACACTGCCGTCCAACATGACACAAAACAGAATCCAATTCAAGCACAGAGCTGTTCAAGCGGTAAAAAAAAAAATAAATAAATAAAAATATGGCAATTTTCCTCCAAGTGACTAGAAACAAATGCAAGATCATTACAGGGAAAACAGAAAGCCACAGCTAAACACGACAGTTTAACTAAGTGTTAGTGGTAAATTATTACTCCCGAAGAAGTCAGGCCAACTATCTTACAAGTCATAGTGCCAAACACAATGGCACTCAAACATCAAGAGTCATTCATCTCCGATAGATACCATCTCAGTGTAGGTAGATAGTAAACACACCTATATAGACGTACACTGCCAAGTATGTTTGATTTCCCAAACACAGCTCGGAGACATGCAGGAGATTTGAAGAGAAAGGAGACGGAGCTGTGTATAATAGAATGACCAGCAGAGTCACCAGACCTTAACCCACTCAGGCTGCTGTGAAAGGTGTGGAATCGAAAAGTGAAAACCCATCTCCTCTGAGAAGAACGGTGATCCCTGGGTGCGACAGTAATGACCAGCTAAACTCTACTCTAGACATACGTCACTGTTTTTCTCTAAGTTATTGCCTAATACAAATAAAAATCTTTTCTTGAAATGATTGTGAAAACCAAGGTCTACCACAAACATCTGTCCAACAGGGAAAAAAAGTGTCAGGAAAAACACAGACTGACACAAAAAAACATTGACATTCAATTTATGTAAACA
Source organism: Porochilus rendahli (assembly GCA_039654305.1). Lineage (NCBI taxonomy): Eukaryota > Metazoa > Chordata > Actinopteri > Siluriformes > Plotosidae > Porochilus > Porochilus rendahli. The sequence continues at coordinate 18,797,180 of JBCNYG010000001.1, forward strand.
GTTTGTAAACAGTCAGCAAAAATCCTTACATACAAGTCCATTTATTTATAATCTATCGTGGCTTGTATGCCCGAGTAAACCAACAGTACTGCAGTAATACTGTTCTGCCACAGGGAGAGACTAAACCCATTTAAACCACGTGCTTGCTATAACCTTCAGCTATAATGATCAAAGACGGATTACTAAAAAAACCTGATACAATTATAACAAAAATACTCTGCGTATTGTAAAATCTAAAAAGCAGCAAAGACTATCAAATTTCCAGCGGTGGACGAATGTAGAAGTCGGCTAGAAACGTACTCCAATCGGAGGGGAAACAGCTGATTCAGCCTCTGTGCTGTAATTCCTTTCAGTATTTAAAGCAATATAAGTAATTTGGTTAGTGAAAGGAAACTGGCCACGAGATTCAATTAAACTGATAAATTGAATGAAAAGGATACTTCAAGTGTTTTTCTAAGACGTGAGTGCTTTAACGCATCCAAATCCACAATATTTTTAATTGATGAAATAAGTATTTCCCTATACGGTCAAATAGAAAGACGTGAAGCAGCGTCCTTTACCATATATGGAATAAGGCCTGACCTCGGTTGGGTGGGCGGTGTTACATGGCGTACCGAGCGTGTGCAATGTGCGATTTCTGCAGTACGGGAAGTCAGCATAGGTACTTCATTCTGCTAAGTGCATTGTGCTGTCAATTAAGGCGTGGTTTAATGTGTTCAGCGCTAGGACAAGGTTAAGGTGACCAATTAAACTCCGTTTTAGTTCATGTATGTTTTGCCACTTTGGGGCTAAAGTAAACTTGAGCACACATTCTTTAAGCTACAGTCCTATGCAAGGCTTGCTGCCCCTACAGACAGAGACCTCAACAATTATACAAGTTTACAGCAAGCCGCACAATGCGATATGACTCTAATAAACTTGGATATGGCATGCTACAATGCTAGCAATAGGCTACAATTCAGTAGGTGTTATGACATAAGTCAACTTACAAGATACCTACCAAGCATTCACCGATGGTGAGGTGGATATCGCTGAATTGTCTACATATACCGACTGCTCAGCAACGTCCACCTCGCCTTCCACGCATAATTGCTAATTACCCTGAAATAGGAAACTAATCAGACTGTGCCATTCCCATGTAGTATATTCGGTCCTAGCAGCAGTCACCTTGTAAGACGTCCCCTACATCTCAGGCTACCTTGGTCCCAAGACTGTAACAATGGTCATCTTTGAACGTCTCCCACAGTGCAAGGCAGAACCACCATTTTTGGCCACAGATGACCAAATCGTTTCACATTTGTCAGCCCAAAATCATACAGTGTATTCCGGGCATTAGGCACTTCAAAGAAATGCTACAAATGGCCTCATAAATAATCAAATTTAATTGTGCTAAAAATACTGAAATGTATGGCAAACATTCATTCACTGAACCATTTCATCCTATTAGAGTCGCAGGGATGCTGGAGCCTATGTCAGCTAACTCTAGGCGAAAGCAGAGTACACCCTAAACAACCCACCAGTCCATCATAGGGCCAACACACACTGAAAAAAAGAATTCTTACACTTTACTTAATTTAAATGTGTACATCGGTCACACATGATCAGAATGTGGCCAACTCACGTGATTTTTGGTGTAACAAGAAATCATTCATTGAGGAAATCACATCAGTTGGCCACATTCTGATCACCTGCGACCGATATACACATTTAAATTAAGTAAAGTGTAAGGATTCTTTTTTTCATTGCACACACACACACACACACACACACACACACACACACAGAGTCATTCACACTCACACCTATGGACAATTTGGATCAGCCAATTAGCCTAATGTGGATGGCTCTGGACTGTTCGAGGAAACAGTAGTACCCAGAGGAAACTCATGCATGCATAGAGAGAACATGCAAACTCCACACTGAAACACCTTTCTTGACGCGAGGCGTACGTACTAACCGCTACACCACCCTGCCGCCCATTCAGTAAACAGTATTAAACTAAACAAAGGTGAACATTTGGTTGCAGTGATGACCCTGTGATTTTTTTTAAGAAGTCTCAGGAATCATTTGCAAAATTATTTAATTTATTTCTTTTTAAGAAATTACATGGAAGATTTCACTGTGCACCTTAGATGCGCTGCAACGCTCTTCTGGAGACTCTGACTGTCACAGTTTCTTCTTATTACTTCACGCTAATCCAAGCAGTCTTCATCCTTTTTTTTTCTTTTGGTCTGAAAAGTGGTCTCTTACGTAACAAGCTGCTTTTTTAACTGACACAGAAATGCTTTTCTATAATAATATGTTTGGCAAAGTGGTGTCTGAAAATCTAACATGTTTTCCACTAACTAAATAATGCAGAACTCATGAAATAAAGATCTGCAACAAAGTTTGCACTAAAAAAAGAACACAGAGTACAGTACACAGCAATCTCTTGGTCTTAAAAAAATTCCATTTAAGTACATCCGGGCACATCTGCCTCAAAGCAAGAAGGTACTCGGTTCGAGTCCTGAGCCTGAGTGTTTCTGGATGGGGTTTGCATGTCCACGGTGTGCATGCATGGGTGTCCTTCAGATACTCAGGTTTCCTTCGCCGGTCCAAAGACATGCCCATTAGGCTAACTGACCGCTCCGAACTGTCCCTAGGCATGAGTGTGAGTGGAAATGGTCGGGTGTATGTTGGCCCCACAATAGCCTGTCAAGCTGCTGCCAAGATAGGCTCCACCGTCCATGCAACCTTAGTACAATTAAGAGGTTGGGCTTTATGAGTGACTGACTGACTGAGCGAGTGAGTGTGTTCCTTTGTTCACAATACCTGCCTTGGACGTGCAAAAAGCCGATCAGGACGGTAACCTTACCGGAACGGTGGTGGGTAAAGGGTATCAAAGTCAAGTAATCCTCACTCGTTATTGAGGTGCTGTTTAAAAACAATCGACCAAGTTTAACTATGGCACAGGGCGGTGGATGAAAGTGATCTGCACACGGGCAACACCTGAGTTATGTTAATGTACATTTAGGTGCCACAAATAATAGATGTGGCCTAAATTATAAATCAGGTTTCTTGGCATCAGCAGGAAGAAAAGCAGGAGGGGACGGGGTTGGCAGTAATGAATGTGGTCTGATTAGAAAAATAATTTAAATGAAAAAATAAATAAATAAACAATAAAGCTTTGCTCAGGCAGCATGGGACAGCTCGGTGTGTCACTTGAGTTGCTGCAATTGGACTGAAGGAACAATGTATAAACTCCATTAAACATTTGTGGGCCCGTGTGGACGATTAACCTGTGAGCTCGGGGACTTTTCTGTAGAGTGTCAGTGTGCCACCTGTGTTAAATAAGTACTCACAGTGCTCACACCGCCTGGCACTTCCAGTGTGTGATGGGCATCTCATTTCCAAGAATATCAACTCTGCTTTAACATGCAGTCCACTGCACAGCCAGACTGATATATACAGACATATACATACATACAGACATATATATACATATATA
>JBCNYG010000001.1:18801478-18811726 GCA_039654305.1 Porochilus rendahli
ATATATATATATATATATACACACATATATATATATACACACATATATATATATACACACATATATATATATACACACATATATATATATATACACACATATATATATATACACACATATATATATATACACATATATATATACACATATATATACACATATATTCCTTAGTGCAGTCAGGGATAGCCCTAGAAGTAGTCGGGGTTTTTCATGAGCTAGTTCCACTCCTACATTTCTCTCGTCTGACCTGGAGATTGCAGACAAACGAGTCATGCGTTGTTGATGTTGCAAAAGAGCCAGCTGGGTTACAGGAAGTCCCTTCCTTTTCACACTCGCGAGCAGCGCTTACGAAAACTAATGCAACGTTCCGTGTATGTGGAGCTGCCTTTCTATGTTCTCTTTAAACCCCGTGCTGTCTGTACCCCTCCGAAACCCCGCATTCACTTAACACATGAGGACATTTCTGCCCGCTGCTCCTAAACAGGAAAAAAAGCTGTCATTACTGTCCAGACTCGGCGCTTCTTTGAATTAAAGCGCTCCAAGTGCACACCATAAACCTGTCCAGGCTTTTACCTGTCACTGCGTCCCCGCGTGCGTTTATTCCAACCAGATCCCGAATCCAGAGGTCCGCATCCCTGTCACGCGACGTGGGACTCCTTCTGTACCTCTCCCTCGCGCCGTCTCTCTCTCTCTTTCCTCCTCGTAGTCAAACGGTAAGCGGCGCGCAATCCCGACATTCAACCGCACCGCACAGTACAACCTCTCTCTCTCTCACTCTCTCTCTCTCTCGAGCCGCGCAAAACAAGTTCGCTTCGCGCCGCGCCGCGCCGCACCTCCCCGCACGAGACGCCCCGAGGGCCACGCCCCCCTCCGGTCTCCCGCCACTGGAGGCTCTTAAAGGTTTTGTTCTCATTAATAATCATGAGGCAGGGTCAAAAGACGGACGCGCATTGGCTCAGAGTCACTCCGTGTTTTTTCTTTACGTTCCCCCTCGCTTGAGGCCGATGTCAGGTGACGTCATGGAACATTCCAAAAATTCCAATTTGCAGCAATCTTCAATGAAGGACCTGATCTTGAAAAGGCGTTACGGTGAACGGGAATCACATCTATTTCTTTTAATGAATATGCATACATTCATAACATAGGGTTTTTAGGGATAGGGTTTAGGACTTCGACTGTAAACACACTGTCAGCGGTGTCTGAAAAGGGATGGAACTGTCTACGCCCTGATGGACTGGCGAACTACCTAGGGTGCACCTCGATTTCACACCAAGTCGGCGGAGATAAACTCCAGTCTCCGAGTAACCCCAGTGGGATTAATTGGTTTGGCAATAGGATATGGAATCGATGAATGGAACTACCAAAATCTGTTGAATTCATTAGTTTGTTTGCTGAAATGCTTTATCCGACCAGGGCCATATGGAGGCCAGAGCCTATCTCAGCCTCCCTGCCACTGAGTGAAGGTGGGGTACACCCTGAACAGCTCACTAATCCATCGCAAGGCTAATACACGCAAAACCATTCTCACTTACCTGGGGCATTTGGGAACAGCATTCTAGCCTATGGGACTATGGGAAGAAACCGGATTACCTGGAGGAAACCCACGCAAACATGGGGAGAACGTGCAAACTCCACACAGAAACAGCCTCAAAGAGCGCGGGACCTGAACCCATTATCTTCTTGCTGTAAGGCGGACACACTAACCACAGCACCGCCGTGCTACGCCATTCCTATTCAGTTCAGTTCATCTGTATGTGTATATTGTTTTTTTTCAACTGACATTGTCGCAAAGTAGCTTTACATAGTAAAGAAATGTAAGAGTTTAAACTTGTGATTTTAAACATTTCTTTATAAATCCTACACGACTGTGACAAGGAAAGGAGCTCATGATGACATGGCCATTTGTGTTCTACAACAGTCATATTCAAAGTGGGATTTATAAAGCGCACTGTGCGCCCACGATTGGTTAATTTAATCACAGCAGTGGAAGTTATATCCCAACATTACTAAACAAACTACAGTTATCACCCCACAGCTCCAGGGTTTCCCGTTCAGTTCTCTGATTACTGTAGGTGTGGAGTTCATAGTTCCACTTTTTTATGTGGGGTTTCACCAGGTGCCCTGGTTTACTCCCACTGTCCAAAAAAATGCCTGTAAGCAGAGAATGTCACAGCCAGGGGGAATTTTCCAACCTTGCACATAATATTCCTGGGATAAACTCAGGAGTCACTGCAACCATAATAATCATGTAGTGTTACTAGTAGAGGGTGGAGTGGTTAGCATGTGCGCCTCACAGCAAGAAGGACCTGGGTTCGACTGTGTGCAGTTTGCTGAGTCTCCCCATGCTTGTGTGGGTTTCCTCTGAGTACTCCGGCTTTCTGGCCAAAGACATGCACATTAGGCTATTTGGCTGTTCCAAAGATGTGAATGTGGATGTGGATGGTCGTTTGTATGTTGGCCTTGCAATGGTCTGGTGAGCTGTTCAGGGTGTCTTCGCCCACGGTTGGCTACAGCCTCCCCATGACCATGACTTGATAAATGAGTGAGTGACTGAGTGAATGAATTATTGTAGATGCATTCAGCAGTTGCTAGAAATGAAAGAGTTTAATGTAAAATTAAAAACAAGTATATGCACTACAGATGTTAACTTGGACCTAATGTCTTCTGTCTGTATTAATGGACATTAAGGGACATTTTAAAATAATGTTCAGAAAATAAATCTGTAAGTGTGCAAATTTACTTCACGCTTAACGATCAAAAGCCTATGCTCTGAATTTTGCATGAAGTGCGAAATAGTAATAAACATGTCAGGGATGTGATTTCAGGTCAGCATTCAGGTGGCCACGTGGTGGAATGAGCTTCCCAGTGTCACCCATACTGATATGTAATTGTCCCATTAGTGAGAAAAAAAAAAAAACTAGTGGGAATGATTTGTGCACCAATGACTCCACATCAAGTCTACTGGTTAAACGTTTGATCTTTTTTGTCTAAGAAATGACAAGGCTTTCTCAGTGAGCATATTATGTGTCAAGGAAGAGAAGGTTGCTGAAGTCAGCACATTTTCTTTTATTCCCTTGTGCACTCTTACTCCCCGGCACTGTTTAGCTTCCTCAGATTGAGATCAGTTTATTTAATGCAACCCTACGTGATAAATAGCTCACATGGGAACTATCATAAGGCATAGCTTGTGTTTCAGTTAACCCTGTATATGAACTGTAAATAGGAGGAGATTTAGATAAGAGGATGATTGACGGTGGTTGGATTGCACTGAACATACATTATATCAAATTTCTTAAAAATTGAAATTCTCTATTTTAAAGGATATTATTCAAAGCAAAGTAGACAAGAAAGTCTTAGTGATTCATGAGCACTACAACAGTAGAGCTGACTCTCTATTCAAGGCTATGGATATTTTGTTGCTGATAATATTCTACTGTATCAATAATCTTTATATTACTACATGGATGATGATGATGATGATGATGATGATGATGATGATGATGATGATGACAATAAAGCATTTTATAACCCAGTGTGGATTTATATTTATACATGGAGTTAGTAGCATGGAAGTTCAGTGTTTTTTTTTTTAAAGCTGGGAGACATAAAGTTTGCAACACTCAAAGCAGGCCGAAGCTGTGAATGAGTTACTTGCCATCTAAAGCCTACAGACAAGCCGGTTCTACTGGGCCAACTGGTTGGCTGTCATGTCATTTCAGGAGGTCAGTTGTGTCTCTTCTGCACTGAAGTTATGCAGCATGGAGACTGTCAGTTTACTTTGGCAGTATTTTACAGACACGACTGTGTCCTCTTTCTCTCTTGCTCTCCCATGGTCTGTTTGAGATGGAATTACTCACGCCCACACTTGCACTGTTTGGCATGGAGTTACTCACTCTGCTTCTAACACTCTCCAGAGACCCCTTTCCTCAGCACGTATAACCTAATGTTAGACATTGGCTTGTTTAAATTGTTAGATGTAATAAAATACACACATAAAGCAGTCCATGGTATACAGTATTTATATGATTTTTGTTATTATTATTATTTTGTCGGTGACATCATGACAGTATTTATGACGTGCTGTATTAGACTCAAATAGTATATTAAAACTGTTAATTTTTTTTTATTAAATCCAAGTGCTGTAAGCTGCATCAGTTTCATTTCTTATGTTGCTGAGATCATTTGGCTATAGGGCAAACTTGCACACAAATGATTCCTTATTGCTCACAGAGCAGAACAATCATTGCATATTCATTGCCATAAAATATATGCAAATACACAGACTTTGTACTGAAAAAAGTGGGAAAGTGGTCAATAAAAAGTCAGTGGTTGTGTATCATTTGGCACTCTGAGTTGAAAAAGAGGTGACAGGCTTCTGGAGCTCCAGCAGCGCATTGTAAAGTTCACCTGGCACTCAGGTGATGAGTCACAGCTCTCCGGGCTCTGGCCTTGTCATCGGATGCCAGCACTGCTCAGACTCCCTGCAGAGAATGAGGGGGCGGCGTGTCTATCGTCATGGCAGTCACGGTGTGAGGCTGACTCACACTTGGTGCTGCACGGACGGTAAAGTCTGTAGGGGGGAGAAGGGGATGTTGTCTAAAATAGCTGTTCTGTTGGGTTCATTTTCATATGCAGTCAAGTGTGTGAGTGTGTGCATGTGTGTGCGTGCGTGTGCTCTTCATTTACATGTATTTCCTTTGGAAGGCGTCACTGTGGCTGTTGCATGTTCATATCCACCAGGTTACGCTTTGTATCCTGAAGGCTTGAGAGAGAGAGAGAGAGAGAGAGAAGAAAGTAGAATGGACACAGCAACAGCAGGAACACTACAGTGTGTGAGCGCCACACATTGACAATACGATCCTTGCAGGCTTATGTAATCCTGCTACCTGCGTGCATCTCTTCAAGCAGACGACTGGCACAGTGAGTATTATATAACTACATTAGTCTCCTCTCAGAGGCCTGCCGCACTTGCGCAGTGTACACTAAAGGGCTAGAGAGAGAGAAACAAAGAGACTGTACTGCAGTCTGCTGAGATACTAACATAATGCTGCAGAGATAGAAAGAACAATAAGGAAGATATCGTCCTAAAATGATGTTGAATCTCTCTTTCTCTCTCTGAAAGAATATCTATACATGAATTAATTGATTCTTAATTAACTAACTTAATTCCTTACTAGACTTTATACCATATCCAGTACTTATCAGGCTACTTATCAATTCATTAAACACATTTTCATTCATTCTCTGATCCTAGTTCTCTGGTACTTTAATAAGCCATACACACCTCTGCATATTGTACATTAAAATAAAGTAATAAGCATATGCAAATGTACTTGCAGTAAATATCTCCCACTGAACACTGCTGTCCTCAGGTCCCTCAGGTTTGGGGTGACCTGACTGCTCTAACCTTATAAGCCCACCCTGCATGCAGGCTCCGTGTCCTAAAGACACAAATAGTGCTGTAATGTTGGGTAGAAGTTCTCAGTGCACATGTGCCAGCAATGTCCAAACTCAATTAACTGTGCTTCATACTGCACTGTAATCCAATGTGCCTGCATCTTACACTTAGAATGCAATTACACCTCTGACAGGCACGCTCAGTCATTTCGCAATTAGGGCATGGTTTGTGCAGTCCTTCTCGAAATGAATATTTCCGATGAAAACCTACCATGGTCGGATAAATGAGCTGGTTTGGCAAGTTTGGATTAAGAACAAAGTGAATTTACAGAGTGCAAAGGAAGGTCGGTACAAAGAACATTCATCATAAGTTCTGTTTGTTCCCCAGCTTGATTATTATTTCCGCCCCATGATAAAAGAGAAAGTTCTGTGTTTGTTCCAGGTTAATATTAAAGATGTGGCTTAAATGGATGTGAATACTTATGTAAAGTGGTTACCACATGTAATTTATGCAACCATGACAAGTTTACTGTCCATCCAGCAGTGATCAGTATTCGTATAAGCTTCCTAAGGATAACATCTTTAAGAAAAAGCTTAACTTTAGCATCAGGTAACCACAAATGACACATATTTGCATATAATTGAATGTTACATGCGTGATTAGTCACAAGAGATACTATGCCTTCTCTGATATCCATGCCTGCGAAATGAAAATACTAACATTCAACAATAAGGAGCAGGTATCCCTGCATAACGCTGTTTCTCTTCATTTAGCAATTTGTTACTGCAAGCAAATTAAACAACAGCAGCAAAAGCCAATAGACTCTTATCTTCAGGACAGGGTTATTTTTAAACGTCTCCATGTGGGTGAAGTGAGATGGAGTGAAATTTTTTAAAAAGCCGTATCACCTAGAAAAACATCTCACATATTCATCAGCTTCGAGATGCACAGCGTCGCATGCTGTCACCCCTAAAAGGCTGCACTGCAAGAAAGGATATTAATGAGCATTTGGTAACACTGCTTAATGATGATCCACGTGTTTCATGGAATAGCATACTTTATTAACGTGTTAGACTGATCAAGCAGTCAGCTGAGTTACTCTCCCCAAGCCTTTCTACCAGACAGTGTGGGGTTGATTTTGGCAGCAGAAATACATGTTCAGTAATACAACAGCTGCAATAGTCTTTGACCTCATCTGATCTTTTTTGTAGTCAGTGCCAAAACCCATTGGTTTCGCTGCGTTATCTGCGATTTGGTTTATTGGGACACAGCCCAGCATAGGTCTGAGCTTCCAGGAAGTATAAACCTGTGAGTACAAGAAAACGAGAGGCCAAGTGTAATGAGTATGCCAGGGTAACTTTATTCATCACCTTAGTATTTGCGGCAGATTAAAGTAAAAGTTTTTTCCCCCTCTTCTGAGCCAGACAAAAATGGAATGTTCAAATACTTGGCAATAGTAAACCGCAGACTCCTTGTTGTTGATTGTTTACACGCTGTATACCCACTCACTCATATGCTGAACTGCTTAACCCTATTAGAGTCTCAGGGAGGCTGGATCCTATCTCAGTCAACACTGGGCGAAGGCGAGGTACACCCTGAACAGCTCACCAGACCATTGCAGGATCAACACAGACCATACACAACCATTCTCACTCACACCTAGGGGCAATTTGGAACAGCCAATTAGCTTAATATGCATGTTTTTGAACTGTGGGAGTATATAAAGTATATATACTCACTCATTCACTCGTTGAACCACTAGTGTAGTGGGCAGGCTCAATCAACAAAGGGTACACCCTGAACAGCTCACCACACCATCACAGAGCCAGCATACACCTTGGGCAATTTGGAACAGCCAATTTGAATAATGTGCATCTCTCTGTGCTGTGGGGGGGAAACCAGAGTCCCTGGAGAAACCCCACACAAACAAGCAGAGAATATATAAACTGCCACACAGCAAAGGCCAAGCTCGGGATTTGAACCCAGGACCGCCTTGCTGTGAGACAGACGTGCTATCCACTACACCATTGTGCTGCCCCATGCTGTACACTGTGGAGACTCAAAATGGCATGACACGCCTTCATTTCTTCTCTAATTTGGGATTTTATTCATCACCAGGTAGTGTGATTCTCACTTTCACAGTCTCTTACTTTCCACACACTCAAGAAAAGAAAAAGCAGCATGTCATAAAATTACATTTGCTAAACAGTCTGTGAAAAAGAACAAATTATCTTTTAACATTTAAACTGCAATATATTTACAAAGCAACAGAATAGCAGCACTGAGAACAGTAAAATGTCATACACATGGTATCATGTGTACTCCTGGCTATGGAAAAAGTTCGGATAAGATTCAGTTCATTGTCTTCATAGTTAAACATGGGGTTCTTCAGTTCTGGCCCATGAATACCACTGCTTTGCACTTTCTGGCATTTCCCCTCACCTAGTCCCAACTAATTTAGATTTATTACATAGCTGAGTGGTATATTTCAAGCAGGGAAAACATCAAAACACAGCGGGGCTGGATTTGGAAACTTTATTCTAACTGCCAGCGCACATTGGACAAGAACAATATTGTTGAACAAGAACTCGTCACATTAAACACCACTCTGTTTTCAAAACCAGAGGGATGGACTGTACCCTTTTAAATGACATGGGGAAAAGTACCTGTAAGCCTGAACACTATATATTACTGTATGATCAGATACGCAACAATAATTTATTCAATAATAAGTTTTAAATGCACATACACCTCCAAACAGCTCAGGTTTGAGTATGTTCAATATCCTCTTTGTGTTCTAGCCACCTAAAACAAGACCAGTTCCAAGACTGTGGAATTTACCAATCATTATATTTTGTCTCACTGCTTTGAAACAGAACCATTTGTAAAATTTATACTTCTGTGCTTTTCTTAGCCATGGACAACTCATTACAGCTGTGTATCATGCCAAACGCCTCACAAGTGTGAGAGCGCAGTAATTGCTTGTAAATGAAAAATGGTTTTATTCGCAGTGGGGCCAAATTGAGGTCCAGAGACCCAAAACAGCTGAAGTCGAATAGCCTAAACACAACAATGCATTTAAAAACAGCTAGGAGGAATAGAGATGTGGAAGATATGCTTACACATTAAGAACCCATTGCATATACTGCACCCTCTTTGCAAAATACCCTCATTTAAAGTTCACCCTTGATTATCAAGATCAGCAAAAAACTTATTTGCTCATTATCTGAAGACACAGTGTTTTAGCGGTGAGTGCTTTATATGCATAATTAGAGTACATTAGCTGTCGTCGTCCCCCCCAAACTTTATTCTTATTCCAACTGATATAAGCAGTACCTCAGTTCCACCTAGTGGACACAATAAATCTCATCTCTCCAACTGGGCATTATATAACTTACCTGCTTCATATCAGAAAGGGACAACAGACTCAAACACATTTTTCAGTAAGTGTGTTTATTGAAGTATTTAGAATTGTCACGTGCAGATCAAACTACAACGAATCACTGTTACACAATGTGCAATGCCAGAACTGTTCATTTTATAGGATATAAATCAAAAAAGGCACTTGTGTCTTCGGTCCTGGGCCCAATTCTGGATGTTGTTGATAAGCCAGGTAACCAAATAAGGCACTTTTTGTGTTTTAACACCACTGAAAACCTTACCAGTTGCTTGAAAATAAAAATACAATGAGTACACCATAATTAGTTACTCTGTGCAAAGTATATCAAATGCATTATATTTAGATGCTTATTTATTAATAATACACTTTCCACTGTGATCATAAGGATAGTTCTAAATGCAAGCAATACATCTCACTGTTTACAACACTCATGTAAAACACACCCAGATCAAAAAAACCTAATTTCACTGGACAGTGCAAATGAAAATCAAAAATAACTATTCAAAACTAAGTACCACCAGAACCTTTAACTAACATTATATACCTGAATGAAAGACAGTGCAAAATATGTTCAAATAGGAATGAATTTCCCTAAGCAATATGAAAAATAAAATGTTTTAATAGGAAATGTTTCACTAAACAAAAGTCCGGCATCTACATGCGAAATGGGTGCAGTTCACAATATTACTAGGAAAAAAATAAGTAAAAAGTGACTGCATGCAGCGACTGATCAGCAAATCAATGCATTATAGTGCTAAGCTTTTAGGATTATTAAAAGGACCTGTTTAGTTGGTATCAACAATGAAACCTTGGATAAAGAAGTGACATGTTCTAGACCATGCATAGTTTTACATTCATTAACCATTAGAAAACGTCCTAAACTACACCACTACAGTCCATGACAAACATGGTGCACCCAGCACTGATGTGATGTTCAAGTTACTGCATGAAACTATACAGCACAGTTATTGAATGCACATTTGAATATCTATTCAGATATACAGCAACACAGGGTGAAAAACACACCACTATCACCACCATGCTTGCAATGCAGATCAGTGTATATTACAGTTCGGAGCAAGTATGATGCAGCATGTGTTGCAATAGTATTGGGTGTGCTTATCTCTCACACACACTGTGTCCATGGGGCTCCAGTAAGGGCCGGAAATAAACAACCCCTTCTGACAGCCCCATGGCCATCAGCAAGTTCGGTATCATATGCTCCCATTAATGCTAAAATTGCTTGAAGTCAAAGTGCTTGCCTAATCTGAAATATTCAACCCAGATAGAGGAATGAACCTCCAGTAAAGAAGTGTATAGACTTTAGGTAGAGAAGGTTTTTAGCAGCAATATCATGCAGATTTACATACGTGGCTAGATCATTAAAGTAAGTGGACTGTCGATCAGTACCGCACCATCACCTTTTTTTTTTTTTTTTTTTTTTTTTTTT
>JBCNYG010000001.1:18827289-18840711 GCA_039654305.1 Porochilus rendahli
TTTTCTTGAGCATAATGTGTAAAATTGAGGAAGACTAGTAAAAAGAGCATTAGAATAATATAAGAAACAATTAGTATTTGAATGATTTTTAGTATCACCACTCCCTGATAATAATTACATTTTTAAAGAATAACACGGGGTTCCCATGTGTACACAATCACCGGAGGGATGGACAGACGTATTCTTTATTTTTGTTCATGTTCCTAAAGCAACTCAATGGGTCCTTATCATTGCTACTCAAAAACCCAAACTACTCACACCAAGTAAGTTCTTGTAAGTGTAAAGTAATTAACAACAACAACGGTGGCACGTGGTGCACTGGTTAACACGTCTGCCTCACAGCAAGAAGGCCTGGGTTCGATTCCTGGGCTCAGGCGTTTCTAAGTGTGGAGCTGTGCATCTTTTTCCCGTGCTTGTGTGGGTTTCCTTCGGGTACTCCGGTTTCCTCCCACCGTCCAAAAACATGCACAGTAGGCTAACTGTTCCAAGTCTCCCCCACGTGTGAGTGTAAGTATGAATGATTGTGTGTGTTGGCCCTGCAATGGTCTGGCGAGCTGTTCAGGGTGTACACTGCCTTCACCTGGAGTGTGAGGGGCTGTCTATTTAGGTGAAGTCAGGTGGTGTTAATCATAGCCAATCAATAATGTTTATTTATCCAAGCACACAAGCATTGCATTCTGCTAATGTTGATTGACATTTATGGCATTCAGCAGTCACCCATTTTTATACAATTATGCATTTTTCATACAACTGAGCAATTAAGGGAAGGTGAAGGGTCTTGCTGAACAGTGCTGCTTGGTGGTAATGGGGCTTGAACCCCCAACCTTCAGTTCAGTAATCCAGAGCCTTTACCACTGAGCCACCACTGATTGATCAGTGTGTGGTGGTGCTTATGATGATTACTTAAACCCTTTAGAATATAGAACTTAACTTATCAGACATTACCAGCTTCTGGTTTTTGTGCGAGGAAAATTATGACTGTGTTTAGCTGCTGAACAAAGAAGGGTGCGAGCAAATCTCATGTCCACAGCTCTACAACAACATTGGTAAAGAGATAAAACAGACAGCGTCACTAAAGCTTTTATGTGGGTTTTCTCTCATGGTCCAAATACATTCACATTAAACTAAATATTCTTTATTTTCCCTGTGTGTGAATGTGAGTGTGAATGGAAAGCAAACAAATGAATGAATGGACAAATAAATAAACAAATAAACAAATAATTATTCCCCCCTCCTTGAATTGCCACCTTATCATGGTGTAGGGGTTTACAGGCCATAATGATTCTGGGAGCTATGTTGTTGGGGTCAGTATGCAGTATGGCCCTGGTAGGGTCATACAAGGCAAACAGGTTCTAGGCGATGGTCCAGACGAAGTGCAGTTTAGAAGACTTCAGTGGAAAATAAAACAGCAAGAACCCAGTATCCCTTGACCGGATATGGGTTACTAGGGTCCCCCTTTGAGCCAGGCCTGTGGGAGGGGCTCAAAGTCGAGCACCTGGTGGTTGGGCTTGTGCGCATGGAGACCGGCCTTTGCCCAGCCCGAAGAGGAGGCATGCGTCTGCTCTTTCATGGACCCACCACCTGTGGGAGGGGCTATAGGGGTCAGGTGCATCTGAAGGCGTGGGTTTGGACCGAACCTTGGCTACTGACTCCTGGCCTCTGGGATTTTGGAGGGACCCTGTCTCTTAACGGATCTGGGCTGCCTTGGTGTCCACCAGAGGAAGTGACTGGGGAAAGGGATGTGTGGACCTGACTGCATAGGCTGCTACCCCCACGACCCGACCCCGGATCAAGAGGGAGGAGGTGACTACAAGGCTGAAATAAATATCCCTGCTGAAAAATCCAGCTAGACTGAGCAGCTACCAGCTGTACAAAAACATAGCTAAATGTTAATAAAGAAACAGTTTCTGAATAACATGAACAAGGTAACCTTTAAAGGAAATTACACAACAACAAAGCAATTAGAAAAACAAACAAACAAACAAACAAACAAACAAACAAACAAACAAACAAACACTTGTAAACCATCCTTCTGAATAGCTCAGTTTAAGGTGACCAGCTGCCAGATTTCAAAACTCAGCCTGAGCTAATTAATCAAGTTATTTTCCCGTAAGCTGATTGCTTAAATAAAATAAAATGATCAACAAATGTCAAACATATCAAGCATATTGCACTAATAGCAGCAATTTCTAAATTATTTCCATGAACCAGTATTCAGTTGTGTTTTGGACAGCTGGTAGCTCCTCAGGCCAAGCTGGATTTGGTATTTTTCATCAGGGCTCTAAGAAATACTTAGAAAAACATGAAAAGTAGCAAATTATGTAAGCCCTGATGGTTTAATTTCACATGAGCCTTTAAGCTCCACTGTATGAGTGTGACAGGCGACACGGTGACGGGCGACACGGTGGCGTAGTACATCTGCCTCACAGCAAGAAACTCCTGGGTTTGAGTCTTGGACTCAGGCGTTTCGATGCGGACTGTGCATGTTCTCCTTGTGTTTGCGTGGGTTTCCACTGGTTAATCTGGTTTCCTCCTACAGTCCAAAGGCATGCACATTAGGCTGATTGCCTGCTTTAAAATTGCGTATAGGTGTGAATGTGAGTGTGAATGGTAGTGTGTTGGCTTCACAATGGTCTGGTGAAACGAGGCAGGTGTTTTTCCAGTGTTGGCGGAGATAGGCTCCAACACGCCCCCACCGAAACGCAACCCTATTTTGGCGAACGAATGAACAAGTTGTTGGGTGTGACATGACGAATAAATTTCACACTATACAAAACAGAAGGAAATTAATATGTTATCCTCTATCACAAACAAACAAACAAACAAACAAACAAAAGCAGGTCTGGGATTTTAGAAAAGATTTTGATATGCTATAGGTGTCAGCTATATCAGAGAGGGTTTTGTGTGCATACTTGGCAACCTTGCTTCCTGTCCTCTGTATTGTAATACTTGGGAGCTGCAACCTAATAAACCTTTGCCTCCCATTTTCTCACCCAGTTTCTGTATGTAGTGGTACAGTCCTGTTTGCTTGGCAGTGTCTATATCCATACACACCCCCCTCACTGGTAGTCTCCTGGTTCGCGAGAGAGAGAGAGAGTGAGGGAGAGAGGTGAAATGATATCACACATCAGAGGCAGGTGCTCCTTCCACACCATGTCTGTCATCAGTGTGTGTGTGTTGTAGAGGACACGTAAGCTCCTGAACACCTCCCTCTCCGGTAAGCTAGTTTACTGTCTATTTCTTATCGGTTTCCCTGATGGTTTTACAGTGATAGTCGTGCTTTAATTAAGCCTCCGCTGTGTATTCCGGCATATTATTACAACATGGGCTCAATGTTATGCAGAATGAAACGAATTACAGTGGTTATGTAAGAGATGGAGCACACACCCCGCTGGTCATTACTGCCCTGACAGCTTGTGGCACCAACAGGCAATAAAGGTCCTGGACTAATCTTTTCTTTATAGGGCTTATCTTAAGAACATGTCAGCAGAGTCATATAATCATGGACTGGAAACAGACATGCACTATAATGCTATAACCAGAAAACCAAATCCATGTGCACACTTGGGATCATAACCAACATTATTTCTACACCAACATTGTTTCAGATGTGACTAGATCAGAACCCCTGACTGTGTGAGGTTCGAACGAGGCTGAGCTGCACTTCATGCACTCCACACTTTTCAGCTGCTGTCATTCTTTTAACATTAAAAGACAACCAACATACATTTCCATTGACTTTCTTTATACCTATAATAGCTTTCTGTGATAACTAATCTGTCGTGTTTGACGCAGTGGCTGTCAGCGGTCAACTTTTCTGCACACAGACATTGTAGCCGAGCTCCCAAGTAGAGCAGCGTAGTCATGGAACATGGCTTTGATGGTTGTCCCATGGTCTGTCTGGTGTCCATGCATGCATGCCCACCACAGGAAACCCAATAAGCCTGCAGTGTTGCTGAGATGATGCTGATGTTTATTTAGTGATGACGCCAGCAATTAACACAAAAAACCCAAATTGATTATTAATAATGAAACTGAAACCCAAACTTAGAGACTATACCACTGCTCAGACCCGCACAGAATTAAAAAAAAAAACAAAACACACAATCTTACTCAGGTAGGCAGACAGACTTGCAGATAAATAAATGTTTGCGGAGCAAATGCAGAAATCAGAAGCTTGACAGAACATCAGCTTGGACAATTAAATTAACAAGACAGGCGACACGAATGAACGCCGGAATCAGAAAGGCAGCAAACCCAGGCTTGGACACCTATCAGAAGTCATTTATCGGATTCAGTGCTTATATCTATATATTAACATTGTTACATGACTAGGAAAAGTCTGAAAAATCAGAGTACAAAACATAACATGTACCGTTTATACTGACCATAGGTTATGTATCCACTTATTTTCTAAGCCGCTTAATCCTAATTAGGGTCACAGTGAGGCTGGCGTCCATCTTAGCCAATTCTGGCCAAAGGCAGGATACACCCTGGACAGTTTAGTAGGCCAATGCAGGGCCAACACACACACAATCATTCACACACTCACATCTACGTGCGATTTGGAACAGCCAGTTAGCCTACTGTGCATGTTTTTGATTTGTGGGAGGAAACCAGAATACCCAGAGGAAACCCACGCAAGCTAGTTGGGAACATGCAAGCTCGACACAGAAACGCCCGAGCCTGGGAATCAATCCCAGGCCTTGTTGCTGTGAGGTGGGCGTGCCAACCACCGTGCCACCGTGAAATATCTGATAATAACACTTGACTAATTACAGGCTTTGCTTGTGGATTTCTGTAAGTAATTAAAGTACCTATGCTATCAGTGCACCTTCCAGATAGGGCACATACATTACCTAAGATTGTGTGCTGACCTTTGAGCCGTAATATGATCCCCCCCATATGATCAATAATGAAAGTTAGGCCCCAATGGATTTTGATGGTCAAGGAAAGGCACTTTAAGAGTTCTCGCTCCTGAGGCCTACGTGACCTGAGTTTACTTGCACCATGTCAGCTAGGGTTTGTCACAGCCATCTTACATCTTATGCAATGCATTTCCTGAGCCTGTGTGGACACTCTCTGACACAGATGATGAGTATCAGGATTACCCAGATGAGGAAAGGTTCCCTTTTAAGTCTGCTTTCTCTCAAGGTTTCTTTCTTATGTCATTTCAGGGCAATTTTCCTTGTAAACCGACTCTGGCTTGCTCATTAGAGAAAACTTGATATATTTGTTTTCTGGAATTTATATCCTAAGCTGCTTTGTGACTATGATATTATGAATGAAATTCATAATTTATACATATGAATAAAATGTAATCAAATCAGGGTTAGTGTTTTTGCTCAGTAAGAAGAGAAAGATAGAAACACAGACAGTATCACTGTGCTATAAGAGAATATATTATCCGATAAATTCATTTGTATTATTTTCTTTGGGAAGTTTTATAACTGAAACTATTTCTGAACTCTCTCAAGATATGGCCCATATCTGTACCTGACCTCTGTGTTTATTTAAGTATCTTTTTTCGAGATACCTACCCTTCCCAAGGTAAAATTTTTAAATGTTTTACTATATATGGTTCTGAAAAGTGCAGGCATTTTGTATTTTGCATGTATCACTGTCACAAGTCAAGTTATAGCATTACAGCATGTGGAAAGAGGAAGATCGCATTTAAAAATTGCATTCCAACTGTCAGTAGCATCGCAGACATTTTGACGGTTGGTATCTGATTTCAAACTAGATTGCTTAACCACAAATAGAAGATCTTGGAATTTGTGACTGTAACTTTGTCTGTAACTGTGTATTGAGGATTTCAGCAATAAGCACTTGGCCAATTTGGCATAAATGCAGGATTGCTATAATGAAAAGAACGTTATGCCTGTTGTAAACTATGGTGGAGGTTCTGTGATGTTGTGTGGCTGTTTTTTTCTGAGTAAATAGCATCATGGACACCATGAAATATCAGTGCATTTTAATTCAAAATTTTGTTGCGTCTGCCAGAAAACTTAAGCTGGGATCATTGTATCTTCCAGCAGGACAATTGTCTGAAGCATAGGTTCAAATCAACACAGAAATAGCCGTCTTAGTCCCATATTCTGAACCCACCTGAAAACCTCCGGGGTGAGCTGAAGAGGAGAGGGCAGAAGGACCCTTGGTCATCTGGAGAAATTCTGTAAAGACGAATAGTCTCAGATATCTTGCTCTGTATTCTCCAATCTTATAAAATTTTATAAGACTCCCTGCTATTATGTTGTCAGAGGGAGATGTATGATGTATGAAATGCAGGGGTGCCAATAATCACGGCACATGTGTTCTTGATAAAAATAATTATTTCTTGATGATGGATTTGTGTTTCTCTGAATTAATGTAAAGGTAAAGGTTGGATTTTTCAATTTTATTAGTGTGAGATGAAGGTGGTGGATAGAATTTTTAATGCTTTATACTAATCTGTACAAGGGGGCTAATAATCGTGACAGGCATTGTATTTGTAATCTTGGTTACAACATTATAGTAAAATCATAGAGTAAAGAGACGAGCATGTATACCTTACGACGTAACACAGCTTAGGTCTCATGTGATTTAATGATTAGTCATACAGAGTATGACTTTTTTCATATTTAAATAACTACTTCTGATACAACTTCAGGTGCACATCAGCCAGTGGCCAGTGCATCTTAGAATGAAAATAAATGAAGAACATGGTTATGAGGTGGGACACAATAATTGCCACTTATCATAGTTTTGTGAACACAATTTCATATAGTCCATCACACAGGATGAGATGTATTTTATTCCAGTCTGCTTGAAGTATAATCTGTGTGTATTTAGTTTCCTAAAATCAGTATCCTGTTTTTTTAAGGATTATTATTATTATTATTTTTACTTACCAGTATATCATTTTCAACCCTCTGAATCATATCTTACCCTGATTACATGCCCATTTTTTCTTTAGCTAGATTTTTAGACAGGAGCAACAGTGCTTATCATAGGTTTGGTTTATGTATACTTTTTTCTGCGTTGTACAGACACCTGTTTTTGATGTGCTAGAGAAAAGGACTGAAGTATAAAGAAGAAAGTATTTGTGTCAGTCTTTTCTACAGATCAAGGAATGCATACTGTCTGCTCACTAATCCTTTGGCTTCATACAAAATAGATTAGAAAGCTTTACTTGTATCACTGTAAGACAGCAGGCAGGCCAGAGGCAAAAATATGCTAGGAGGAGAAACAGAAATGCGAAGAGAAAATCCACAATAACCATAATGAGTTACAACATTTAACCTGAAAAGAGGTCGTTTTTGAAGTAAAGTTAGGGCCAAATATATTAATGCTCAGGATGTGTCCCTGTACGCATCATAACTGCCATGTGTTCCCAGCATCCTTTTGACGTGTCCTCTGAGCATGTCATCAAAAATTAATGCAACGTGCACACAAGTTGCAGTACCAGCCAAAATTTGAAGATGTTCATAATTTGGTTCATGACACCAGCATGAAAGAGTAAGAGGAAATGCTGATGGAAATGCGGTTAGAAAATAGCATTATTTTTACAATGTGATGACTCTCACGGAGAAACACATGCCTGTCAGACCAGTTCGCATCACACAGTTTTCTGATTGTTTAAATGTCAAACTCAGCCTTTCAGTTTTTCATTTCATCTCATTTGCCAAACCACTTAATCTTACTAGGGTCATGGCGAGGCTGGTGTCCATCCCAGTCAACACTGGGTGAAGGCGGGGAACGCACTGAACAGCTTGTCAGACCATCGCAGAGCAGCACACACACCTACGCACATGCACACACTCTCACACACACACACACACACAACCATTCACACTCACATCCACATCTAATGTCAGAAACAACAAAGAAATTCCCGAACCTGGCAGTCGAACCCAGGACCCGAGGCAGACGTGCTAACATCTAAGCCTTTCAGTTTGTAAAGTTTATTTAGGGTTTTGCATATAAAAGCATATGTGTTTGAAAGATTTTTATTGATCTGTTCAACATTGCTTTAACAAAAATAAAGTATTTCTACACAAATATGTTAATGATTAACATTTTAATCTATGAGATTATCATTAATTATTTACATTCTAAGCCTTTTAACTGATCAATAATGACAGCATAACCACCTAATTGATTAACACAGGGATGTCCAATCTTATCGGCCCAATCTGACCCTAAACTCGGTTCAAACACTTAATTTGTCATCAGATTACAGATGTTTGTTTTTGTACTTCAAAGTCCTGTTTATATTATTTACATAGTAAATGTGAATATAGCAATCTGTGACTATAATGGAAGAAATTATAAGCTTTTATGTATGACTTTCACATGAACTTCATATTAATGGATGAGGAAGCAGTAGTGGATAATGTAAATAGTGGCATAGTGCCATATTAGAGTTTAACCAAGAGAGATAGAAACCTAAATAAATGAAAAAGGAATATAGACAAAGTTATAAATAAGTGATACAATACAGTTATACACTATAATACAGTTTAATAGTGTGTGTACAGTTAATACAGTGTGTGTGTGCTAGCCAATGTATTGTACTATTCTCTTCTGAAACCTCAAACTGTAGTTAATGTTCTGCTATATTTGTACAGAAATGAAACTGCAGAAAAGGTCAGAGACAAAGGAGGTGTGTGATGGTGTGAGAGCTGTTGATGAAATTGTGTTACAAATACTAAATTTTTTGAAATTGGCACTATCTAAACCCAGTATACACACACACACACACACACACACACACACACACACACAAACACTACATATATCATTCTTGGCATTGTCTAAGTCAAGTTATGATCGCACGCAAGATGCACCCTTGAAATGTGTCGCAATACTATTGGGCATAGTATTACACCTTATTAAAATGGTTATACAATGTATGACAGTAGATACAGATTGGTACTTAAGGTAGTCATGGATCCAAAAATGAATACTTATAGTGCCTTTTTATATGAATTTTATTTGTGTCCTAAGTAGCAGTTGTATGACCGATACAAGGAAGAAGTATATCACCCAATTAAAGCTAACAGTACTTTAAGGTAAGGTGTCATGCTGATGTGTAGCGGAGATGTCGGGGTGCATCATCCAAATTAAAAGGTTTAATGAGGTTTAATGACCATGCAGACAACTCTAAGACAGTTAAAATTTATAAATGAGGGACAGGCAGAGGTCAATTGATCATGCAAACAACACAGAAGAGATAATCCAAAATCACAATCAAAGACGCAGACAGAGATCATACACATAAACAGAGATAAATAAACAGAGGGTGTTAGAGGCTAGGCAGGTGAACAGTAACAGGAAACTGGTCATACACAGTAAACACAGTCAGAATAACAGGGGTTGGTAAAAACTTGCAACAAGCGATACAACTCAGTGCTTCAGCTCAGTGGCTCAGTCCTTTTATAGTGAATGGGTTTGTAGGTGTAACTGAAAAGCCGTGTACTAGTAGTTTTGTGAAACATGAGTCAGACGTCAGGTAACTGAGTGGTGAAATAGCTCAAGGAAAGTGCAGTATGATTCAAGGTAGATAATGTATAGAAATATATTTTTTATATTTCATGAAATTCTCTTTACATTAGAACAACAACAAATAAATCAAATACTCTGAAAACAATGTGGCAGATTCAAGCTGTAAAAAGTCCATAGAATCATTTCTTTAGGTCTGAATTCAATGAATTAAACCCAGTCACCATGAGTGAATTGACACACAGGGACTGGCACATCACAGGGAGAAGGTTCAGGGTTTGAAACTACTTTCTATGTGGAGTTTGCATGTTCTACCTGTGCTTGCATGGGTTTCATCTGGGTGTTCCCGTTCCTGTTTCCACAATCAAAAGGCAAGCAAATTAGGTGTGAATGTGTTAAGAATTCAGTTAATTCGTTTTTGTTTTCTGGTATCATGTACTTTTTTGATTGTCCCCTTTGGCTTTCCACATACTTATTATTGTGCTCACCTGTGTCTTGTGGCCTGCCTCACTAATCTGTCTATTTAAGCCCAGCATTTCCCCTACAAGCACTGCCAGATCGTGCCAGAGGTTTCTCCTGTGCCTCTCTCGCGTTAGCAGTCCAGTATTTTTTCTAACTTCACCCAGAAGAAGTACCAATAAAATACCAGATGCAGCTCTGGTGGCTACATCCACCAGTCAACATAACCATTACAATGAATGTAAATTGTCTGACCCCTGTATTGGGAAACACTGGAATAATAGGGATAGCAATTAATAGTTAATTATTACCAATTTATAATTATGTTTGGGATTTAAACAGAGTGTCTGGGAATCATAACTGATTATTGTACTGTTTAATCGGTTATAGTACCTGATCGGTGACTCCATGTTGTTGCCATGGCAACTACTTGCTGACAGAGACAAAAATCAGAGGGTGATAAGGTGGATTAAACCGTATGGTATACTTCATTATTAAAGGCCTGTATAGGGAACATTGTGGTGCAGTTGTGGCTCAGTGGTTAAAGCTATCGATTACTAACCTGAAGGTTGGTGGTTCAAGCCCCAGTCACTCTAACTTGCCCCTGTTGGGTTCTTGAGCAAGGCACTAAACCTTCAATTGCCCAGTTGTATAAAAAAAATTATAAATGGGAATCGCTTCGGATAGGGGTGTCTGCCAACTGTTATAAATGTAAAACATTTAAAAAAACAAACAAAAAAAAATCTATGTTAAAATATTTTAAAGTGTAAAATGTTTCAAGTGCTCTGTCTCCCTCTGGTGACAGGTCAGATGTGCTGAATATTGTAATTGTAAACACAGGAAAATGTGTTATCTGTTGGCAGTAAACTCTCTTTCTCACTCTCACTCTTTCTCAGAAATGACCGAGCTGGAGCCAGTGTTGGACTTTGCCTCATCAGGCCGATCTGGCCGCCGCAATGCTCTGCCTGATATTTTGGGTTCTCCGGCTGGAGTCCCGCCTGACCTGTCACTCAAACTGGCTGAACTGTCTCTCACTGGTAATATCAATGAAAAAATATACAGATCTATATTAAAAAAAACTTTAATGTTAAAGAAAGAGGAATGTCGTATTATAGAGATTACTTTTTTCAAACGGTAGTGCAAAACGCTAATGTCAATATGACTGGTACCCTTACAAGAAATATTATATGATACCTGTTCTGGAGACAGTAAAAGCACTAAAACCTTTTCTGTAATGTAACAAAGCTGTTTGATTCCTCAATGTAGAATAATTTTTTTCAAATCTCTTATATTGATTCTGTGTGTTTGGTCTTATTACAATATCATTGTTCTTTCTAGAAATAAAAACTTGAAAAGGACACCTCCCTCATTCGTATTTCTTTCTTTTTTTTTAAGATGGGCCTGCAGGAGCTCAGTCACCCAGTACGGATGAGCCCCCTACACCCACGGAGCATCCAGAAGGGAAGGAGGGCTCATAGACGAGAGCAGTGTGCATCAAGCCTTTACCTCCGAGATGGAGCTGTGACATCACTGCTATCCTCCTGCATGAATGCAGTTTTTTTCCACTGGTTTTAGGAGTCCTGAGACTGTTCAGGAATGGAACAAAAGAGGTGGAAACCAGTCCTAAAACCAGAGAACAGTGGTTGTAAGGGACCGTGCAATGAGTATGTCCAAAGACAGGGGCGGAACTCTGAAAGGACTATGAAGAGCAATGATGAATTTTTGCTAAGTCAAACCAAATCATGGGAGGATACCACTAATGAGTGCATTAATGAATTTTACCTGTTGTTTGACCTGATGCTGTTCTTTTTATGAGTTTTGTATACTCCAACACATATTGTGACGAGTGGATTTGTATTGTGCAATAGTCGTGTATGTTAAAAAAAAACTTGAAGAGATTTCATAAGTCTTTGTTATAATGTGTATGTTTATGAGAGAGCGTGATTGACAGGTCTGTGTGTGTGTGTGTTTGTTCAGAGGGAGAGAGAGAGAGAGAAACATATGCACATCTGAGCATTATGTAGCATTATACTGAATCCAGCATTCCGAAGCCATCAAATTCAGTGTACTGAAAAAATACTTGCCAATTAACAGATTAGCAAAATCCTGCACTACACTGATAATCTTCTATGCATAACGTAAATGCACCGGGCCAATTAGATCACATATTTTACACTTAATGGCTCAAACTGCTTGTCAGATTTGATTAGAAAAATTTATTAAAAAAAATAAATAAGGTGCTTAACCAATAAAGGTTTCATCCAATGAAATTGGTCTAGTAATATTAACAATACTCAATCCTCCGGTTATCAATTTTAATAACTCTTTAATGCATTTTAGTAAAAACACAGCGAAATCAAATCACTAAATAAATCATTAAAAAAGATTTTTCCTCTATCCTCTTTCTCTCGTGTTCATATTTTTGTATGTATTCCTAGTTTTTGTCAAGGTCAAGTTTATTTAAGCAATTAAATTCATGGTGGCTTTATTAAAGCCAGCTCTTTTTGTGGTATGCCATATTAACAGTGTTCAGGGTCTTATATTCCTGTTTATGAAAGAATATTTCTCAGTGATAAGACTGTTGATGTTAATCATGATGTATTATTGATATTCTTCCTTTCCTCCCTTTACAATTGTTCTAAAGATTTTTGCTGTGCTGTCTTACTTCAAGTGTACACTACATTTGTAAAGGTATGTGTAAAAAATATTATCAATGCCAAACTGATGTACACATTTTTTAATGGCAATAACCCAAATGGCTATAATTGTGTGTGAAAGTGAAAGTGCACATCAATAAAGCCATAGAGTATGTGGATTAAACTGTATTCTATTCAATATCATTAAAATGCCAATCTGTCAAATGTCATGTTATAATGAGTAATGTTAGTAATAATTTAGTCTTTACAATAAATGCTGTGCATCATGCACCAACAGAATATGTATCTTATCTACTGTTCTCTTAAAACAATGTAAGTATAAGAAAATAAGTAGATGAACTGATGTTTTGCTTGGACACACTGGATTTAAAATGCTTTAAGACTAAGTATGAGACCAAATTATCAAATCTATCATTTTAGACTTTTTGTGTTTATAAGACTGACATTAATCAAATCCACTGTGTGAGGGAAAACATGATTGTCTATGAACAGCACTTTAACATTGCTCATATTGTAACTTCAACTCAGAATTTCATTACAGAACTGATCTGATGTTTCTAGTAGTTTAACATTGTTTAAAATCTGTCTATATTTCCTACATAGTGGTAAGTGCCCTCTGGCTCAGAGTAAGAAAGTCCTGGGTTTATGCCCTGGCTTGGCCATTCCTGTGTGGAGTTTGAATGTTCTCCAAGAGCTTGCATGGATTTCCTTTGGATTCTCCAGTTTCTTCCCACAGTCCAAATAGATGCACATTAGGCTAATTTGCTGTTCCAAATTTCCCCTAGGTGTAAATGTGTGTGAGTGCTTACATGTGTGTTGGCCC
>JBCNYG010000001.1:18878880-18896209 GCA_039654305.1 Porochilus rendahli
ACACAGATATATAATGTTTATGTGTGTGTATATGTA
Organism: Porochilus rendahli; assembly: GCA_039654305.1. Classification (NCBI taxonomy): domain Eukaryota; kingdom Metazoa; phylum Chordata; class Actinopteri; order Siluriformes; family Plotosidae; genus Porochilus; species Porochilus rendahli. Next base: position 18,878,917 of record JBCNYG010000001.1, read on the forward strand.
TATATGTGTATAAGATTTTTTTTTTTTTTGGAGAATGAGAAGTTAAAAAGTTTTGTAAGGAAAAATGCTATTGAAAGTTTATCCAATGTGGAGTGAATTGCTTTGGTACTGATGTTTTCTTTAAGATGCCAATTATTAACATTTGTTCACATGGTTTGTAGAGAAATGGACTGCATGCCTTGATTAAGTGATGCCTGCTTTTGCCATCTAGATAATATTTTGTAACCCAAAGGGGAACAATGTTGTATTATGCCTTTTAACAGCTCATGTCAGTGGCATTGTTCATACTGTTACCTGGGTGAAGTGTTTAATGTTTGTGTTAATGTGCCTGAATATGTGCATGCATCTATGTGGGCCAGTGAATGTATGGATGAGGTGTGTGAATGCCATTTCTATTGAAACTAAGTTGCTTGCGATAAGAAATACAGTATAAAAGTGTTTAATGGTTAACAGTTTACTAGAAACATATATTATACTGTATTTACATCCATTGCCATTTTGTAATCACACTAGCTTGCACTAGATAGACCACTGAAGGAGGTTTTACAGTCTGGCGTTATCAGAGTCAGAATACTCTGCTGAACGCGGAGGAAATTGTGTGCCCACTGTTGCTCCATACCAAGTAAAGAAAAAGATAAAGGTTAAAGTCTCAATAAGAAAAATTGAAATGTCTATATATTTACAGTATACAAACAGATATATATAATGTTTGTATATTGTAAATATACAGATATATGTGTATGTAAGTCTAAAATTGGAAGTTACTAATATCTATATAAACAGATCCAGTATGAATCCTGTCAGTGAGTAAAATGTACAGTATTATCAATATGATAAATTGGAATATAAATGTAGTGCACAATACAGATGTATAACAGTGGATGTTGTTGCTATATGGAGGTGATGTACAGTTTAATGGCCACAGGTAGGAATGATTTCCTGTGTCGTTCGGTGGAAATTTTAGGACGTATCAGTCTCTCACTGAACGTGTACTCTGTGACTGATCAGCAGGTCATATCTTAACTGGAAAAGGACCACAACAGGACCACTAGACTTTCTTATACTAGACTAAATTTAGTTTTTGTGATGGGTGCCACACCCATTGCAAGTGAATGTCACTAATAAAATGGCCAGTGAGTGGATTTCAAGGTTGTTGTGCCTAATAAACTGGCATGTAAGTGTCAATAAGGCATTTTTCCTTAATTAAATTTTGTTTTACATTTAGTTTTAGCACACATTCATTTATATTTTACATTCTGCACACACCCTTAAAGTTTTTTTGTGTGTGTGAAAGATGATGTTTACCTGCCGTTGCAGTAGTTTCCCCAAAGGATTTGTAGCACAAAGAAATGCAAGACGAAGCACCAGTTTGAATACTTCATAACAGAGATTAGCAACTCTTCACTGCTTTTGGGAAATGGAGTGTTTTTGGTATATGAATCTTGTATTAAGGCGCATGCCTGCACCAGCAGAGTACAATAAGTATGATGTCACTGATAGATGCACTCATGGATTATCGATGATGTCATTGACTGTCTCATGAATTCTAATGAAGTGACTGACTATTGGACCAATGATGATTTCGGTGGCAAGAATTGTGCCATAAAGTGACTGCCACCTGTTGCTTCTTTAATTGAAATAGGTTTAGCAGGTTTATTAGTTATTGGCACTTATTTGTACTACATAATATTAACAAAGGAAAAGTGTGTTATTTCAAAAGCTGTACAGTTAATATTTTTCTGTACATGCAGCTTATTGAGCCTGTGTGTGTGAGAGAACATACAGCATATGTTGGAACATTTTATTAAATACTAAAAGGAAAATGTACATGTTAAGGGGAAGTAAAAAGCTGGCACAATACCAGTGTGGATGCAACACCACTGAGGTCATTGACAAGCACGAGCAAGCTCAAACATCCTGTCAGATCTAGCTGACACAACTAATCTGTAAAATTCATTTCACTTTAACATGACTGAGAAAATTATATGAAGTTCAATTAAAGCACTTAAACATACTTATGTTGTAATAATAAAAAAAAAAAAGAATAATTGAATTTGTGGTTTGTGTTAAGATCAAATGTAACAAGGTTAAACCAGAAATGTGTTTTTTGTGTGTGTAATTGAGATTAGCACTGTTTTGTGCTCCTGAAGGTTGGTATTACCCCCTGAATTATCTCACTTAACACTCACATGTCATACTGCAGAACATTGCTGTATGAGAGGAATGCAATGTCTGAGGTCTATTTAAGACGGAGCAACAACAACAAAACTAACAATGTATAAAATAACGTGTTGCATTGTGGAATTAAAATAAATAAAGAATTGTTGTCCTGTCCTTCTGTTCGTGTAAATTGTGATACTGAATGGTATTTTATTTTGTTAATATGAGGGTGCATCATGCACCTATGCATGCATTAGTTTTATTATATAAGAAATAATGGTCACAATCAAACATTCCACACATCAAGATAAAAATCACAGGTTCACATCCGTACTTTTCTGCATAGTCACCACCTCATTCAATGGCAGGGTTCCACCTACCAAATGAGGACTCTCAGCTCCGTGAAACTCATTGGGCGGCTAATCTAGCTAGTTCCTTACAGCAGTTTTCAATTTCTCATCACCACCTTCATTGCCCCCCAGTGCCCCTTTCACTGAAGATGCAAGTCTGAGGATGCAAAGCCAGGTGAGTAGGGAGGATGTACAGAGTTGTCCACCTGAAACCCGATTGCCTCCCTTGTTCTGAGGCTTGAGTAAGGCCTAGCGTTATGTTGAAAACCTTTATCTCCAAATTTCCGATTCTTGCTCTTAGCCTTTTAAAGATTTTAATGTATGCTTGAAAGAGACTTCTAGCGGGACAGCCGTTTTCATATCACCTCATTTATTCATGCATAAAAAAAAGTCAATATTAGATAATTAAAGATGAAGAGTGTATGTGCTTTTACATCTGTATCAAATTTTTCAATAATTTAATTAAGAAATGCACCTCCTTTGATCTAAATTGCAAGAGTTTTTGACTCAGCCTTGTACTTACAGTGGGGGCTGTAGTGGGCCCAGGTTTGAGCCATATGCTTAACAAAGTTGTTTTGTGTTAAATTCATGTTTTTCCTATTCTTGTGTGGGTTTCCTTACACTGTCCAAAGACTTCCACTCTAATAGGTTATGATCGATTACCCTGAGGTGTGAATGTGAGTGGGAATAGTTGTTGGCTTGTGTTGTGGATTGGCAAACTCTGGACAGTGTCTTCTGCCTCTTGCCCAGAGCTGGCTGGTATTAGCTCCAGCATTTCCGCAACCCAAAACATGATAAGCGGTATGGATAATGAATGAATACATGAATGATGAAGCAAGGTATAGTAATTGAAAAAAAATAAAATCATGAAATCATGATCACCAACATCAAAATTCTAATAGAAATTCAGACAATTTTTTATAGAGATATAGAGTTTACACCGATTAACTTGTGTTTAATTACTTTTTGTTCCATTTTCTTAAAAATAATAAATAAATAAAAAAACCATCTAAAATTACACCATAGCAAGGTGGCACAAGTAATTTTACCAGCCGTGTACAGCTCAGATTACATCCTGTAATCTGTTTTACATCTCCTCTTCTTGTTGTGTAGGTTTCCTCCAGGTTTTCCAATTTGCTCCCACTTCCTAAGAACTTGGCTGAGGATTGGCATTCCATCCACCCCTTCATACTGGCACCCCAGTGTTAATTCCATGCCCAGTATTAAAGGATAGAATACAGATTCTGTGAAACCCAGGATAAAGCAGTTACCAAAGATGAATGCATACAATAAAAATACATACTATTTTAAAAACAAAATGCCACAATTAATCAGAAAATGCAGCACTAATGTAAAGCTCGTAAGCTGAGCAAGTTATTTTGTGTTAAACACTTAATATACTATAGAACTATAGACTGCACAACACATTTGCACTTAAACTGTTTTGTACCAAGTGGTACGTGTGCATCACTCTGCTGTGCTATTTCATTTGATGAAATTTAATATTTGTTGCACTGTGGTATTAAAATGGGCTGCACATGGATAAAGAGAAATTAGAAAATTTCCTGGATGCTATATCATAACTAATAATTCTAAAAATGTTTTTCCAAATGAGACATAAATAAAATAATATATTGTATGTTATTTTAAATATTTATACCGGTGCATGATGTGAAGATTAATCTTAACTTCATCTTGTTATATTGTCATATAAATGCAGCTATAATATTTATATAAATTATAAATAAATTAGGAAAAAATAAGAACCCCTTAATGTAGTGAACAACAGTAGATAGGGTTGTCCACCTTATACAAATGCAAAGCTTGCATAGATAAATATAGTCCAGTAATAGTTAGAGTCTCAAAATAAATCTAACACTTGACAGCATATTGTATTTGCAGCAAGGTGTTTTTTAAGTCTGGAACCAAATCCCTAACGTTTGTAACAGAGATGACCACAAGGTGGCAGTCTTGCCAAAGCCTGAAAACACTCAAAGCATCTGAACATGCATCTACCTCTTCGAGCTGAAAGAGCATAGCAATAGTGTACTACGTTGAATTAGCACACGATATTACAAGCTAATATGAAAATGTTAATAAATGCACAGCCTGTATAATTAGATTTTAATTTGAATATACCTCAAGGATGTATGAACCTGTTTCCGAGGAAAGTAATTCTTTCTGCTGGTGCACTAGATGTTTTACTTTCCCCCGGGAAAAGGCAGGATGACTTAAGATAACAGCTCTGTGTGCTTCACTGCCTATCTTAGCCTCCCATTTCCTGCACATTCAAACATTTGAACAGTTGTGGAAAAGGTGAGGCCTGACTGTGAGCTATGACTGGTGCATGTTGCAGGATTTAAAGTCCCCGTGTCAAGAATTTTGTTTTGTTTTGATTTATGTATTCATATAATGATATATACCGCTCGAACCAAAGATTTCCACCAAAGTCAGAAACCTGGCTGCCATGACTGATGACGTATTTGGGGAAACTGCCATGTAAATACAAACATATAGTGAGTGGAGAACACAAATCCAATGCCGTGAAGAAAGCTACGTACAACTGGAGCATTTTACACGTTTCACACTTGTGCTGTGAGTCAGGTGAAACACAGAATGAAGTTGCAATTTAAACGCTCTCAGACGGAAATGTGCAGCCATACCAGTATAAACCGCGTCAGACTCGGACTCTGAACATACACTCGAAACTGAAGATGGGAAAAACAGACAAGCAATTGGAGATGATAGACTACATAACACAGACATATATATATAAATTGTTGTATCGGCCCAACACCTGCAGACTCACTAAGATTTAGGTTTAGGATTGTAAGAACACACATTGCACAATTGAATGTATTGCTGTATTTACAGAGCTCCAATGTATAGTAATATGTCTTTTAAGAGTTTTTATTTTAAATTTAATTGATTTGATTACTTACCCTTTTCTGTTCAAACTTGTCGATAGCTTCTGAGCGTCTTCGTGTTATTGTTGCCACCAGTAGTGCTGGTTACATGACTGCTGTCAAACCAGCAGAGATTTCGCTTTGAGGCACTGGACTTGGCTCAAAACAATCTTCAGTAAAATGGTCACTACAACTGACGGAATGAATGCTGGCCACCTTCAAGCCTGCCCATGTTAGTTTAACTTCCTAATCCATTCATCATGCATTTCTTTTTAGTCTGGGTCAGATGGAAAACTGAACAAACTAACACCATCCTGTGATGTTTTGCTGCATTAAGCCACAACATTAAGAGATTCATTGTTCTTTGAGGCATGAGCACTGAACCAGGACTTAAGCTAATAATGCATTTATGGTGTTATCAATGCATATAAAGAAATTCTTGTGCTCGCTCTATTTACGTTTACATAGGAAATACTAGCATACCACTGAAAGTCAAGGCAGAGCACATTCCCCTGCCTGCATCACATACAGATTGTCAGAACTTCTCAAAACTGATTTGGAGTGCAGGTGGCAGGAAATTTAAAATGAGCAATATTTATGCAGTAGAATCATATTTCCATATCTTGACACAGGAACATTAATGCATGATCTAAAAAGACCACCTTGTTCCACTCTCACAGTCATCCTGCTTAAGATCTGACTAACTAGGCTCCTAATTTTGATCATCTTTGCCTTTTAATTTGAATTCATCTTTAAACACTATCCAAAATGTATCCCAGTAATATAGTTTATTATTGGTTATCACAAAAAAGAGCAAATGTTAATATATTTTAATCTCCCATCCGTTACACTAGATCCATGGAAGAAGAAATCATTTATGATGCCTATTTAGAATAGTAAATATGCTAATTTCTCTTTAAAACAGCACTCACCCATTTACTTTTATAAAAGTGTTTGAAATTTGTGTGCACTTTTCACCCTCCAGGTCTCAGGTTTCCTTTTCTGTGGGTGAGTAATCGAATATGTGTGTTCTATAAATTTTCAGCCAAGCAGAGAGTGATGGTGAGAGTGTGAAGGACCACATGCTGTTATACAGCCTGACTCATCTCAGAGGCCGGGTTCTAGATTGCTTCACTGGGAACAACTAAAAGTCTTCTTGCTGAGAAAATCATGCTGCACACACCATCATATTTTCTGCATCCTGCCACTGGCAGTGAAGAGTGACATATTCTGCATGCGAAAAGGACTATTGCATCACATTTACATAAGAAAACACAACTACCAAAGAAGAATGAGAGCAACAAGTAAAAGTTATTTATATTAGGGAAGTGTTATTCATTCCTTATGATAAATTGTCTTACACTCTTAAGAAATGAAGGCCAACAAAAAGCAATACAAAAGCCATTATTTGAAGTGCGGTCTGTGAAGTATTACAGGGAAGACATGCACAAAATTTACTTGTGTTGGAGTTGTGTGCCAGCATTGCCCACTGTGTTCCCATTACACACATTTTAATACAAATATGTTCTGGTGGAAGATTCAATGGTAAAAAGATTATTTGGCACAAGTAAATATGCATAAGTCATTGCAGACATTTATACAGAATGTTTTTAAAATAAATCCATACTGAAGGGGCCTGTAGTATTAATTTTAAGGGGTTCAAAGGGGTTGCCAGTACCAAGAAATATGAAAGAAAATTTCAATAATTGAGTGCATAAGCTATTTTCTTAAAAATGTCCAGAAAATGCTACAAAAATTCATCAGTCCAAATTGCGTGATGTTCAGGGATTTGCAGTATGCTATATTGATAGTTATCTTAGAATCTCCTCTACTGAATCATTTCATTTAAAAGCACATAATTCCCAGTAAACCAAGAAAAATATTATTTTCAAACCCCTTCTGTGTAAACAAACTTTTCTTTCTCTCTCTCGTGGTGCATGACCACAGAAGCATTTGAGATTGCTTAATTTAAACACTGCATAATCATAAAAATTTCAGATTTCATGAAAAGATGATGAAGGAAGTGTGTATTTGAAGTCTGATGGAGATGAGTCCGGTTTAGAGGGTGAATTTGTTCCAGATGAGCGCCTTTCAAATCGATGATGAGAAATGAAGCTGCCCTTTGACTTTCACTTTTGAAGTCTAGACTATACTGAGAATGTTCCAAGTGAAATATATTTATGAAATGTTGTGTAAACTGAGATTTCAAAGGGTTGAATATTTACACCAAATTTCATGTTGATGGCTTTTACAGAAATATATGCTGCTAAGGTGTTTATTCAAAAACTTAAAAATGCATTTTCTCTATTTCCCCCCCTCCATAGCGATAGGACTACAAAAATCATTAGTCCCTATCCTGGTAAAATTTCATTATTTAATTATTTAAAATTTTTTTGAAAATATTATTTAATGCCATTTCAGATATACAAAATCTTATGGCTGAAGGGTCACATACTACATGTTATAATCTTTATACCTATAAATAGGTGTAATGGTACAGGAATGTTTCAACACTGATGTTCATGTTAATATAGTTTCTAAGAGCGAGCATTTTCTGAAATGCACATGCATACACGTCTTCTAATTCAAACCTTTTAGCTAGGCTTTTAAAAAGATAAATGATTGACTGGTTGAAGGCTAAGTGGGCAGGTGATAATTAAGTGTATCTTAAAGAGAATTATACCTTTGGTAATTCTGCCCACGTAGAGAAACCAGGCAAGTGGTGCACACATTCAACATTTTGCTATACAGAGAGCTATGTCAGCAGAATCCATGCTGTCTGTGAGTATACATGCATGTGTGTGTGTGTGATACAATATGCATGTATTTGACAACAGGTATTATATTATTATTATTATCATCTTAAATTCACCACACTAAATTCCACATTACACGACACACTTTGTAGAAGAGTATCTACCTCTATAGATATTTATTCTGATACTTAAAGAAAATGCAAATTTGTACTTCTTCTCTGACGAATACTTCATGTTGTATTATTTGGTTAGAGGCCTCTAACAATAATTACCTTACCACTGCATTCTGCCTTCAAACAAATAAATCTGTCTCTTGCTCCAATGATATTTCTATCTGTAAACTTGAAATGATGCTACACCAGTCTACATTTCTTTTCACCATCATTCCAGAGAATTGCCTTTCACAACATCTGCATGGCTTTTCATTTGCTCTGATAGAACATGAGTTGAGTCACAGTTGGTCATATAATATCATACAGTCTGCATTTCTGAATATGTGGGGTAATTAAAACTTGGACTTGCGGTTGGAGTTGCAAACTCTGCTCTTCTTTTTTTCCAATCTTGTTGGATCCTGAGTAAGTTAAGCAATATTCTACCTTCTCTTTGTCTTTTACACTATACAGCCAAAATGTTTCTGATAAATATGTTATTTAAAAAAAAAAGAATAAGTAATTATATATATATATATACACACACAAACACAAAAAGAAATAAATAAATAAAACCGTGCCAGCATGCAAAACGTGGAATAAGTGAGTGATTGGCAACAAGTGACGAGCAAGACTGTGTAACTGTGACCACATCGTCACAGAGGCCAGAGGCAGACCAGGGCAGCCCAGGGACCCGGTCCATCAGCAGGAACCTCGGAGCATAAACCCAAGCCACCTTGCACCAAAGACAATCCCAAGGGACCAGAGGAGAATGAGCCCTAAATCCGGTCTGGATTTGTCGGTCTTGGATGGTCAGTCTGGAGGGAGGCAACCTACCTAAGCACACCCGCTCCCCGGGAGGCCCCCAGGGCAAGATGATGTAAATATGTAATAATATCATCTATCCTGATATAAATATGTTAAATCTTTCCTTATTTTTTCGCTGCTGAGACTTAAACTGATGTTCAAAATTGTCGATTGGCCTTAGTTTTTGAGACGTTACTGGGTCAACATATATAACCCTGGAAAAAAATGAATGATGGGTAAGTAATAAAATTAATGGATCTAAGTTTAAATCAGAAGTCACTAAACACATCTATGAATGAATCTAGGAATAACTTTTAGTAAATATGTTCAATGCCAGGACATTTACATCAGGGGCAGTAGGTCGTGGATTCAAAGCCTGTACATGGTGGGAATTTGACCAGCACTGAATTTTCCACCTAAAATTGCAGTGTTTTAATAACTATTAACTTAACTCCACTAACTCAACTTGCTGAAAAAATTGCTCTATTTCAACTCTTGAAACAATAAGCATGAAGTCTCATGTCTGATATACTGATATATGAATACACATAATACATATATATGAGCACATTTTGTTTCTGAAGCTGACAACTTCTAAATATGTCTATACCACTGTTATTTATGCTCCTAAAGAAATGTACAATACAACACAAGTCTTTTATGGGGATTGTAGCATTATGCCATTCCCACTTCCCTGCTGTATTCCTTGAAAGGCCAAAGAACATAAGGAAGGAAGAGATGGATGGTTGCAGATTATTGCAGTTGGTGGAGTTTATTTTACAGTAGACCTTCTGCCCTGGGCTGGACAAACTAGCACATTTTCATCAAAATTCAGTTAGGAGCATTTTTGGACTTACTAGGTGTTACTTATTCTTAAGATCCATGAACAGCAGCCTATCTGGTTCATGTGATTTGTATAGAACATGGCAGCTGATTCTTTCCCCTTGTTTGAAAGTCACATATTGGTAATTCAGGAAAAATGAAAGTTATGGGCCAAACTTAGAGGACATACTTTATGGGACATATTTTATTATGTGATTCCCACTGATTACTTGTTTACATTGGGACTTGCTACATTTTACCTGATCAAATGATTTGAAACTTAAAAAGACATTCAAGGAAGGAAACATTCAAATATGTCAATGTATACAACTTAAGATTACTGACATATGACAGATGACGGGGGAATATTTTTAATAAATATAATTTTTTTTCAGGCCTCTATAGAACTTTAGAGATGCAATTAGTAGGTAGGAATCTCATAAAATAAATAGAAATAGAAACTGAAAAAAGAAAATTTCAAGATCTCCTAAAAGCAATGGAAATAATTTGCAAACAGTACTAAGAAATTTCGGCCACTTGGTACATCTAGGCAAGCTAGGTTATGCAAGAAAACAACTATTTAAAAATCTAAAAAACAACTGGCTGCCTCAAAAGCTCCATGAGGACTCATAGGTAACAATGTCTGCTTCAGCATGAACTGTATGGTCACCATACTGCCCCAAAACAGGTCTTGTACAGGACACAGCTAGAACATCATGATGTCCTTACTTAATATTTTTCAAATTAATTATTAATTCATTATAATATTGCTATGCCACAAATATTGTTACCGACCATCTAAAAAATCGCTGGACCCAGAGTTCACTGAATAGCCAGTCATGTATGAAAGGGAACCATCGTGGTTTAAGGTCACCTCCACGACATAGGTATCACAAAGTTATGACAGATGGTTTGTAACATTACCAGATGCAAATGTCACTAGATTATTGCTTCCCATTATGTTTTAAACCTACAGGTGACTCAATTTTGTACAAGACACAGCTAGAACACCATGACATGCTTACCAAGGCCCTAACATGTGGAAGCTGTTGTTAGCAGAAACATGGAGAAAACAATGATATTTGAGATGAATTATTAATCCAGTATCATATTGCTCTGCCACTAATATTGTTGCTGACCATCTAGAAAATTGCTGGACCCAAAGTTCACCGAAGAGCCATTCATGTATGAAAGTGAAACATCATAGTTTAGGGTCACCTCCAGTACATAGGTAAGCTATGTAAGATGGGTGGGAACATTACTAGATGCAAATATCAACATATTATTTCTTCCTGTTATGTTTCTCACTATAGGGTTGATAACAGACTGTTTTCTGACCGTTTGCTGAACGAGCTACTCTCTAAAAAGGCTTACTTGTGTATTAAAAATGGATTACAAGTGTCTTGGACCGCAATCATTTTTTGTAACTCTTACAAATGTTTATCATTTATAATTTGAACATCTTGAAGGTGTCTGATTCTTTTAATGTGATAATTATTCATCATGTCAAGTACCTGGGTGTCTGGTATGATTTACTACAATATTGAACATTTAGTTACCAAGGCCATTTGATTATTTTTCTGTAGTAAATATAGTCCTGAAAGTAAAATAAAGACTTTTGTCCAGCCATAAATGGGTAAGTTGATGAGATATGGGCTTTTACACATGATTGTCCTAAAATGCGACACGACTAATAAAATGATTCTTAGATAATGTGTTAGGGTAATCATTTTCTGCATGAGTTCATGTTCACAGCTCTACACAGGGTAAATGATACACAGCTGTGGCAAAAAATTATTATGAGATGTATGTAATACCTTGGCATCGGATTTATAGCAGATACTGAAAGGTACAGTGTTATTATCAGTAAGGGAAAAAATGATATCTAAATATCTGTAATTTTTGTACACATTTTTAATTTTAAGAAATGTATGATCTGCAGCAGGATCAATGTAAAGGGGACAAAGTACTTTCATCTAAGTACGTGGTTCAATAGATCAACATAAACATTATGGGCATTTAGATGGCTAATGATTGTGCAAGAGGGTGTATTTTAGCTTAACTGTGAGAGCTGCTTTGTCTACCTTGAATGAACTGACTTGAATGGGCTCATTAAGCTGGAGTAATGGCTTTGTGGTAGAGGCCATGTGCTAATAACTTTTTCTTTTTAATTTCCTCTTCCAAACAAGGAGAAAAGAATTAACATTTTTGCCAGAAAGTATACGTTCAGTTAAAGATTTGGTCCTCACCTTCATATCAATAATCAAATTAGTCAATCAATTTGTCTTTGTTGAATGAAAACTACTGGGAAATGTTTTATGAAGCATTGATTTGTGTTCCATGCTGTGTGTGCACCTGATAGCCATTGTTCCAGGGATCGAATCTGAGTCCATTGTAACCTTGACCTGGACAAAAAAATTTAGTGAAGATGAATTAACTAGCTTGTGGCCATAGATTTTAGTGGGATAGGACAACATTAATAACAATACAGCCTAATAAAAAATTAAGTAGACGTAATATTATACTGTAAGACATCTATCTAGTGAATTTTTAGATTAACTGCACAGAGAATTGTCATACAGTATATATAGCTGCTCACACAGAGTGGTAAAGATATCCCTTAAGTTCATTTACAACCTGCAATTTTTGTTATACATTTTTGGCTATGACAGAAGGTACTGATGTAGCTTGCTGACAAAGTATTTACTGGAATTGTTTTATCTTGCAGGTAGTCATGGTTAATGATCTTTCATGTCTAACTATGGATACAGTGATTTGACTGAATTCTGTTTCCTTAACATTTATAATTACATTTATGGAATGGCAGATGCCCTTATGCAGATTGATGTACATTTATACAACTGAAGGTTATACTGTATAGGGTTAAGGGCCCTGCTCAAGGGCCCAACAGTGGCAGTTTGGGGGTACTGGTGCTTCAAAAAACCAGAGCCTAAACCATTGAGCCACCATTGCCCACTTTAACTTTTATGTTGCAATAAATAAAAACATCTGCCAAAAAAATTAAACTGTAAATCAAGCCAATTTTTTAAGTGTTCTATGAAGGAGAGGTTGGTAGAGTAATTAAAAAAAAAAAACTCCTATTTTTTCATTAAATTCATTATGTTAAAAAAGCTTGCACACACAATTGCTACAGATTGGCAAAGGAGATTTATAGAGGGAATCAACATATTAACTTAAAAAACATGGGGTCAAGCTGTGTACACTTTGACATTAGATAATTTTCTTTCCTGTGAGTAATTGCCCTCCTCTAGGGTTGCTGAAGGAAGGTTAATTTGGAGAAATTATTGTAAGGGAGTGAGTTGGCAGGAAGCTAATATCTACTTGTAAAGCCTTCAGCTAGGTGGGAAATGTCAGCAAAGTGTTTAGATACAGCATGCATCTTAAATGAATCCCATTAATTCCAAATGGAAAACAGGATTACAGCGATGGACAGACGATATATGTAATTAAAGCAACTACTTACATATCCAACAATGTCACATCCAATGTCACATGTGTGTGAGAGAGAGAGTGTCTATAGACATTTACAAACTGGGAGAAAACTGTCAGGTGGTCTTTTTAAAAAATTTAAATGTCCAGTTTTAGTGATCCTGTGATTACAATTCGCTTTTCACAACTGTGCTCTTCTGTATTTTTAGACCCATTTCTTTTCCTTTTGCAGAATAAAAAGAAGTGCAAAAACTAGCCTTCCCTGGTTTTGACACAAAACACAACAGTGTGTTGTAAATATCTTGACAAATCTAAATGGAAGTGTCTGAGGGAGCTCAAGGGACAAGAAGGCGGTTTAGGAAAGCTTGAAATGTCTTGTCTTTGAACGTATTTATATAGATGGAATCAATGGCGACACTTTGGCACATGGTCTTAAATCATGAAGCACAAGGTTAAAGACTAAAGTGGATAAGAAGCTTGGAATTGTTAGATAACTACTAATACAAAACTCAGTCCAAATTTCCCTGTAACACTTTTGCAATAAGCCTTAGGATATTTATTAATACGTCAGTGAGATATTCTCCTTATCCTCATAAACTCAAAATCTAGGCCTAATTAGTAAAATACATTTCATCTTATTATATTGTTTTTCTATTTATTTAATTAAGATATTATGCCCTGATCTTTACAGCCCCGTAGTAACAATTTCACATGGCAAAATAGATAATGATAATGCTTCATCATTATCTATTTTGTCTTGTGAAATTGGTACTACAGGTCTGTAAAGACCAGGGTATATTATCTTAATTAAATAGATAGAAAAACAATATAATTGTTAGAAATTTACAAGAACAGACATTCTGTAAAGTGTATTAATGCTTGAGTTGTAATTAATTACTTTTCATTTTTCTTCCTAATATGGTTAAACATTACATTCTTATGATCATGGGCTGTTCACATTATATAGTGGTGTGAAAAAGTGTGTTCCCCCTTCCTGATTTCTTATTTTTCTGCATGTTTGTTACACTTAAATGTTTCAGATCATCAAACAAATTTAAATATTAGTCAAGCACAACACAAGTAAACACAAAATGCAGTTTTTAAACGAAGGCCCAAACCTACATGGCCTAAAGTGTGGTAAATGTGATCTAAAGCTGAAATGAACTTGGGTTCTGCAGCAGGACAATGATCCTAAACACACCAGCAAGTCCACCTCTGAATGGCTGAAGAAAAACAAAATGAAGACTTTGGAGTGGCCTAGTCAATGTCCTGACCTGAATCCTATTGAGATGCTGTGGCATGACCTTAAAAAGGCGGCTCATCCTTGGAAAACCTCAGATGTGGCTGAATTACAACAATTCTGCAAAGATAAGTGGGCCAAAAATCCTCAACAGCGCTGTAAAAGTCTCATTGCAAGTTATCGCAAATGCTTGATTGTTGCTGCTGAGGGTGGCTCAACCAGTTATTAGGTTTAAGGGGCAATCACTTTTTCCACACAGGGCCATGTAGGTTTGGAATTTTTTCCCTTATTAATAAAAAACTTAATTTATAAACTTTAAAAACGTAAACACTTACAAATCAGGCAGGGGGACATCACTTTTTCACACCATTGTATACTTACAGCCAATGAATACACAACACCTAGAATAAATTATATGTTTAATATTTTGTCTTAAAATGTTTAAGTAAATTATTAAAATTAATTTTGTACATCATTTGAACAGCCCCTTCTTTCCAAAATCACGACAGTGTCCATTACAAAAGTAAAGTTCAGTATGAAATATGACCTCCATTTGAGAATGCAGGCCGTAATTCGTCTGCGCATGGATCTGATGAGCATCCATATATTGTCTTGTTTCTTCATTCCTCCTGCAATGCCATGATTAGTTCCTGCTTAGTTCTGTGGCGCTGGTACTCGGCCTGATACACAGCGTCCAAGCTGATCCCACAAGTGTTTGATGGGTGACAAATCAGGCAAATACTTATGCCAGGAAAGGACATTAAATACAGGCTGTTGCAGATATTCGATCATTGATCATCATGTGACACTCGTTAAATGCACCCATTTCTGAATATTGAGACCCCCAAACAAACTTGGAGCTGGTAAAGAGACTAGATCCAGAGCTCAAGCTTAGTGTGATGGTGAGTGCTGCTACTGGCATTGAGGTGTTTAGGGTCATTGAAATACCAGTACTCATGCTCAGAAAGGATGGTCCCAAAAATTGTGTTGCTTTTTCACTGGCAGTGAGTGTATGTTATGTAATTTCTAGATAAAATATTATGTATGTGTGGTCACATGCCATTTAAAATTCTCCACAAGTCATATTCTCTGCATCAATATTGATATATTACCTAAATAAACATATTAAAATTGACCACTGATTGATTAAAGTGTAATATTTGCAGAATCAATCTTTGCCCTCTTGGGAAAAATCTCAGTGGCATGCCATGCAGTCCTTTATTGATATTTAAAGGTCCCTGGCTTTGCATTTGTATCTGTCAGCCCCAGCTCGTTTGGCTGTAAATATTTATGGAGGGACTGGCAGAAGATGATAAGGAGCTTGGGTCTTTTGATGATAACTCCTGGGAATTTGAGAAGGAATGTTTAATGAACTCTTTTGCTTCTGTGCAGTAGGTTCTATTACTTTAGCAAAAGTTAAGATGGATTTATTAGCACCTTAATTAATCATAGTTAGTGCTACAATGGCATGTAAATAAACAAAATAACAAACATGGATACCCCATTGCAACTCTACCTGTTCCCGCTACTCCAGTTCAGCCTCCCCTCTCTTTCCTGATTATTATCAATTATGTGCTAAAGGTGGACTGGTATGTCTATAAATATTACCAGAGTGAGAGAGGTTGTTAGGTATGCTCATAACAGTGTAATGGTTAAAAAGGAGAGCTTCTTAGTGCTGAGTGCAAGCAGGGACTCCAGCATGACTGGCTATGACAGCATAACTAATAAGAGAGAACAAGAAGGAAGACAGACATGAGGGCACCCTGTGACATCAGGCAATCAACCACTTCACAGTAGATGGACCTGGGTGAGCATGTGAGAGTGAAGGTGAGACAGCATCCAAACATCACAGTTTAAAAGCTCTCTCTATGCCTGAGATCACGCAAATCTGCGCCTGCCTACATAACAAAAGGCTAATAACAAAATGACTAAACATAAATAAATTTTCAGCCTAGACTTAAACACAGAGACTCTGTCAGAGTCCCGAACATTAACTGAAAGACTGTTCCATAACTTTGGGGCTTTGTAAGAGAAAGCTCTGCCCTCTGAAGTAGTCTTCATTAATATAACTAAGCAGCCTGTACCTTTTGATCTACGTGGGTGTGGTGGATCATAAACGACAAGAAGTTCAATAAGATAATGTGGTAATGCGCAAGACCATTAAGTGCTTTATAAGTAAAAAGCAGTAACTTATATTTGATGTGAAATTTAATTGGGTGTTCAAAAGTGCTCATATCTTCTGGTTCTAGTTAGGACTCTTTCTGCTGTGTCCTGGACTACATGGAGCTTGTTTATTCACCAATAAGAACATCCAGACAGTAATGCATTACAATAATCTAACCTTGAGGTAACAAAAGCATGAACAAGTTTTCCTGCATCATGCAGTGACATCATATTTTTATATTTTATTAATATTGCTGAGATGAAAGAAGGCTTTCTGGGTAATAATTTCTACATAAGCTTCAAATCAAAGACTGATTATATAATCAGAAACCTTATTTCAAGCTGTCTGTGATCTGTGTACACACACTTCTGTCTTATCAAATTTTTTTTCATTCATTCATTCATTTTCCGAACCGCTTATTCCTACTTAGGGTCGCGGGGAGGCTGGCGCCCATCTCAGCCGACTCTGGGCGAGGGCGGGGTACACCCT
>JBCNYG010000001.1:18904682-18917182 GCA_039654305.1 Porochilus rendahli
TAAAGGAACACAGCTGGTGGGTATACAGAGAGGTAACAAAAGCAATCAAAAAACTAATGAACAAACAAATAAATAAATGCTGAAGTCCACTATCAGCTCCTTAGACTTGCTGACAATCAGGAGGAGATTGTTGATCATAATTCCAGGTTTCTAACCTCCTATAGGTACGCAATCATATCGTTGTTAGAGATCAGGCCCACCACCACAGTATCATCCACAAACTTAATGATGTTGGTGGAGCTGGAAGTGGCCAGACAGTAATAGGTATGCAGAAAGTACTGCAGGGTGCTCAGAGTGCAGCCCTGGGGGCTCCAGTGCTGAAGGTAAGTGAGGGTGAGACATGGTTGCCCAACCGAACTGCCTGTGGTCTGTCTGTCAGGAATTTGGAGATTCAGCAACACAGGGATGGGCTGAGGCCCAGGATCTCCAACTTAGTGGTAAGTATTGAGGGAATAATGGTATTAAATGCTGAACTGTAGTCAACAAACAGCATTTTGACATAATTCCCCCTTCTGCTGTCCAGATGGCTCAGGGCTGCATGATGGAGATGTGCAATGGCGTTCTCAGTACATCGCTTGGGACAATACACAAACTGTTCAGTGTGACCTGTAGGGAAGAAGTGATGAAGTCTCTAATTAGTCCTTCGAAGCACTTCATCACTACTGAGGTAAGGGCCACTATGTGGTAGTCATTCAGGCAGGTCTGCTGGGATTTCCTGGGGACCGAAGAAATAGTGGACTGTTTGAACCATGTCGGGATTAAATACTGATCCAGGGAGAGGTTGAATATCTCAGTGAGCACTTGAGCAAGCTGTTCAGCACAGGCCTTCAGGACCTGACCTGTGATGCCATCTGGTCCTGCTGCCTTCCTTGTATTTACTTTCCTGAATGCCTTTTACACATCATGCTCTGAGATGATGAATGCGTTTACCTCTCTGGTATGCTCCAGGAGTGTGCTGCTTATGGCACTGTTATTCACCAATCTGGAAGATGTCGTTTGGTAGTCTGTCATAGTTCTTAAACCCTGCCAGACTCCTGGAGTCACTTTGTAGAAATTGTGACTCTAGTTTCTGTCCATAGCGCTGCTTTGCCTCCTTCACCACTCTGCGCATGCTGTAGGATGCAGTCTTAAACTTGTTCATGTTTAAACTGGTGAGCCCCGTGTTATATGTAGCAGAGCGGGATCTCAGAATATCACAGACTGATTTATCCACCCACGACTTCTAATTAGGAAACATTCTGATGATAGTCTTGTGAACTGTGCCATCCACTAGTGTCCCGATGAATCCCATAACCGATTCCGTAAACGTGTTGATGTCATCTGAGCCTCGTCAAAACATGTCCCAGTCTATGTCAACCAGGTGGTCAGACTTTCCAAACAGAGGGCAAGACTGTGCCTTGTAGCCATCTTTGACTGTTGGGTAGCAGTGGTCCAGTGTTCTTTCATCCCTGGTGGGGCAGCTGATGTGCTGATACTAATTCGGAGCTGTGCATTTGTAGTTGGCACTGTTAAAGACCCCTGCCACAATAAGTGCAGCGTCCAGCTGCTGAGTCTGGTACTGTGTGATTGCTTCATGCAGCTTGACCGCCTGAGGTGGAATATAAACAGCACTGACTATGACTGATGTAAACTCCCGAGGAAGATAAAAAGAACGACATTTATTGTTCATTAGTTCCAGGTTGGGTGTGCAGGAGAGTGTGAGAGGAACAATGCTCGCGCTGTTTCACCAGCTACTGTTCACCATTAAACACACTCCACCTCCCCTTGACTACCTCGATTCCAGTGATCTGTCCATGCAGTGAACTGAGAAGAACCCTGCCGGCTGGATGGTGTGGACCGGCACCGCTGGGTTCAGCCATATCATGGTGAAGCAGATTTGAGATGGCAGTCTCGAATATCTCTGGAACTTTCCCCTGGCCCTGAGGTCATCTAACTTATTTCCAGAGAATGGACAGTGCCCTGCAGGGGTGTGTGGTGTGTCCAAACCCTCAGTCTGTTCCTGATGCTGGCTCGTTTCCCCCAGGGGCCGCCGCTTCAGGTCACATCCTTTGTTATTTCTCAGGATCTCATTTCAGCCAGCTCTACATGACTATGCTGGAAACCAAGCATTGTTCCTAACTACCCTGCTTATGTGCTAGTGAGGAAAATAAACAGAATATAATATTTACTTTCAATTGGATAATATTTTATATTGTTATATTTCCACACAAAGTTTAGTCCTGGTGACAGAATCGATAACTTTTCATCTGCATTATAACTTGAGTGCACTCTGTAAAGTAAGAATGGATGCATTATCTAGTACTCTATTACAGAGAAGAGTTATTAGAGTTATGTAATTATGGGCACATTAACACTGCAAAGTAAAGTTAACCTTAGTTTATTGATTTCCTTGTTAGGACTGACACACCCAAAAAAGATGGAAACTGAAGTGGCACAATCCTAGGGTTGATTGACAGTTACTTTTGATTTCTCAACAATTTAATACACTTTGAACTTAATATACAGATCATTGGTTGTCCAATGGACAATCATTCTAATTGTATCATACTGACTGGCATGGTTATTGGTTGTCTCCAAAACCTGAAACTTATTTTTATACATCTTAACACATCTTATACATCTTATTTTATTATAACACATTTTATACATATTATTTTATAGGGGCACCTTAAGATCTTATAGAACCATGTTAAGGATTGCTCTTGGCATTTATGTTTAACAGGATTGCTCTTGGCGTTGATGTTTAAATTTTTTTATTGAAAAGCTTTCATGGCCTAGCTCTAAGATAAACTAGATTTCTTTTCACCAAATCCATCTTTCAGAATCAAATAATAACACACCCATGCTTCTTCCCCACCTCCTTAGAAATCTAACACAACCAACAATTTATGTCCAGTTATGCAGCAGGAAGAGCACCACTACTACAAAAATATCTCTCTAATACAAAAAGAAAGACATGTCCTGATGTACTTTGTTTCATGTAGAATCTCGTGAATCAAAGGCCATCCCAAGAGACACATTAATAACACAGTGGTAACTGTGAGTTCTGCATTCGCGCAATTAAATTTAATACAAATTTGGCCATTCAATCACCGAGGACAGTTAAAAGATTATACGCAAAAATAACTTGATCATGATCCGGGGCTATCTGCTGCCAGAGTAACTTGGGTCAAGCAGGGAATATATGCTCTGTTTTGGCTTACCCCAGCTCATGCACTGAGAAGATATTAAATCTTATGAGATGCAAATGGCAACACTTATTATGCTTTTGGCTGGAAACCTTGTGTTATGTAGTATGGTATGTAGGTGGATTATCAAAACAGGAATATGGAGCAGAAAATAATGTGCTCTGTGGCAGGTAAAGACATCAGTCTTTTGCAAAAAGAAGAGTTTGCATGCAAGAAGATGTACTAGTTACAATACAGACTCAATGTCAACTACAGTTTGTTAATATACCAGTAGGCTATTGACGTCAGTGTGTTTCTTCCCTGCGATGGCCTGGCGAGCTGTCCAGGGTGTACTCTGCCTTTTCCCAGAGTTGGCTGAGATGGGCACCTGCCTCCCCGCAGCCCTAATCAGGATTAAGCGGCTCAGGAAATGAATGAATGAATGAATGAGTTTGCTAAAATACTAATCATTTGTTTTCTTTTTATTAAAAAATGCTTCCTATTCTTTACAATAAAGCAGGCAGACTCAAGTGCATTAGGATGTGAAGAAATATTTAGCATAATACAATATCACTGCGGTAAATTTGTGAGTAATGCAGCATATTGTTGATTGTGAAGCCTTAAAAGTTAAGATAATATATATTACTGTCACATTCATATCCTATACTTATTCAAATTTCCAAAACAAAGGAATTAAAGTGAATGTGGTTCTCCTGACAGATGCTGATTCAGATGGTGGGGAGGAGAATGCAGTAGTAAACAAGCAAAGGACAATCACATTCAAATCCTCTTTCAATTATTTTCCTGGATTTGTTGTTCCTCGGCAAGCAGCCATAAGAACCATTGGAATGTGGAGGGAACATGTGCTGTTGTGATTGCTGCCACAAAAAGTGCTATTGTCTTGAATACTATGCAAAGGGAGACAGAGAGATGCAATACATGGATGAGAAACACTGTCTTTTATTTGTGCCCTCCTCAACTTGGGAATGTTGTATGGGATTTATTTTTTACATACATCATATGTGGAAAGCTATGTAAGTTTTATCAAGTACAGCTGACACCTACATCACTTTTTAGACTGAGTTGCATAGTTCATTAGTATTCTTCATCAATGCAGAAAGTATCCACAAGACAAGTGTAAGTCATTCTTATTAGAAATTACTAACCCAGGTCTAAGGAACATATAAATATATAATTTACAGTAATGTGGATTGTTTCATATTATATTTTTGTGCACCATTATTACCTAGTTCACTTTTGGATCTACCATCTTATATCCAGATGTAGGTTTAGATTCTTAATGAGCTTGCAGTTAGTTTACTTATAGATGACTAAAATCTCATCAGCTGAGCATTTCTTTGGATAGCCACTGTATAATAGGAACTGTGGTGAAATGGACAAAGGATTTTTAATTTACTCTGTAGTCAGATGATGACTGATTAACTATTCTGGATTCTTCTGGCTTACATACATGATCTGTGCAGAAGACAGCAGACAGAGATTACATTGTTTGAATGACAATAAGTCATTTTAGCCAAGAGAAATTATTTAATTGATTAGTGACTCTTTACTTAACAATGATACCATAAAAAACTTTTAGTCAATTGAACATATGATGAAGAGGCTTGTGTTTATATGGTGGGAGTTTTACTTAGAAGATGAGTCAGAGATTGTGAATAATGTTGATAATCAATGTGATCATGCATTTCTCATTGTAAACTTATAATTATTTTCAATTTGGTAGTATTTTACTATGTAATGGTAGGCAAAGTTACTTTCATAATACAAACATGACTACCATTTTCTTTATTTTTCTCTAAGGAGGTAGGCACATGCATTCACTTTATTTCTGTTTGAGATATATACAGAAGAGAAACATACATACTTTAATAAATTCCTGTACCATTTAAAATTATTTATGATAGAAAATGTAAAGATTTGTCAAATGGACTTTCCCAGGTTGCCATTCATATCTAGAATATCCTTATTTTTTGTAGGCATTAACTATCTGTGCAAATTAGGAACTAATTGTCTCAACTTACTTTTAATAAAAGACAGATATCTCAACCTACTTTTATTAATATATGATAATTACATCAGGACAATATTGCCTCTTCATTCAGAATATTCCTGTTACAGAGTCTATATGCTGAATTACATATGATCATATAGCACTAAACAATTCCCAATAGTTATATAATACTGCAGTGATCTTGTAAATTAACTGCACCAGGGTGTATGCATACCATGTTTTTTTTTTGTTTTGTTTTGTTTTGTTTTAAACCGAGGACACTGTAAGCATACATTGCTTACTATTTTCAGGGAGGGTCAGTGTGAGATGTTTGGTTGTTCTGAGATCCCTTTAGAGGCAAGTACCATACCTAAGGGACCATATAAATCCCCTCCTTCTATATTTTATGAGCTGAGTTTACTACCTAAAGCATTTGATGAGCCTGGACTAAGACTACTGTGGAATAATGAAAGGGAAATTTTGCTGACCGGGACTCACTGCATTTCTTTTGTGTGAACACATCTGGCCAAAATCAGGAGCTCTGGGAAATAAAACTGTGCTTTATTAGTTTTAGCCCAGGATATGAAAGCTGTATGTTATGGTAAGAAATTGATCTGGGATGGTATTGTCTTTTGTCCTAAGAAAACATATGGATGAAAACCAGTCAGATTTTGTGATTAATAAGAAATGTTAGAGCATTTGATCCCCCAAAGCACTGTTTATAGAATGCTTTACTTTTGAATGTTCAATAACAGATTGTAGCATTATTTTATAGATGTAAGATATCATCTTTAAGTGCTAAAATATGAGTTCATGATAGTGCTTGATCCATCATGAAATTGTTGTTCACCTTTTTTTCAAAAATGTACTTTACTATAGATAACAATAAAAATGCTTCTATTTTGCCTTCTTTATGAATTTCATATTACTTTTGATACACATAATACTATTGTCAAACAAAATCTTTAAGTATTAAAAAAATAATAATTTATAATGGGTGGCACTGTCAGGTTGTAGATGCAAAAGTAGAACCCAACACAGATTCCTTAGAGCAATTTAATAAAAGGTCAAAAAGGTACAAAAATCAATAACAAACCCCCCAAAAGCACCACAAAAACATAAAAGGGGAGCAACAATAAAAAGATCTAAACAAAAAGAATCACAGGAATAGTCCAGAAACAAAGAATCTACATCTGGTGGGCCCACATCAGGAAAAATACACACAAGTCTGAAGACATAAGAGACAATCTGACAAAGACTCAGCAAGGAACCAAGGATTAAATAGGGAAGTTAATGCAAGCAGATTGAACACAGGTGTGAACTCAAATTAGCTGTACAAACAAACAAAAAAAAAAGACAGGAAGTAGGGGCGGAGCAAAAACAAGCACATGGTGGGCCAAAAACAAAAACAATTAACAGAAATGGCCATCAGTGGATGCCAGTTAACCCAGTCTTAGATGGGTCCTGACAGTACCACCCCAATAATATGCGCCTCTTGGCGACAAAGCAGGGTAATGAGGGTGTTGTTGGCGAAAATCCTTGATGAGTGATTTGTCCAAGATCTGGCAAGTGGGTATCCACAAACGCTCCTCTAGGCCATACCCCTTCCAGTCCACCAGAAAATGGAGACGCCTCCCCTGGCGACAAACGTCCAATAGTTTCCAGACTATAAAGGCAGGTGCACCATCAATGATACAAGGAGGTGGTGGGACCAGGGCAGGTGAAGAGATGGAGCTGTGGCAAACTGGCTTGGTCCTAGACACATTAAAGGTAGGGTGCACTTGACGGAGAGACTGGAGTAATTTCAGTTGAACTGCTGAAGAGCCCAAGACACGTTCAATAGGGTAAGGACCAAAGAATCGGCGAGCCAGCTTCCTGAAGTCCACTCTCAGGGGTAGGTCCTTAGTGGAGAGCCTAACCCTTTGCCCTCTTCTGTACCAGTTGTTTCTGTACTTGGTTCTGTGATGATGCGCCCACCTCTTGACCTGAGTGCTGGAATGTTTCAGGACACATCGCACTCGTTGCCAGGTGGCCTGGCAATGCTGGATGAAAGCCATGACAGAAGGGACAGAGGCATCTAGCTCCTGGGAAGAAAACATAGGAGGCTGGCATCCCAGTGAACACTGAAAAGAAGACAATCCAGTAGAGGCCACTGGCAAAGAGGTATGGGCATACTCAGCCCACACTAACTGCTGGCTCCACGTGGTAGGATTCTGAGAGGATAGACACACGCACACGCACACACACAACTGCAAGTCCTGGTTGGCTCGTCCTGTCTGGCCCGTAGGCTGTGGCTGAAAACCAGATGAAAGACTAGCCGTGGCTCTGAGTATCTTACAGAACTATTGCCAAAAGCCAAGATAAACTGAGGGCCCTGATCTGCCACAATGTCACATGGAAGTCCGTGTATCTTAAAAACATGATTGGTAACAAGAATAGCAGTTTCTTTGGCAGAAGGGAGTTTAGGTAAAGGTACAAAATGTACACATTTGTAGAACCTGTCAACAATAGTTAATACTGTTTTTTTTTTCAGTTTAGATCTATTTGTATAGAGCTTTTTACAATTGACATTGTCACAAAGCAGCTTTACATAGTACTTTACAAATTAAGGAGGAATCTAAAAATCTTCCTACAAACACCTACACATCCCTAATGAGCAAGCTTGTGGTGACAGTGGCAAGGAAAAACTCCCTCAGTTGACAGGAGGAAGAAACCTTGAGAAGAACCAGACTCAAGGGGCAAACCCATCCACATTTGGGTGAAACCATAAAATACAAACCATATCAGAAAATTTTATGACAGTCGAACATGTTGTCCGGTTGGTTATACCACAACTGTAAGTCCTAGATAACTGCAGCAAGTCTTCATCACCAGCAGCGAAAAGTCATCCCCATAGTAACCAAATGCAGATCTAAGCCCATAGGGTTCTTTATCAGCAGGAGGAACGAGGGGCTTTCAAGATGAGAACTCCAGCCAGCATCAGCACACCAGGACAGATCACAGGACTCACAGAGCAGAAGGATCAGGAATATCAGGATCACTGGCATCCAAGGAGTAGCATGTGTACCTCAGCCAAACACAGAGAGAGAGGAGGAAAAAAGGGTGATGGGGTGGAGAAAGAGAGGTTGTTAGGTATTCTTATTGCAGTGTAATGGTAAAAGAAGAGTTTATTAGTGCTGGGTGAAAGTAGGGCCTCCTGCATGACTAATTGAGGCAGCATAACTAAAAAGAGAGAAACCAGAAGGAAGGCAGACATGAGGGCACCCTGTAACGTTGGGCAATCAGCCACTTCACTGTCAGCGGAATAATAAAATAAAAATCAAATTTAAAAAATATAATAAAAAAGACAAACACAAAAATTTTTTTGGTCTATTTTGGCTTTCCATACACCTGTAACTGGACATAACAGACAGACGGTTAGTACTGAACCTGAGTGGTCATCCCCTATAGAGGGCAGTATACAATCCACCCAGATTTAAAGCACACCTACTTTCTTCTTCCATTGTATTTGGTGTTTAACTTCATCAGCGGTTTGCTCTCTGATTGGTTTGTCGCGGCGCGTCAATGGTGTGTCTGCCGCTCCGGGAAGAAACAAAACTCCGGAACTGAACACACACACACACAGAATCGCTTTACACGGACATACAGAAGCTCATCTATTTCCAGTCCAAGCCGATAACCGATGGCTCAGTGCGCGTGTGGAAACTCGGGTTCTCTCTCTAACAGCTGCGGTAACAAGCCGAGGAAAGTCGCCATCATCACCGGCATCACCGGCCAGGTAAGAGATTACGTCACCGACACAGTAAAGAAGAAACCTGGGCCATTTCACATTGCGGCACATGGGCGATCTGATAGCTCTACTTTCTGATGTTCGGTCACGGAAGTGCTGCTCAGTGGGGTAGTGCCGGAGAGCTGGGAAAGAGGGTGGATAGGAACCAGGAAGAGAACACCTGTGTAAGCCCTCCTGCCGGTGGGAGGTGCAGGATCATTCTTCTGGCTTTTCAGAATTATTAACGCAGAACTCTCAAGAACATGGATTCTATCCGGAATCCTCTTATAACCAATGAAAAGTTTGCTCGTGAGGTTTAATTGTGTGACATGCAGTCAGACTAGTGGTTTCCTGCCCCCATCTGCTTACACTCCACTCCCCACACAAGGGTGTTGTTTCACATCCCCATACAGGACTCATACCACACTGAGCAACACCAGCTGATTAAAAAGATACATAGTATCGGCGTACAATAGCAACAGCGACATTTAATGAATGATTCACGTCATCACGGCTTTGGACACGTGGTACACTGAAGCGCAATCACTGCCCAATCACAGCCAGCGAGGTGAGGGACTGAGGGCGTGCCTTCAATCTAAAGGAACTTGCTTTTTAGTTTCCCATGGTGCGGTGGGGCCACGTCACTTCCGCTTAGCAACGGCCCGCCGCCATGTTTACTCGGTGAAAACAAATGACCCATCAGTCAACAAGCACCTCCGGCAAAGGGTCACACAGACAAGCTTGACGAGTCTTCTAGACAGCATTTTGAGGAGAAGTTGAGGTAGCAAGTGGACGGACTGAGTGCACTGAGAGATGAAAAATGGGTGAATGACCCAACCGGATGTGCAGTGGTTGCTAGCTGACGTTAGCATGAGTCAGTCAGAGCTGTTCAGTTGCTAAACAAGTCTGTCAGCATGCACCAAGGCGGCGTGGATGATTGGAATCTGGCTATTCGTGAATTACCTGATTAATTACTGACTTCAGGATTCTGGCCGAATGATATGAATATATATACATATGGTCATGCCTATAAAAAGAAGATTTGACACACATGATAGAAGACTTGTGTTAGGAACCATCTTCTTTAGACCTCACCAGTTCCTCATGCCCGTAGATGTGTGAAAGACCGAACAGATTCTATCAGTCGCAGTTTCAATGTTCAGTACTCTAAATTCGTAAGCGGGTCATATCGTTATTCTGTGAACAAAAATCAAGCTCATATAGTTCCTAAAAATGGTTTTACTTAAATGACTTTCGACTTCTTAAATCAAAATAGGAAAACCTGTACATAAAAACAAGCCTAATGATGCTGTGGGCTCCCAGCCATGTCTATTGCCATATAGTCATGAGTGTGTTGATTTACTTTACAGCAGTGCACACAACCATGCCTTTTGTAAATAGGCCATGAAAGACCAATAAATCTTTTACTGTTGGATGATTAGGGGAAGCGGCCTTGAAGTCTGACCAGTGTTTTTCTGCATTTGCTTCACCTTTGGGTGGTGTAAAGGTTAGCACGTATGCCTCACAGTAAGAATGTCCTGGGTCCGAGTGCTCGGCTCTGTCAGTTTTGTGTGGCGTTTTCATGCTCACTTCATGTTTGTATGGGTTTCCTCTGGGTGTTCGTGTTTCCTCCCACGATTCAAATGCACATTAGGTTAATTGGCTGGTCCAAAATACCAAAATGCAGGTGTGAATGGTTGTCGGGCAAACTGTTCAGGGTACACTCTGCCTTCGGCTTGTGTACATTTGTGTGCAAATATTTAAAAGGGTGTCCAAATGACGTTTACATTTTCCACTGTTATAATTTTACAGTCTTTGTAATCTTTATAGGTTAAGCATAATTTATTCTTCTCTGACATGAGGGCACAACATGAACCCCTGAGAAGAAGGAGCTTATAGGTGTAATGTTGCCTCAGCTTACCTTTAAGTTTACCCTGAAGACTTTAAAGTTGTAAATCATCTGTTTTTAATACAGGATGTACTCCTGGACTTGGTTAATCATGTTTTTTTTTTTAATATAATGTTCTTTACAAGCCAAAACCAATAGATAAATGTCTGAAGTGGTTGGACTGTCATTTCAAGGTTTAGATTACATGTTGACCGCAATCTGTTTTGTAACTTCTTAAGGGTGGATAAATCGGAAGTAGCCGAAGCCCCAGTGTTGCTGCTCAGTCACATGATTCGGTTGACTAGAAATTTGACTTGGCTAACACATGGTAGCTTTATCTGTTGTATAAAGAGCCGTTAACAGAAGTGGAATTTAGCAAAACTAAGCTACTGGCCAACAGGACTAGTGAAATTACGAAACTACTAGTCCAACTTCATATTTACTGGTTAGGAACACTACACTAGATCTTCTTTGCCTATTGGATTTGTCAGGTCGCCAGCAGGATGACTTGCTAGCTAACTTCACTCGCCCTACAGATCTTTGACTCTTCCACCCCTGCGCTGATAACCAAACAGACGAGTCCTAAAAATGTTCACTTTCCAGGCTACTGAGATGTCCGTACATGGTCTGTGATTGTCCTTGCACAGGTCGCACTGTACTCAAACTGCCATGGTGGATTTTATGTTGGGCTAATTTGTGTTCTTTTGCTGATGTTTGAGTAGACATGTGGCCTGGAGAGCTAAGACAATATTTAACCAGTTCCAGGTTTGTTCTGTGTCATCTTTTATTAGGGTTTGGTTAACGGTGAGTTCTGCTACACTAGACGTTTTTGCCTTGTGTTTTTTATAGTGCATTGAGCTTTAGGTTACCAGACGTCAGGGCTGAGTGTTGACTCATGATTACGCTTCATTTCACTATACCTGCTCTACAGAATGTAATTTTACATTCCAGTAGAGCAGGTATAGTGGGGAGGGAAACAAAGAAAAGGTGTTCCCAATTCAACTCTTTAAAGAGATTTTAACATTTAAATGTGGTTGTAAATTGTCTTCTGTAACCTGAAGGATTTGACTGCTGTTACCGAATTTGAATGCTGATATAGAATCCGCTATGTGGTACTTCTCAACATTTGGAAATTTCTACTAAGGAAAGACTCCTCACTCATTCTAAACACAGGTGGCTGGCTCATGTCTCCCCACGTGAAATTAATTAATTTGATTAATTTCAATGAAATTAACAAAAAATTAATTGTGCATGGAAACTTTCCACATTCTGTCACGCTACAACCACAAACATAAACGTATTTTATTGGGATTGTATCTGATAGACCAGCACAAAGTGGTGCAATATTGTGAACTAGAAGGATATTCATTTCGTTTACAAATAAAAAATCAGAAAAGTGTGGCATGCATTTGTATTAGTCTGTTTTCTTTGTCCCTGCTGAAGAAAAGCATCCTCACCGCATGATGTTGCCACCACCTTGTTTCCCGGTGGGGATGGTGTATTCAGGGGGATGGGCAGTGTTAGTTTTTCACCACACATAGTATTTTGCATTCCAGCCAAAAAGTTACATTTTGGTCTTATCTAACCAGAGCACCCTCTTCCAGACGTTTGCTGTGTCCCCCACATGGCTTGTGGCAAACTGCAGACGGGAATTCTTACTGCTTT
>JBCNYG010000001.1:18985689-18996247 GCA_039654305.1 Porochilus rendahli
AGTGACAACCCGCTGATAGTGGGGCTTGAACCCCCGACCTTGGGATCAGTAATCCAGCACCTTAACCACCAGGCCATGTAATTTTTATGTAATAATAAATTTATGTGAAAGTGCATTGTGGCATTAAAAAAGGAGAATTCTGAGGACCTCAGAAAAAAGTTATTACTGCTGATCAGGCAAGTAATCAAGAGTTAGATGCCACCAATCTACAGAAAGACAGATTTTGTACAAATTTAAGACAACTTCTGTAAGAATGATCACTCCAAGAGAAATGCTTTCAATATTTGGTGAGGTCACAAAGAAACCTTGAACCGTCGGAACATGGTGATTTTTAAGCAAATAAAAGCCTTTCTCACATTGGATAATGTTAATGTTCATGACTCCACCATTAGGAGAAGACTAAACAACAGTGGTGTGCATGGCATGGTTGCAAGGAGAAAGCCAGTAAGGACATTACTGCCTATCTGCAGTTTGCCAAATATGACATTGACAAGCCAGAAGGATCCTGGAAAAATGTGTTGTGAATAAATAACAAAAAAGTAAATAAATGAGAAGTTGTATGCTTGGAGAAATAGAATACAACATTCAAGTACATTACCTTTATCACATCTCTGAAACATGATAGTGATAGCATCGTTGTTAAAACTTATTTTACTGCTTCTTTGCCAATGAAATCTGATTTATACCACCAAATTTTGTCCATCAACATACACACAGCAAGACAACATCCCTAAGCATACAAGTCGCATACAAGTATTTTTATTTTATTTAATTGCATTCTCTGTGTCTACTTTTAGGACTAAAGCTAATGATGCTTTAGGTCATATATGCAGAAATATGGAATGTTTTAAAGGGTTCACAAACATTCATACACCACTGTATATAGGCTAGACAGCAGCGTTAAATTTGAAACCAGCGGATATCTGGCTGCTGAGGTCTAATTACTACTGGTTGGTTGCACTACAGTGTTAATGAGACTTATCCCCATCTAATTAAACAACAAAACAGCTTATTTTCCATTGCCCTGTTTTCTTCTAAAATGTCTTTCCATCTAGACTGCAAAAATGAAAGTTTAGCACGTTAAACTATCTTGAATATATTCAAAAAGGTCTTGATTTTTCTTGATTATTAAACCTATTGACCTCTAGATTGGAATCAACTTATTCAGTCAAGTCAAATGATCTTTACATACGGCAAGATAATTTCAATGGTATTAAGACATTTTCTTTTCAAATGCTATTTTCTTTTCTAATATTGTAACAAATCCTTTTTTGCATTGTACAGTGCCAATTTGATCTTACTTTGAGTTACTTTTTCCTATGCTGATATCTGCATCATATGTGTCCCAAATAATAAAAACTCACCATGCACTGATGACAACTGTGTAACAGACAGTTACTCATCACGAAGCCACAATTTACCTGTTAGTAAGTTTATAACTCATGTTCTTCCAAGATGCAGTCATTAATGACATATGTCTAACTGAAAATATTAAATCTAACTGGATAGATGTAAGAAGTGAATTTGAGAGCCAAGTCATTTGCCCCATAGAAAGTGGCATGGCTAACAAAAACAGCAAAAAATATTAATTATAATGGGGCATTGTGGTGATTTCCTCACAGTAAGAAGGTCAAGGGATCAAGCACCTTGGTTAACAAAGACATTTCTGTGTGGAGTATGCATGGGTTTTTTCCAAGTGTTTTTACATTTACATTTACATTTACAGCATTTGGCAGACGCTCTTATCCAGAGCGACTTACAATTATTTTTATACAACTGAGCAATTGAGGGTTAAGGGCCTTGCTTAAGGGCCCAACAGTGGTGATAGTGGGGATTGCTCCGTTGACCTTCGGATCAGTAACCCATCACCTTAACCACTAGGCCACCACTGCCCTAGTGGCCTTACACAGTCCAAAACAAATGCAGATAAAGTTGACTTGCTATTCCAAATTGTGCCCGAGTATGAATGTGAGTGTGAAAAGGTTCTTCAGGGAGCAGGAAACCATCACATTCTAAAGGAAACTAGAATGCTATGGGTTACTGATCAGAAGATCATGGTTCAAGTCCCAGTACCATCAGGCTGCCCATGTTGGGCTCTAAAGTAAGACCCATAACTCCCAGTTTCTCAGTTCTATAAATAAGATTAAAATGTAACTCTTTTTGGTGAGTTATCGAAAAATATTAATTATAATATATTATAATAAGATTTGTTAGAGCCATGCTGTTACAGGAAATTAATTTACACATTCCGACTTATAAATAATGAGTTCCTGTTAGCAGCTTTAACACTTTAATTAGGGAACATAAAACCCTATACATACATTATAATATCATAATTTCTAAATAGGGTTCCTTCTTTCATAATGCAATTAAAAAGATTAAACTTTATAAAATATCTTAAATTATATGCAGACATGTTACCACATATCCAAGTTGACAGTTCTGAAACATATTTAACAATGATCTACCCCAAAGGAAATTTGCCAGTGGACGTGAAAAGTTAAGCATCAAACCACCTAAAACACAAGCTTTCTCTGGAGGGACATAGTGAATGTAAGTTTAGAGCTCTGTTTTGAAATAATGTTTCCAATAGCTTAGGTCAGAACAAGGAGAGTAAATAAGGAAGCTAATCCAGATAATGAAGGAACACAAGGGTAAGGAGATAAGAGCAAAAGCACTGAAATTGTTACTGGAAAGAGGCGAAACTGAGCACTCACATCAATATAATTGGCATTGATGTAGTCAGAGTTCGGATCCCCAAGGAGTGGGTGCAGCTTCACACGGTGACGGTCATCTAAAATGTGCACACATACACAAACACCAATGTAATATTCATTACATTACACAATAATACATCTCTTTTAATCAACATAAAACTGTAACTGGCTTACATAAATGCAAACCCTTAATAAGTGGTTGTTACAAATGTTTATGCATCAAGACATTTATTTTCCTGTGTTTAACATCATTTTTGTCAATAAATTCTAAAAAAAAAAGCTTACAGTCCATCAGAGTATCATGTCTTCCCTTCGTTTTATCCTTCTTCTTTGTGACATCCCAGCCTTCAAAGAAGCTCTAGGGCAAAAGAAAAAACAGATATATTTTTTTAGCTTCCTACATAGAAATGTGCATGAAATAATTACTTAGCTGCCAGTTAAACTTTATATTTTTTAGTCAGTAACAACCATTTCAGTTTCTGTGGACCACTAAAATCTACAATGGGTCAAGCTTGAGCTTCAGAAAAATAATCTTCAAAAAGCTTCCCAACATGATATTTCTTTCTTTTTTTTCCATGTGAGACCAAGAGGAAAAAGAACACAATTTATAATGTCATAAAAATCACATTTTTTCTTCATTCTTCAGGAGCTCCTGTGTAGCCATGGCAATGCTCTAAAATAAATGCTCATTAGCCATAGTCCCCCTGTGAACAACCCAGCATGCTCCATCCCTCATAGTGCTCTTCAAAAATACCAAAGGCAAAGAGGAGAATTTAGTCTGATAAATCACTATGCTGTCATTCGGTTAAAGGCAGAGGGGAGATTTTAAGTTTAATTTTCCCCTTCGACCCTCTGTCTCTCTGTCTTTCACCAAAATCTCAACCAATTTTTAAAACACCCTAATAATTAACAAAGGTTAGGATTACACACTGATATAAGTCCATATGGATCTTCATCAGCAGGCATGAGGGGTGCAAGACTATTAAGTGCTATATAAATTAAAAGCAGCAATTTACAATTGATTCGAAAATTAATTGGTAGCCAGTGCAGTGTAAATAAGATAGGCCATCTGAGCTATATTATTTACATGAGCTTCAAATGAAAGACCAGGGTCAATAGTCACCCCAGGTCCTTTACTGCTACACATGATGAAACTGAAATGCCATCCAAACTTACTAAATAATTAGAAGCATTATTTCTAGCATCATGTGATCTGAGTACAAGTACTTCTGACTTATCAGAGTTTAATAAGATGAATTAATAAACATTTTATTAAGCTGTTGTCTCTCATCAGGCTTTGCTGAAATATATGTGTATCTTCAGTATAACAATGAAACTAATACCATGCTCACGAATAATATCACCCAAAGGGAGCATGTATAGAGAAAAAAGCAGCAGGCCTAGTACAGAACCCTGTGGAACACCAAACTTAACATTGAAACATACAGGGAAATCCGGCTTGGGTCACAACACTAGACAAAGGTGGGGTACACCCTGAACAGCTCATCAGTCCACCACAGGGCCAACACACACACACACACACACACACAAACACACACACAGACACACACACAGACACACACACAGACACACACACACACAACCATCCCCACTCACACTCGCACCTAGGGGAAATTTGGAACACCCAATTAGCTCAATGTGCATGTATTTAAACTGTGAGGGGAACCAGAGTACCTAGAGGAAACCCACACAAGCAAAGGAAGAACATGCAAACTCCACACCTGTGTCCTGTTCTGTGAAATATTGAGTATATTTTTGAATACCAGTAAAAAATATATTTCTTACTTTGGAGGCTTTGCAATGGATTTCTATCAAATATTCATTACTACCAATGACTTCCCATAATTATTGCCAAGGAAGTCTTCTGCAAGGGGGCCATAATTCTTTTATGTGCTAAAGACCTTTTGAAATGTACATACTAAATGTACATACTTATTCAGAGCCACATAAAAGCCCTTCAAATCAAATACACATACTTTAAATTTGATTAATATATATACTTATCTAACTAAAATTAAACTCTATTTAATTTGTAGAGCTTTGAAAAAAACATGTTGCTTAGTAGGTAATTTTTCCTCCTCCCAGCTCCAGGGTCACCTGTTTAATCATGACTATATGCTATTTTTATTGCATGTTCTAGCTACGATATT
The DNA here is from genome assembly GCA_039654305.1 of Porochilus rendahli. Taxonomy (NCBI): domain Eukaryota; kingdom Metazoa; phylum Chordata; class Actinopteri; order Siluriformes; family Plotosidae; genus Porochilus; species Porochilus rendahli. The sequence continues at coordinate 18,990,578 of JBCNYG010000001.1, forward strand.
TCAATAGTGACACAACTATAAAATGTATACTGACTAATGTAAAATTCACCTAGTTCTGTGTGTTTGTGTGTAAGCATGTGTGTGTCCTTGACAAAGTTTTGTTAAGTATGCCTAATGGGACGGAACTGGAGTACCCGGAGTAAACCCACACAAGCACAAGGAGAACATACAAACTCCACAGAGAAACGCCTGAGCCCTGGAATCGAATGCAGGCCTTCTTGCTGTGAGACGGATGTGCTGACCACTGCACCACTGTGCCCCGCATTGATCATTCAATAAAAAACTAATAATGTGTATTAAATAGTTATTCATATGCCATTGCAGTATGGAGTAATGTATTAAATGTGTTGGAACAGTGAGGGTGTGAAGTATGGGCAAGCATTTGATAAGTGTGTTTAGGCTGAGCAGTATAGTGCCTGTATTACACTGTGGTCCAGTCAGACAAAACATCTTTACTCTAAACAGATGACTGACACCAAACTCCCATGAGACTACAGCTCTTACAACCTGACATCTGCTGCCATGAACACTGCTATCCACTCCAATGCTGCCAGTTTATTAATATTTCTCAGTGGAGTTGCTGACACCACACTAAGCACAAGTGCAGTTCAAGCTTTGTTAATTAATTGATGAAATCTGTAGGGACGGCTATGAAATATTTATGAATACAGGAAATCTGTAAAGCTAGCCTTCTCTTTCAGCCTTGCCATAAGTGGTACTTTATATTGGATTTAGTTTAATTCTAATGTGAATGTAAGTGTCATTGCAGCATCTCAGGTAGGCTTGTGCAATATAGATTTTTCCCCACTTGCATTTAGCCATCAAAATAGTGTGCCTAATGATGTAGTCATCTTAGCCTAAAGTCTAGAGTTTGAAAAAAGTAGCATTTCCACCAATTCAGGTTTAAGGAGAGTACATGTGAAAATAATAATTAACATCTGTTCATGGCAGCACAAATCACAAAAACTGCTCAAAGTGTTTGAGCATGTCTGTGATAAGAGGTGCATGGGTGTTTTCTGTTTATTCAATAATAAATAAACATCTTTTAAATTTGTAGCAGACATTGTAAATCCTATTTACATAGTTTTTCAAACATGATTGGGTAGGCAAGCATTTTACCCTCTTTAATACAATGTTTACATAACTTGCAGACATTTCCCTATAGTGGTGTTTGGAAATTTGTGAGGCCTTATTTTACGAGCTAACATTGTAAGTTTCATACAAGACTTGATAGTAGATAAAAAAATAAACTAATGAGATAAACAAAAATTTATACATGATTACTTATTTATTCACTGAAAATTGTCCAATAACATTAAATTTTGCAGTTACATTTTGTCACGTTACAACCACAAAGGTGAATGTAAGTGTGGGATTTTATGTGAGAGACCAACACAATGGAAAATGATACAGAGATTTCAACATTTTTTTACAAATAAAAGTGAAAAGTGTGGTGTGCATTTGTAATATGAAACAATATGATATTTACCACAGCTACATAATCATAATTTTGTACGCAAAGTTGGAAAATAACATTATTGGTATGGTTGTTCTGCTAGAAGGTGAATCTCGGCCAGGTTTCAAGTATTATTATTATGTAGACTCTAACAGGTTTTCTTCCTTCGTCCTTTCCCCTGTATTTGGCCCCATCCATTTTCCCATCAACTCTGACCACCTTCCATATCCCGGCTAAAGAAATTGATTCTCATAAAATTCATGTTTCACAGTGATGATGGTGTGTTCAGGGTGATATGCAGTGTTACATTTCAACCACACACTGCATTTTGCATTAAGGCCAAAAAGTGGTCTCATCTGACCACAGCAACCAGAGCACATGTTTGCTTTGGCCCCCACATGGCTCGTTATGGCTTTCTTTCAACAATGACTTTCTTCTTGCCACTCCTCCATAAAGCCCCGATCTCATTTGGGCAGTAATGCCTAATAATGGACACAATCCAATACATTTTTAGGTCAGGAGTAGGCATGAGGGGTCTGCGACCAAAATCGTAGACCATATCGCTGACTGTGAGTGAGGAATCCACCCATTGAGGACAATCATCCCGATTTTGAAACCTGTTTCCAAATTTTGGACGATTACATATGATGATCTACAAACTGGTGACTCTCGCCAACTATCTGCAATTATATTTCTAACAGTCTGACACCATTGAGGTTGATCACAGATAGTCACAGATAGAACTGAGGACTTAGTTGTAGACAGTCTCAGACCTAGTTGCCCACCATCAGAGATTTTCATCTGAGCATTACTTTATTTGAGTCAATTAGGACATCACTTACACAGTTGTGGTTGGCCTGAGACAGTCGCCAACTCAAAAAAATCACGGGCAGTCGCCTAAAAATTGCTCAAATAAGATTGGGCCTTACAGGTCGGATTTGGGCATGCAAAAGTAATAGTGAACAGATTCATCACCTTGAACTGTCGATCTCTGCAGCTCTTCCAGAGTTACCATGGGCCTCCTAGCTGCTTTTGTGATCAGTGCTCTTCTTGCCTGGCCTGTGAGTTTAGGTGGACAGCCATGTCTTGGTAGGTTTGCAGATGTGCAAAACTCTTTCCATTTTTAGATGATGAATTGAACAGTGCTCTGTGAGGTATTGAAAGCTAAAGACTTTTTTATAACTTAACCCTGTTTTAAACTTCACTACAACTTTATTCCTGACCTGTCAGGTGTGCTCCTTGGGCTTTATGATGCTGTTTGTTCATGAATGTTCTCTAACAACCTTCTGAGGCCTTCACAGAACAGCTGGGCCGTTTCACCGTGAAGGATGTTACATTTGTCCACTTCAACAAAATAAAACAAATGACATAACAACACTATTGAAGCTGTGGGTAGGCATCTGCGGTGAATCAAAGACAAGAAACCTCACACCCCATTGTCTTAGAATTCATCCACTATGGTGGATGTAGGTGACTAGAACACTTCATCTGGTCATAGGCAGAGAAAATATTGTGTTCGTGTTATGCATAAACTAATTTCTGAAAATATTTGAAAATAATTATTGCCTGGTCAGGTCCCATTTTACATGAAATTGCCCAGCTATATTTATACTGAGATTAAATTATACACAGGTAGACTTTTTAGGTTTCATCTGTAGGTAAAAGCTTGCACTGGATTTTATATAGGGGTATCAGAGTAAAGGGGAATGAATACAAATGCACACCACACTATTCAGATTTATATTTCTAAAAAAAATAATAATAATAAAAAACTACTTGAAAACCATATATCATTTTCCTCAACAATTATGCAACACTTGTGTTGGTCTATTACATAAAATCCCAATAATATACATTTATATTTGGGAATGTACATGTGTTGGGTGCTTTCAATCGTTTGAATCACATTCAGGTGTGAGTTGGTGCCGTTTTATTTAAATAAGGATCTGTCAAAGTATGACCTTTACAACACATGATTGCGGAAGTATATCATAGTGCAAACAAAAGACATTTGCGAGGACCTCAGAAGAAAAGTTGGTGATGCTCACCAGACTGGGAAAGGTTACTAAAGAGTTTGAATTCCACCAATCTACTTTATAAAAGAAACCTTGGGCAACTTCTAACATGTAAAGGCTCTCTATAATGAAAGGTAAAGGATAATGTTAATGCTTTTGGGATTACCATCAGGAAAACACTGAAAAGAAATGGTGTGTATGGCAAAGTTACAGGGGAAAAGCATCTGCTCTCCAAAAGAAAAAAGAAAAAATCATTGCTGCTTTCCTACGGTCTGTTAGATCTCAGAAGGCTTAATTTTGAATTATAAGTTTCAGGCGATCGTTTTATTCATTATAATTCATTTTATTCAAATGATTCATTAATTTTATTCATATGTCATTTGCTGGTTTTGAGAAACAGTATTTTGTGGTTTTTTACTAGTAACCTATAATAGCATACTATATTAACATTGTTAAAGTGCCAAATCATGTAGAGAAGTTTAATCTTAGGCTACTTGATGTCATTAGTTACTTTTTGAACATCTGTTTCACTTACCTCATACTCCTGTTTAAATCCATAGCCCTCTGCTGTCTTCATCTGGTTGATATGTTGCAGGAGGTCAGCTACACGTACAGCAGGGTGAAGCTGCCCTGTGTGGTATGGAGAGCCCTTACTTCCACAATGTCTCCGAGGTGATCCACCCAGCAGACTGCTTGACTCATTCATGGAGCTACGTGGGTCACCTGAGGAGAAGCATTTATAAATATGCACATACTCATACTTGATTACCCTACACTAGGTAGTAAAGGATGATCAACATGTTCTCTGCCATGTGTTATATTTGTTTTAGTTCCTGTACATAATGTAACATGAGTGTGAATATCATCATTAAGTGTTATACAATTGAAATCAAGCAAATTAGTAAAAATAAATTAGCAAAAAAGATTAAATCCACATATTGGCACACCCATCCTGTGTCACCATACCATGGACTCTGTAGCACACTCTGGTCTGCAGCTAGACAAGGACTTCTGGGATGGCTGCCTTTAACTCCCATCGGGCACAACAGCAGTGCCGCAAGTCCTAGCTTACACACACATGGCTGGTAGCGCATCAAGCCAGACAAATTATGAGACTATTTAAATTTTTTATTTGCTTCACCTCAGTGCAAGGTATAAGTGTTTTTTTGTTTACTTGCTTGCATAGGATCATGTTTTCTGTTTGTTTGATGAATTTCCTTTATGTGTAGAACTTGTATAAGATTGCGTGCATTTCTTTGGTTTCCAGCTCAGCTCGTCCTTGAATCCTTACTATTAAAACATCTTTAAAATTCTGCATTTGCATCTCTCTCCTTCTACACTCTTAAGCAGGGTTCTGTGCTCTTCAGCACCCTACAGACGTGACAGATATGCAGTAATACTTGGAAAAGTAAGCAAGACAGCTTTGAGACATGCCGTTAAAGCTTCATTTTGATCAAGAAAACTTCTTTGCACATCATCTATTAATCATTCCCTGAACAGACTCTTGGGCCAGATTAATTATTTCTATTTTTGCCCTATTTTACATCTAGTATAGTTTTACCAGCACTGCAATGATAGAAAAAAGATGGGCTAAAATTAAAAAAACACATAATTCTAATTCTGCTGGAAATATATTTCAGTAGCCTTTAAGCTCAGCACTTCTCCTCTCATGTTAAGATGTGTGGATTAAAGGTGCTTAGTGGTCCAAGGAAAGAGTTCATAGTTTGAAGCCTGGACTCATGCAGGGGGTGATGGAGGAGAAACGAGTCATTAGAACAAAACTGCTGCCCACCTGGTTGAGCAGAAAGAAAATAGTAAACCACAAACAGAGCTGTATTCACTTAAGTGTGGGTCAGTGAACTCAACACTAAATGGTCTGTATATGCAACCTGAGTGAAACGTGGCATGATGTTTTTTTCCCCCACACTGTAATTCTGGGGTTGTAAAATGCATGACAAATGTATGTGATTATGCAGTACCACACAGTGGGTAAGTAGAAGCCACAGACAAATAACACTGAGTGAATGATGCTTTTAATACAAGAAGACAGTTTGTGATCAGAATTGCATACTTCATGTGTCTATGTGTCTTTCATTTATTACAGTGTGTCTGTGAGTGTGTGTGTGTGTGTGTGTGTGTGTGTGTGTGTGTGTGTCCTTACCTTTTTTTTTCATTCATATATATCCCTCATATTGAGAC
>JBCNYG010000001.1:19068306-19081704 GCA_039654305.1 Porochilus rendahli
TATTGGCACATAATAAGGGGCTCCTTGAAGAAATTCAAAACCTTGTGGGACTCTTTTCTTGATTATGTTATACAGTTTGACCTTTCTTATTCATCAGATTAATATTTTAAGAAAACTTGGATTAATACTGCAGGCAGTTGAAAGTACAGTGTTATTGGCAAGTACAGTGGTAGCCAGGTGGTAGGGTGCTGGATGTTCCGAAGGTCGGAGGTTGAAGCTCCACAATCAGAGTTGTTATTGCTGCCCTAACCACTGGGTCACCACTGCAAACAGCCAAACCTAAACAACCAATAGGGTCTTTTTGTCATTTTAGCCCAAAAAACAGCAAGATTTTGCAATTAAATCACAGAAGTTTTGCTTCTACTTATACGTACTGCTACTTAATTCAAGCTGCTTCAGAAAAGATTCAGATGACACACCAACCAATATACAGAAAGCCTCTGAGGCTCTGGGTTAAAGTACTACTTTAACTTTACACCGGGAGCTAAAAGTAAAGCAAGCTGAGAGATTATGTTTGTAAAAATAAAATATGTTACACAAGGACAGCTGTACACATCTGTTTTCTAGAGAAAAAACTAAAGACTGCTATATCTCTTCCAGAAAATAATCTTTCTTTTTTTCTTTTTTAATGGAAAGTCAGAGGCTTCATTTATATTCAAAGGTTGTCACCTGACTAGGCCTTTGCAGCTATTTGAGCTACTGAACTATTAATAACATAATTAGGCATTAAAGTCAAAAGAAGTCTCTGATGATGTAGTAATAAAGAAATCTTAGTGCTGTGCTTTTTCTCATTAACCCCTGGGTGTGTTCTGTATCCCAGAGTATTTCTCCATAGTATTGTAGCACTGTATGACCCTTTGCTCCTCCTGATACATGTAAAATTCCTTCAGGGAAAGGAAAAAAGCAATAAAGCCTAACCTAGTCAGTCAGGCTGGTCTAAAAATAATATTAACTCCATTACTCCCCAGGACAGATTCAATAAATACCAGCCTGGGATTCACTTCCAACCAGTGTGTATTTGCACATGCTGTGTTTGTACAGGCAGGAATTTTGGTATCATTCTTATATATATATATATATATATATCTGTGTGTGTGTGTGTGTGTACCTTTTCATATTGTAGTTATGCTTTAGTAATCCTGCTTCATATTCAATACCTTAACTTTGAAACAATGGAATGTAAAATGAGACGATCATGCTAATTAAAGGGATAATAAGCTTCTTGTTAGCATAGGCAAAAGTTTTGTGAATAGCATGCAAAAGCCTCAAAGCACTACAATCCAAAGATAAAGAGCATTACATTTTGAAAATACAGCCAGTATCTCAAACATGCAGTCACAGTTCTTTGAACGTGTCCCACCAGCCCAATCTGTTGTGCTTAATTTAGATGCAGTGATGCATTTTAAATTGGACCTCCTGTCCATGTTGGCCATATCAGAGAGACCATCAGCAACCTGCTGCTGTGGGAAGGCAGCCATGTCCTAAACTGTCTTACACAGTATTTTTTATTTTTTTTTCAAAATAGTTGCACAAGAAAACATTTTACCCTCTTTGATAGAGTACATGCAGATAAAAGTATATATACAAGAAATAACATATAAAATCATATTTCAAATTAAATAAATACAAACTAATCAAACACATTTTTATCAGATTAGGTGCCATTGATTAAAATTTTTTTCGGGTATAACCTGTCCTATTTAATACTAATATCTAGTTTTTTTTCTTTGCCACTGCTATGCGTGGTGTCATTATAGCAAAAGATAAAAAGCTTTCAGAAAGGCCTCCAGAAAAAATAAATAAATAAAAAAAGTGGATGCCTTTGAGACTGGTGAGGGAATAAAGAAGATTAATTAGTTTGAAATAAATCGCTGGTATTAATTTCAAATGACCAAATAACTTCAAATTTTGGCTGCTCCAGCAAACTCATCTCAATAGCAAATACTCCTGTGCAAAAATAAATAAGTAAAATAATAATAATAAAAAAAATTAAAAACCCACACAATTTTATCACAGTTAACACTTGCAACTGTTTATGTGAAAGTGCATATAAGTGCAATTATAAATAGACTGGATAAATTTGACCTGCAAGCGAGGTGTGCCAGAAAAAAAGCCTTTGCTGTAAAAAAAAAAACATTAGAGAAAGAATACAGTTTATCAGTGAACACACATGCAAGGACAACGCGTTCTGGAACAATGTGCTCTGAACAGACAGATTAAAGAGTTGGCTGGCCACAGTCGCAGTACACACATGTACAGGAGAAAAATGCTATAACAAAACTGTGGAGATTGGAAATAATATGGGTTGGGGTTACTTTACTGCCTTAAGGCCTGTGGACAGCTTGCAGTAAATGATTTAACTATGAATTCTGCATCATAACAAAAAATGCAAGACGATAATGTGAGTCCATCGGTCTAAAAGTTGATGTTGAACTGAAGGTAAACCAACAGGATAAATAAAGATTAAAAAGGATTTGAAAAGGTCAGTAAATAAAAGAAAGTCCTCAAACATCTTGCAACTAAAGAGTGTTCAAAAATTTGGCTGGTGAAAAATCTTGCAAAAATGTCTACAAGAATTATTTCTGTTAAATGGGGATACACAAGCTTCTGAGGACAATGGCATACTTATGTTCTCCACAGAAAATATGGATCTAGACATTTATCCACTTATATCCCTATGAATATATGGATATCCCTATTCATGCACACACTGTTCCTCTTGAGGAGTGGGGTTACTGTCATGAGCAAAAGCCCTGCAGCAGTGAACAAGTGGTGATGTGGTAAGCTTGACTTGCTGGGAGCCATAGCTGCAAGTCAGCATGCAGACGGCAGGGAGAGAGAGAGAGTGGTCATCCTGGGATTGCAAACCAGCAATTCAGTGTGGCAGCACCCTTTGTGACTGAGCGGACCTATTTAGGGAGGCACTGATTACCTTATGGTTGGGGAGGGGCCTAGAAAAAGTATCCCAAACATAGCCTGCTCATACAAACATGGCCAGCATGCCACAGCTGGTGCGTCATCCACAATAGCGGTAGGAACAAGAAGTACAAAATAATCATTGCCTCAATGAATATTCGGAAACTACTGGACAGTGCTAAAACTAATCGACCAGAGAGAAGATTGACACTTATTGCCAAGGTGTTTAGGGATAATGAAATCGACATTGCTGCTCTCCAAGTCTTTCGTCTTGCAAGAGAGGGATAATTTTGTGAACTGGGTGGTGGTTATATATTTTTTGGTCCAGCAAGTCAGAAGATCATTGGGAATTTGAAGTCTGTCTGGATAATTAGACTTCCACTTCAACAAAGCTACAAAACTGCCTAATGCTATCAATGATCATATTCAAACACTGTACCTACCACTTTATGGCAGATGTCCAAAAGCAGCTTACCATAATTAATGTTAAGTTAATTAAATTCCACTCTCATTAATTCAAGTGAAGGAAAATAAGCATTTTATGAGGACTTAAAGCACAAGATTACTGGGGTGGGTAAATTTAACAAGCTTCTGCTGTTAGGTCACTTTAATGATCACATCACATGACCTGGTGTCATTGGCTGACATAGAGATGGAAGTAGCAATAGTAATGGTCTTCTTTTATCTATGCACACTGGACTCAATCATGTTATTATAAATACTCTGTTCAAACTGCCAAATAAACTGAAATATACCTGGATGCAGCCACGTTTAAGAAAGTGGCATCTTTTTGACTATACCCCCCCACCAACAGGATCTTTTGGATGTGTATATTAACCATGTGAAAAGTGGTGCAGAATGCTCAACAAATAACAGGATGGTCTGAATTTGCAGCCTTCACGGAGGCGAAATTCTGCCAAACCACCTAATAGCCTGGATATTACAAAGCTCAAGCATCTAGCATATGCCGCTGTCTTACAATCTACCCTAGATGCACCTCTGTGCAACATTAATATGAAGCCACCAGAGAACATAACCAATCACTGAAAAGCTTTACAAGAAACGGTTTATAACACTGCTCTGAAAACTTTGGGAAAGGTAAAACGCAGGTCAAAAGACTGGTTTGACGAAAATTATGGTAATATACAAAATTTTCTACACGCAAAAAAAGCAGCTTGTCAAGCTTTTCTTCAGCAACCAAACTCCCATGTAACCATGGATGCCTTTCTGCCATGCTAAATCAACCTTGCAGAAGCATCTTAGGATTATGAAAGATCAGTGTTGGGACAGTAAGGACGAAGTGTTATAACAATTTCCTGGTTGCAATAATTCTAGAGGTTTCGTAAAAGCTATCCAAGTTGTTTATGGCCTATGCAAACATGGCACCTCTCTGCTTGTAAATAAAGATGGCCCAATCCTCACTGACAAGACAGATCATATGCAAAGATGGCAAGAGCATTTCAACAACTGTTAAATAGACCTGGTACCATCATTGATGAAGTGCTTGGGAGAGTCCTCCCTCTATGGAAGAGGTGATTAAAGCAATTTAGCAATTTAAGCTAAATAAGGCAGCAGAATTTAATGGGATTTCATAAGAAATCTATATGAATTGTTCAAAGAAGTTATTCTCAGGTAATGGGAAGCTGCTGAGTTGCCACAGAAGTTCAAAGATGGAAAAGCTTGTGACTGTCTATAAAAACAAGGGACATAGAAAGGATTGCAATTGTAAGTGAGGGGTATCTCACTTTTTTCTGTGGCAGGAAAGTGTCTTGCTAAAATTATCTGTCATCGGCTAGTTAACAACATCTGCGATGCCATCCTTTCAGAAAGCCAGTGTGGCCTCAGGGCAGAATGAAGCACAGTTGATATGATATTTTTGCTATAACAGCCTCAGGAAAAATATATTGAGCAGCAGAAAGACCTCTACATCACATTTGTGGATCTGAACAAGGCATTTGATACAGTTGACAGAAGGGGGCTGTGGAAGTTATTATCAAAATTTAGATGTCCACCTAACTTGATCAAAATCATTTCTGAATTCCATGAAGGCATAGAAGTCCATACTGACATGTATGCAGAAATTTTTAATAAATTTTTCTGTAAACATTGGTGTCAAACAACGATGTGTCTTGACTCCAATGCTCTATTGCTTTTTGCGTTGATCCTGCCATCTCAGTAGATAACTTTCAGCTGAATATTGTCCCTAAATTTTGCTACTTGGGCAATACGATCACATCTACTTGACCCTTGAGTCTAAGATTTTAGTGTCGCATAAGAAGGGCTTGCTTTGCTTTTGGGCAGCTTCAGAATCATGTAGGGTCACAAAGCCTTTTACTTTCTACTAAGTGAAAGGTTTATAAAGCCATGGCCATAGCATCCCTTTTGTATGGCTGCGAGACATGGTGTTTAAACCAAAAGCATTTGTGTCAAGGACTGTTTCACAATTAGGATACTTTTTGGGTTCACAATAGCTCAAAAATAAAACTTCTGGATTGTGGGGTTTCTTGTTACCAGTCAACACCTTATGAGACTAGAATATTTTGTGTGAAGTATCAGAGCTACAGGTCTATTTGTGTCTAAATTAAACTGGGTAAGAGTATAACAGGTACAGGGTCTCTAGAATAGTTACATCTGCTTGTCGTGTATCAGACTTGTAAATAATTCACTGCATTAAGAATAAAGGCTCACTTAAAACAATTGTCTGAGCAGGCCTCATGCAATATTAGTTGTATATATTATTAACTGCATTGTATATATTATTAACTGCAGTAACAACAGCATCAGTGACAACCACTGTGATTTTCCGGAGAAGACATCTGATTTTACGGATATGCTTATCAAGATGATGTGAAACTCTGTACAGAAAGTGTTTCACATCCAATTCCAATTATATTTTTAGCAAGCTATACAGTACTATGCTGCTTTAGAAAAAGCAATTAATCTCTGAAAAAGCACTTTTGTTGTAGTTAGTAATTTTATTATTAACTGTGTTGTATATATTTTTAACTGCAGTCTCAGAAATGTGGAGATATTACATCAATACATAAAATGTCTTACATCGAAACTTGAAAAAGGCTAATATTGACCCTTTAACCTGAGAGGAAGAGCTTTATTCAGTAGAAATGTGGCATCAAAAAAGTATATTTTTTTCAGCAGAATCAAGCATTGGCTAACCAAAAGCACCATAGACAATGTCACAACCAAGAACCACCCAAACAAACTCATTTAGGATTTACCTGCCAGGTTTGTTGGTCACAAATTGTCCTACATAGCTATACAAGAGCCAGTAAACCATTTTCAGTCTTTATTTTGTTCCTGACCAAGTTTTGTATCTTGATAGAAGTATGTGATGGTATGTGCCATTAATCAATTGTTGTCGTTTGGTAAACACTATTGCTATATCACTATTAGCTGTACATCGTACATACCTTGAAACGGGATAGTCACCTGTTGACTTTTTGTACATGAGACTTTTTCTTTAGCAAGACAGTGAACATGTTGCATGTGTGCAAATATATAATTTATTTAATGTTGTGGGTTTTTTGTTGTTGTTTTTGTGTAGCACAGGCCAGATGTGCCCACCCTTGGATCCACGACTGTATGTAATTAATACATGTTTGAAATGTTTGGTTTTCATGCAGAGTTTTGGTTTGATGCAGAATTACAAACTAGGTTTATATATAAAAGGAAATCCATTAAAATGCTGATGTGAGCTCTGGGGTGAAGGCCACTTTGTCAACCTCTGGTGGGTTGTACGCCATCTGAAAAGAGGTGCACTTTGGGAGGGATACCACAAACTTACGAATGTCCTCCTGTTTTTGGGCCACCAGTACTTTGATACAGGTACTTTGCATGAGTATGTGCTGGGAGTCAAGGTGGTCAAAAGCAGACGAGTGCCAGGGTAAGGAGATGTCAGTGCAGGCACGGTGACATGCAGGTCTGATCCATCAACCATTACTCGGAAACTTGAAAAATGAGGGGCTAAACGATAACTCAGTTAAGGTTCTCTATCACAACCTCTGGGATGGAGGATGCCATGCTAGCTTCCACAGCAAGATTAGGGTTGGAGGCTGCTATTTCAGCCTCTTCAGGGTGCTTAGGAGTGAAAGCTGGCACATTAGTCTACACAGAAAGTTTGGTGTTGGAGGCTTGCCTTCACAGCAAGATCAGGGTTTGAGAAATTGAGATCTCTTTAGCCTCCTTGGGGTGCTCAGAAGTGTAGGCTGCTTTGTTAACCTGAGGAAGGCCAACAACACCCACTTTACCAGAAATAACTTAATAAAAAAAAAGCCCAGCTGAGATTGCACTTCCTCAAAGTGTTCTGGAGAAACAACACTGAAAAAATAACTGGTGGTGTCCTACTACCATTTCATCATCATGTGTGTGCTGGTATACCACATCACAGTGTGGTTGGCCAGCTCATCCTTGGCATAAGCGGGTCATTCTCATACAAATGCATATTTTATATCCCACTCTTTAAGTTTACAAAATATGACCTGATAATGAAAGCGCTGACATAAAATGACTCATTTCCCCTCAAATACGTCAGTGACAGCAGACTGTTTCCATTGACTAAATCTTCTGACTTTTTCATGCTTTCACTCTGTCATGCACTGAGAGTACTTATAACAACAGAGGTGATGTCCAAAAACTGTACTCTTACAGTCGCAATGATTTTAAGCAAGAAATTTACTTACGGTCTGACAGGCTAAAATGTCCATGCTGGATTTTGCGCTCTGACATTCTACACTGCCCTCTAGTGCTGACTGCATGTAAAATTAAAAACCTGAATTAGATTCAGACAGCGAATATACTTGCGTGACAGAGTTGACGAAGTTCTTGGGGACATAACTTTGCATGCTTGAAACGCCAAAATGTATTGATTTTCTGTCTTTGTACATATACAGCAATATTTCCCACAAATTAACGTACGTTTATATCAGAACAGATCTGGGCAAATCCAGAAAAAACTATTAATATAATTGGGTAAATAAAGAGTGGACATAAAATATGCATTTTCATGAGAATGATTCATGCATGTATGTCATTTTATTTGTTGTGACTAAGTGTTAAGTGTGAAACTATTGCAAGAATGTATATGTGAGTAAATATATTTTTAATGTTTTTATACCATTGCCCTAAGCAGTTTGGCTCAACAAAAACTCGTTGAAAAATTACAATAAAAGGCTTATCCATCTAAGTCCACACAGAAACACACTTGCTGTTCCCAGGATTTCTTGCTGTGAGGCAAATGTGTTAGCCACTATACACTTGTTCTGTTGATTAAATTAATATTTATATACAAAATTCTTAATAAATTTTGGGCTGCATAGTGGCATACTGGTTTTCACGTCAACCTAATAGCAAGAATGTCCTGGGTTTGAGTTCTGGGGTCATTGAGGGCTTTTCCATGTGGAGCTTGCATGGTCTCCCCGTGCTTACGTGGATTTTTTCAGGGTACACCAGTTTCTTCCTACATCCCAAAGACAACACATAATGAAAACTAGTGGTCCCAAATTGCCCCAGGTGGAAGTATGAACGGTTGTGTATGTGTTGGCCCTGCAATTGATTGGCAAGCTGTTCAGGGTGTACTTTGCCTCTGCTTAGAGTAAGCTAAAGTAGGTTCCAGCCTATCTGTGACTCTAGTAGGATAAAACAGTTCAGCCAAAAAAATTAATAATTAATTTCGAAATATTTTAGTAGTACATGGAGAACAAAAGTGTCTCACCATTGTAAATATAAATATTTATATAAAATAAATGGGGAAAAAAGGAATTGCTGTTAATTTAAAAAATGCTAAATTTAAAATGCTAAATTTATGAAAATGTATGCATTCATTTTTTTAGATACCACATTATATAAATAACCACACACACACACACACACACACACACACACACACACAAACACACACACACACACACACACACACAAAGCAGCCATTGCTTGTCTCAAGATGAAGTTTTCATTCTCTTCCATTTTAGGAGTTTGATGCTATTTAAATCAATAGCAAGTCGATATTTGCCTTGAAAGGAGGAGAGAAGATTATTAAGCCTTTATTTTCAGGCAACTTCTTCTTGTACCAAACAGCCCCTTGTCTAACCTCTGCCTAATCCACACTGCAACATATATCAATGGGATTAGACTGGTTCCACCTCACAGACTCCATGACAGTGTCAAAACAAATTAATAGGCATGGTACAGGGAAGATGGTATGCTCAAGTCAACTTTGTCCTTATTACACTCCTGCCTCATGCCACTCCTGCCATTTAGAAAACAGATCATAACCTCATCATAACAGTCATAACCTGAGAGCCTTGTGTCAGTAATGTGCAATATGTGAGGTTTGCTTCATGTTGTGCATGATATGTGATGTGGGCAGAGTGAATCCCGCTGTTAATGCAGCCTATCAAACACCCCTCCCTTAAACACATTGGCAGTTTGTACAGAAGTGACCATGAAAGCAAATTAAGCCCAAGACCAGCCCACCTGAAAACCCAAATTTAATCAAGAGATCAGTAAGTAACTGTTCTAACATAATGTTTCTGTAGAAATTCTATAGAAAAAGTCTTCTAGAAGTCTTTCTTTATATTTTGTAGTATATTTCTGTAGTATATCAATAAAAAAATAGTTCTGTAGATGTGTCTATAGGAATTTCTTCAGAAAATGTTTTAATACAGTGTTTTTTAACGTTTTTTTTAAATATTTTTTTTAATTGAACAAATCCTGCGGCACAACCCAAACCAAAAATGTTACAAAAGACACTGTAGCTTAATACAGTTTGTGTAATCACAATATAGATCAAATTCACTCAGTGTGAAACCTGGGCCTGTTTAGATAAACACACCCAAAGCTCTTCCTCACCGAGCATCTCGTTTGCAGAGTTTACAGTGGCTTTGCAGGCAGGTAGCATTAATGTCTCTGGCACAGTGTGGGACTTTTTTGATTTAGCTTTAAGTTCAGCAACTACGTAGCTTTGAGGGCTCTCTCTCATTTACCTTTGTGGTTTTTCTCATAAAAGTTGCTTGTTCCTCTGTGTTTTCATGCAGGAGAACAAAATAGTTTATCCGCTTGTTCTGAAGTAATGGGTGCTTCGCTTGGAGATGGCATTTAAGCTTGCTCGGCACCGTGGCACTGTTGGACATCACTAATTCTCTTGTCTCTAAGAATAATCAAGGCAATTAAGCTCCCTACTGCCGCGCTATGACATAAAATATTACATTACTCTGCCAGTCACTACAGCATAGACACGCGACAATAGCCAATGGTAAATGGATAATTTCCCACAGTACACCTGATGATCTCTCATGGCACACTAGTGTGCCGCGGCACAGTGGTTGAAAATCACTGTTTTAATAAAGAGAACCGGTTGTATATTTCCTTTAGATTTGTCTGGATTTATTTAGAAATTCTCTGAACACATGATAAAGGGAAGGTTACATAGATTTTGTTATATATAAACATATTTGTTATTTGTGTTTCTATTATGAAGGCAAGATCAAAATAAATCCAACATTCTGAGTTTCAACTTGCCCTGCGATGGCCTGGCGAGCCCAGAGTTGGCTGAGATGGGCGCCAGCCTCCACGTGACCCTAATTAGGTGATTTGTCTGCTCAATGCCATTTTATTCTTTCGTTTGTAAATATGGTTCAGCAAAATATGTGCTGGTTAATTTCTTTGAAGACAATGAAGTCACTATAGTGGAGAGAACATCCATAATTATTAAGAAAAGCAACAACCAATGAAAGTTTTACTGGACACCCAGAGGAGATCTGGATATTTGTATGTTTGCCTTGCCAAAGTATTCACACCACTTGGCTTTGTACCTATTTTTCTACCTTACAACCTGTAATTTAAGTGTTTTTGTAAATCTGAATTTTATGTGATAAATCTGCACAAATCAGAGAGGCAGCACAGAGACCAAAGGTAACCCTGAAGGAGCTGCAGAGTTCCACAACAGAGACAGGTATATCTGTGCATGGGACCACAATAGGCCGTACAGTCTGTATAGCTGGGATTTAAGGAAGAGTGTCCAGGAAAAAGCCCTTACTTAGTGTTAAAAATAAGAAGGCATGTTTCAGGTTTGCCAAAAGGCATGTCGGCGACTCCCCAAATGTATGAATGAAGGTGCTCTGGTCAGATGTGTATTGATACAATTAAGCATTGCTAAATTTGATATCAGATACATTTATGAACATAAGATGATGTATGCTTATAATTTACAGTTTTTAATACATATTTCTCAATGTATTTAACAAAATAGTAACTAATACGTTTATGTCATCTGCTTTTAAGTACTCACAGATAGTGCTGTACACAGATATAGCTGCACTAGGGAAGTGTTAAAGCATAATAATAATAGACTATAAAAATAATCATTTTAAAAAAATGTACATTGAAAAAATATAAAATATTATGCATTTCCTTACCTTTGTATGGGGCCCCTAAAGGGGAATGAAAAAAAAAAGATAGCTTTCTTGTGCGCAAAAGAAACTATATACCAGTTACCTAATGTTTCTTGTGCATATGTGAAACCTAACATCCTCAACATCCCCAAAATGTGAAAGAATGGAACAAAACAAAAAAATAAAGGTTTAATATTACTTAATTGCGATGGTGGAAAACGTCTTTCCAGGCATCAGTGTGTTTTCCACCTTCTGTAAGTGATAGTGCATGCTTTTTAGGGGCAATGCAAGGTCACTGGAAGTGATACTTTACAATTATACAATCTGTAATTCTTATTGTTTAGGACTTTCATAGCAGCTAAACAAAATTAACAGTTCCACTTTGAAGAATGATGTGGAACATTACACTGTAGCTTCTGATTCTAGTTATATATGAGAACCAAATGCAGCCTCACATGTATATGACTAAGGCACATCCACTGGATAATCATCCAGCTCCTTTCATTGGGGCTACAAGACCAACACTGGTTTACACTCAGTCTCAACCACATGCTTGGTCAATGACAATTATTTGCACTGTTCTGTAAATTTTATATGACATTGTCACTTTTTGCAGTTTAACACGTATTCCTTTATATTTATCCTTTATTTACCTTAATTTTTGAATAAAGCCTTATTTGCTTTAATTTTTGCATAGGCTTAAATTAAATGTTCACTGGGATACATTGCACAGGCAGTGGTGGCTTAGTGGTTAAGGTGATGGTTTACTGATCCGAAGGTCAGTGGTTCAATCCCCTCAATCACCACTGTTGGGCCCTTGAGTCTAGCTTGCTTTAATGCTATAAATGTAAAAGGTGCATACATGTTTGTGTACAGTGAGTGAATACCGTAGCCAAATTCTTTTTTTGTGTTCACAAACTTAGACAATAAAACTAATTCTGATTTAAAAAAAAACCCTGCAGTCCCCATTTTTCATGGCTATATAGCTGCTGGAAATTTTTGAGTAGGACAAACAGCCAGTTTGTATTTGTATATGGAGAGAATGGGTAGTGAGTGTAATTGTGTGGGTCTGCAGTGTTGCCAAACTGTCCGGTGCATGGTTGAAATCCAGCTGCCTCAATCAACTGGAGAAGGGCTGGGTAATTTAAACCAGCATCATGCCTGTGCAATACACTCCAGTGAATAGGAAAAACATCATGACCATAAAATTCCAGTAATACCTTGCGGACAGCCTGTTATCTTGAAATTTTGATTTTCTATAGAAATCATGGTTTTCTATAGGACAATGTTATACATAAATCATAGTTTTCTATGGGACAAATTTTTACAGAACAATTTGTACAACAATTTTCTAGACAACATTTTCGAACAAGGGTACAGATTTTCTATATATTCTTTTTTTATAGAAAGCTTCTGTAGGATATTTTTTTGCAGGGCAGTCACAACACACAGTACACAAACAGAAACACAATCTAAAAACAAATGTAGAGTATGATACTACTATGTTTCAACTATGACTTCTGCTTGAAGATAACTGGCTCAAAACAGCACACATCTATGAAACGTTTTCTTCCCTTCCCTTACACATACGTCCATGACTTACATGTCATGAAGACCGTTACACGTTTCGGTGGAGCAAGGCCAAAAACTCTGGTATTTCTTTCATTCATTTCATTTTCTGAACTGCTTAATTCTATTTAGAGTCATGGGGAGGCTGGCGACCCATCTCAGCTGACTCTGGGCGAGGGCAGAGTACACCGTGGACAGCTCGCCAGGCCATCACAGGGCAGAAACACGCTGATGGTTACAGAGCCTACTCTTGATGAGAATCAGCAATGGTTCTTTTACATGCCTTCCACCGCAGACAGTAAGAGACATGGCCCAGTTAGCCGCACTGGGGGGACAGCAGTGACAACTTGTTGATAGTGGGGCTTAAACCACCGACTTTATGATCAGTAATTCAGCACCCTACCACTGGGCCACCAGGTGCATTTACTTGATACTTAACATATCAGTCAAGTTAAGGATATATATATATATACACACACACACACACACACACGCACACACACACACA
>JBCNYG010000001.1:19104862-19115011 GCA_039654305.1 Porochilus rendahli
AGAGAGAGAGAGAGAGAGAGAGAGAGAATTCAGTTGTTTTGACTTTTATATTAAAAAAAGAAAGATGTGTAAATCAGTGTCAACTTGGTTTCAGTTGGTTGAAATTAACAGTGAGGCAGAGAGCAGCTGCCAGCCAATCATTAGAAAGATAAAGAAAGGATAAAGTAAAGGAGTGAAAAGGCACACTTAAAAAAAATAATCCAAGAAGAAGTAAAAGTCCAGGATAATTACAGTGAAATGACTCCACACACTTACATGAAATTGTTTTTACACCTCTGCTATGGATTTTACATGAGAGACACTTATTCACTAAAGTGAACAAAAGATGAACAATAAGCTGTTGTCCGATGGTTAGTTTACTGCCTTCTGTTTTATTGACTGAGGTGGTTGGAACTTTCCTTGTATACCAGGTAGAATACCTATAATAAGGAATTTATAATAAAAAGTAACATATTCCTCCTTCAATTCCTCCTTTTTAGGCCAGACTCTTCAAGTTCAGTATGCTGGGGAAAGCTACACAGCTGGTCCTCATTTTACAGCTGATCACTCTGGACTTAAAAAGAGAAGACACGCTTTTTCTAAGCAATTATTCAGTTATTCTGTTATGTTTACGCCAAGTCTATTACCCTGTTTTTTATTCAACTTTTAACTCTGCCTGTTTTCTGACCACAGCTCAGACATGTAAGACAGCCACATGCTTAGCCAATAATATGGATGCAGCAGGAGGACTGAAATGCCTACTGTGCTTGTCTTTGGGTTGTAGAAAAAAACCAGAGTACCTGAAGGAAAACCATACAAGTGAAACTGCACAAGAAATGCCCTGTCCAAGCCAAGACCTTGCTGTGAGGTAGACAAGCTAACCACTTCTCCACCATGCCACTCCCCTTTTCACCTCTATAGTAAGGACTAATAAAACTTGCTGTTTGTTAACATGCTTTGCAAATGTGCATATTTACTAGGTTCACCTTAGTTCAATTCTCCTCTCCACCCTGCAAATTCAAGATTGTTTTTCCAGAATTATTCTTGCCAAAACCACCTCTACAACTCGTCATGGTAGAACTGGTTTTGAGCCTGGCTTGAAATGTTCAAACCAGATAAAAACTGATAATGACACATGATAACAACAGCTCAGGGGGGAAAAACTTAGAAAAAAAGAATAAAACTATCACTGTAAATGTAACCAGGTGTAACTAATCACTTTCTCCAATGCACACCAAGCTAACTCAACCCCACCTGTAATCATTCTGATCAGTTATAAAAGACAGCTATCCCGAGTGCATTTCAATGTTTGGAAATGTAATTGAAAGCAAGCAGTTTTGGTGGTAAGGCTCTGTCAAAAGCTAAAGTTATGGATGCACAAGTGTATGGAAGAAACTTTGAGAAAAACTTTATGCCATTTGCTAGAAAGTTGTCAATGAGAAGAAGGTTCAGCCCCAAGATGACAATGACCCGAAGTTGTCAACAAAGATGCTAAGGAAGAAATAGGTTATTTTCATTGCATGGCCTAGTGAAAGCATAGACTTCAACCGTACAGAAAATCTGTGAAATGGTTAGAAGATTACATTTCATAAGAAGTTAACATCCAAATTCATCTTGAACAGTTCTGTAAAGAACCAACCATCACACAGGATCATATATCTGTATCTAACCCAGATAAAATAGATCAGTCATTTACAAACCTTTCATGAAATGATTGATCCTAACATGCACATACTTGGATTCAGATTCTGTGAACCTCATCGAAAGGTTCAACAGTCACTTTTCTTGCCATCTTTTTGTGTGATCCCTGTTGTTTGCTCTTTTTACTCTCTTTACATGGAATTCTGAAAAGCCCATTACTGCTTTTGCAATGTGTACACCTGACCAGAACAATGAAAGTGTGGGGCAAAGAGTGGGGCAAAGAGTCTTCGCAACAGAACTCTTTGTAAACAGTAAGCTTGGTTGACCCCAGTTTGTGTCTTGCAAGTCTAAACAAGTAGGTATGACATCAGATATAACCGATCAGAACATCACTTTGGACTCTAACTGGCCAAAGCGCATGTACCTCAGTTTGCATGATTTACTTTTCCTTGAAAGTGAAGCGAAATCGGGGTATCAGGCGCCACTTGGGGTGCTGTGTGGGTTTTGGACCCATGAGCTGTGGAAGGCCTTTGGCCTGCCGTTTTGAAATGTCATAATGTCATATATTTGGTCCTCTATAAATCTTATGCAAATTGCTGGACTTCAACCAACACATACTGGAATTAATAATTGATCATTAACAGCATCAACATGAGTATGAATATGAATACAGAAATTGTAATATCTTTGGAATGAGTCATCATACTTCCTTTATTTAAGGACATTTGTAATCCTGAAATGGAGAACTGTCCAATTAAGTAATTTCTAATGAAATATGTAATTAAATTATTAATGATTATACCTATAGAACAGCAATTGTATGATTTACTGCACTGTAAAATTATTGGATTATTTATGTGACTATTGCATAAGGAGTTTACTCACTGAAGTAAGTGTAAGATTATTTTATTTTCTGGCCATTCCACTCAACAAAATGATGGACCTTGAGAAGAAACAAAATTGCCTTCCGAGGTGATGAGAAGTGAGAAGACTCGAGCCTCTGCTACAAGGTCAGCTCGGGACATGTTGAGACTTGTTGAGGCATGTTGGAATATGACCAATTAGAGTCTACAGCTGGAGGATGATAGACCAATCAGAGTGGAATAGGCACTGTATATAAGCCAACGCAAGCTGGTAGACAAGGTCTGAGATTTTCCTCTCTGAACAATTTCTCCTGTGAGAATGATTATATGCTTTTATTTTCCTAAAGGCTGAATAAACACTTGGAAAATGGATTTGAATCACTTGTGTCGTGAACGAGACACTTTTTGCCAGGACAAAAGCAACAAAACAAAAAACAACAGTTAACAGCAAAATTAAGACCAATTCATTTTTGGACGACAAAGAGACAAAGTTCATGCTGTGCCAGCTGAAAGAGGTAAATATTTTGAAATACAAAGTGATTTTAAAGGATGCCTGAGCAAATCTGTGTTTGGTGGAATTGAAGCAGTCCTACACACAATGCTAGGAGGAAAAAAACACAAAAGTGGATACAATTATTGCCCATACTCCAAAGATGGTAGAGTTTTAATTTTTGTGCTGAACAATTTGTTTGCAGGGGCAGTGGTGGCCAGGTGGTAGGGTGCTGGATTACTGATCCCAAGGTTGGTGGTTCAAGCCCCACTATTAACAGGTTGTCACTGTTGTCCCCCCAGTGGAGCTAACTGGGTTATCAAAGGCCAGCCATGTCTCTCACTGTCTGTGGTGGGGGCATGTAAAAGAACCTAGATAAGGAAGACATTTTTGTCATGAGTAGGCTGCATTGCCATCAGCATCTTTCTGTCCTGTAATGGCCTGGTGAGTTGTTCAGGGTGTACTCTGCCCTCACCCAGAGTCGACTGAGATGGGCCCCAGCCTCCCCTCAACCCTAATTAGGATTAAGTAGTTCAAAAAATGAATAAATGAAAAATTTTTTGTACTGTGATTTCTCTATGTTGTCACTTGATTGTCATCAAAGTTACACTTTTAAATGGCATATTTAAGTTAGATTTTTTTAAAGTTTATTTATTTAACACATATTTAATTTTGCATTAACACCTAAAATTGGTTTGTTGCAAAAAATATGACAAAAAAGACACTAGATAAGCAGATCATTAATGCAATTCGTGTTCTTTTATTTTTCTGTTTATCAGTGAGGGAAATAGGAGATAGGTTTAGAGTGTTTAAGGGCTGGTACATCACAGATGAAGCCAGCCACATACTCTTAATAGCATGCCTGGATTCCCAAATGGTCTGCAAAATTATACAACATTCTTGTGCGTAAGAACTGGTTTAACAAGCTTTCCAGGTGGCAGAACAAGACCGGGAGCAGACTGCAACACTGATTACATTGAGAGATTTATATAGATATAGGGGTATAGTAAGAAGATGACAAATAACCCCCTAACATACCTCTACCAAACTCAAGCAACCAGAGAAGACCAACAACAGATTTAACCTTTTTTGGGGGGAGCTACAAGAAGAGAAGCATTAAAGTAACATAAAGAAGCAACAGAGCACCCTGAACAAATTTAATGATGTGATTTTGCAAAGAAGTACCTGAAGTACCTGAAGCTCACTGTCAAGAAAGCAAGGCTGATGTACATTCACAGAACCCACTATAAGCCTATTCGCATTGTTCAAGTAAAGAAGTTCAAATATTTTTGATCTATAATTACAGATAAAGGAAAAGCATTCATTTACAGAACCATTTAGTCCTACTAGGGTTGCAGAGGGGTTGGAGCCTACCTCAGCCAACTCCAGGCAAAGGCAAGGTACACCCTGATCAACTAACCATTGTAGGGCCAATACCCAACCAAACATTCACACTTACTCGTAAGGGTAATTTTTTGGTGCAGCCAATTAGCCTAATGTTCATGCGGGTTACTGTTGGAAATAGGGAAATCTTCTTTTGTGCTGGTAGCACATCAGGACACACATGAGAAAGGAGCCTACTCCCACTTGTGCTGCAATCTCGTTTTTTGGGGGAGTCCCAGGTTTCCTTGTGGAGGGTGAATAATTAGCATCTTCCAGCTGTAATAAGTCAGTAAGACCCACCCTCTGGCCACATGTGTTGTCTTTACAAGACACTGGTAGTGCTGAACTGCCAGATTGTAGCGGAAATTGGAAAGGAGCTATCCTTTAAGTACCACCAGTACAACAAGGAGCATCTGCCTGTTTAGAGTGATGTGCCACTCTACATGGTGCCCAACACTGAGTTTGGAATCAAGAAATAAAACAAGCCAGGAGCACAAGATGAATGATACCATACAGATGTATAAAACATATTACATGAAACGCCAAACAGGTATGCCAAATCTGGACATGTTACTGCTGAAGGGGCTACTGGGAATATTGAGCAGTCTGGAAAAAGTCCGGATACAAGTGCTGAGTTGTACCAATGCATGAAGTCATTTGACCACTGGATCTGGAGAATAATTCATTAATGCACTGGTAACTTCACATCATGTTACATGCCATAATTAAAAAAAAAAAAGCTCTTGCATTTAGCCCACTCAGTCTGGCATATCAGTTTATTAATTCAGGTTTTAATGAGACCTTAGTCAGAAATGGAATAAAGAGCCTTCAACAGATGGATATGGGGCAAACATAAAGCACCTTGTATATTATATTCAGGGGGAAATAATTCTATGTTTTAAATTCCACCCTTGGCAGATAAATTGTACTTTTAGTACATTTAGGGCACTTAAGTGTGTTTGTGCTGCAGGCTCTGCAATGTCAATCAGAATTTGTCTAATGCATGAGTGTGTGATCTTAATAACTCTGAAGCTTGATGCTGCTTATTGACATATAAAATGCTTTGGTCATCACCACACCTTTCACTGCTGTGAGTGGGCTATTATTTACACATGAAGGTCATATCTTTTCCCTGCCATGTACAAGTTAATTAAGTTGGAGGGATTGACAGTCCTTGATAAAAACACACACTATTCAACGTAATTGCTTTTTGACAGCTTCCCAGAGTTTGCAGAAAGTTTAAATTTAATTTATAGATGAACACCAAACTGAACTGCTTACCCAGTTCCACCACGAGAACGACTGTAGGGCATTGCCAAAGGGGCCAAACACACATGCATGCACGTGCACACACATACACACACAGATAAATTATTTTATGACAAATAAGAAACAGATCAAGTAATACATCCTCCACCATCTGGCAAATATTATGGAATCTCCACACTTAAAAATGCCCAACTATTTATTGATAGATATGACACCTAATTTGTGTTAAATGTCAGAAATTTACAACTTGCTTTTTTTTTAAATTTACAAATGTAATTTGATTATTTGAATTAATAGTATATTTTATTTTTCAGTAGTGCAATTCACAGTCAGAGTTTGTCTATTCATTATGCATGCTACTTCTTCTGTTTAGAGTCACATGGGAGTTGGAGCCCATCTTCTTCAGACTTCCTTACCATCAATCTGGGGGATTTTAACAGTGTAAATCTCAGCCATGGACTTCCAAAATACAGGCAGCATATAAAGTGTCCCAACAGGGACACAAACATACTGGACCACTACTACTCAGTTTTAAAGGACACTTATCTCGGATCAGAATAAGGGTAGGCAGATGATGCAGTCAACATGTGTCTGCGCTACATCCTGCATCACCTTGACTCCCCAGGGACATATGCAAGAATCCTGTTTGTGACCTTCAGCTCAGCTCCTCTCCCTGCTGCTGTTCTCCCTCTACACTAACAACTATACCTCAGGGCACCCCTCAGTGAAAGTACTGAAGTCTGCAGCCAACACCACCATAATTGTTTTGATCAGGGATGATTACGAGTCTCCCTACAGAGAGGAGGCTAAAGAGGCTAGTCCTCTGGTGCAGTCAGAACCACCTGGAGCTGAACCCGCTAAAGACTATAGAGATGGCAGTAGACTTTGGGAGAAGCCCTCCAATACTTCCACTTTTCTCCATTCTCAATAACACATTGTCTACTGTGGACACCTTCATGTTTCTGGGGACTACATTCTCGCAGGATCCAAAGTGGTCATTTCACATAAACACCCAGCACAGGTCGTATTTCCTGCAAAAACACAGGGAATTTAATCTTCCACAGGCGCTGCTGATCACTTTCTACACCACAATTATACTGTCTATCCTATGCACATCCATCACTGTCTGGTTTGGATTGGCCACAAAACTGGAGTGGATCAGACTGCAACAGACAATCAGGCCTGCAGAGGGGATCCTCAGGGTCGACCTGCCTTCCATCAAGGACTTGTACCGATCCAGGGTCAGAAAAAGGGCAGGTAGCATGTCTGCAGACCCTTCACATCCCGTTCATAAACTATTCGAACTTCTCTGGAAAGTGTTACAGAGCACTGTACACCAAGACCATCCAGCACAGAGACAGTTTCTTCCCCCAGTCTATCACTCTGTTGAACTGTAATGAGTGGTTTGCACTCAGGTGACAAACTCTGCACTTAATTATTCTGCAATATACTGTTTGTCTCTTGCTTACAATATTGTCTCTTTGCATTTGCACATATGTCACTTACTCACTTATAATTATTTGTATTTTCCCAAATCTTTGTACATACCTACACAAATGCTTCTCTGGTCTCACAATGGCACACAGATGCAAATTTTATGAGGCACACATACTTAAAAAAACATATTCAGCCATAAAATAAACTTTAAAAAATGATTGCCATATGATTTTATGTAGCGTAGGACAACATATTTAAGACTTGCAGCAGGATGCAGCATTGCCAGTCTATTAATGGGCTGACACAGAAATGAACAACAATTCTCACTCACATTCACAGTTATGGGCCGGTTGACATAATGAGCATGTTTTTGGACTGTGGGAGGTAACCAGACCACCTTGAGGAAACCCATACAGTCATGGGGAGAACTTTATACAGAAAAGCCCCAGCTGCTAAGTATGCCTCCACTATCAAGCCTTAATTTCTAAACTTAAATAGTCCTGAATGCAGAAATGGTGAGAAACTGTTTAAAGGTAAAACTCCACAATTCAGTACATAGTTCACAATCTTTTCACAAATCTTCATCTTTCAATTAAACCACTCAATCCTAATTAGGGTCGTGGGGAGGCTGGCACCCATCTCAGCTGACTTTGGGCGAGGGCAGAGTACACCCTGGACAGCTCGCCAGGCCATCACGTTGTTTTACATGCCTCTCACCATAGACAGTGACAGACAACGCCGGCCTTTCATAACTCAACCCGGTGACAGTTTAGCTTGAACCCCCAACCTTTGGATCAGTAATCCAACACCACACCACCAGGCCCCTACAAACCATTCAAACCTTCAGCAATTATTTTTTTAATGCGTGTAATGTGTTTTGAAACAATACTCTTTTGTAAATTTGCTTTGCATACACTTTAAGTAAAAAATGCACATTTTTATCCTCTGGAGATATTTTAATTCTGACTACAGGTCGTCTACTTCCCATCTGTTTTGTTTACAATGCAGTTAACATCACTAAACACACATGATAATGTTACTTTAAAATAAATAAATTTAATTAAGTAAAAGTACCTCTAGTACCTATACAGTGGCACCTCACAAGAGTTTGAGTGTCCCTTTATACAAGGAATTTGCTTAACGAGGGACGCTTATGAGTGTTTTCTGCATCGGAATACAAGGAATGTCTCATAACATGAGGATGCCCCACACACGAGAAAGCAAAACAAAAAATCACGTGGTCACACAGCATTGCGTCGTCATCTCAGAGGCTGCAGAATACTTGGCAAGTCGATCAGCATCTATTTCTCATCGAGTAAGCATCTCCTGCGAGTTTATTGTTAACTTTATTGTAATAAAATGACTGTCGGATTGAAGAAAGAGATCATCAATATTCTATGCTACCATATGCTAGTGTGCCCACGCATACAAGACCTGAGATTCTCCTTCCAAAATCTACCCCCCCTCTTCCTAAAACATTTTTTAAAAAAGACGAAAAAGAAGCACGACCTTTAACTAACCTCGATCTTTAAAAGTAGGGTGTATTTAATTAGAAGAAATAGCTTGTAGGCAAAAGACATACACTTCTATGTACTGAACAGAAAATGTACTGAACGTTTTCTGAAGTTCAGCCAAGGTCAAGAAGTTACTTTCAGAGAAACATTTCATGACATTGTAACACAGACTCAGTCATTCTCCCTATTCAGGACCTTATCCATTATCCATAAACCCTTCCCAAGAGCGAGAGACTTCATCTTACCTGATACTCATTGGGCCAAAAGGTGCTGACTGCCAGCTCCACCTGATACCACTGGTGTCCTTGCGAGCCCGAGATGTTCCACACAGCCATGCCCAGAGGCCCACCGTTCACCCGCACGTATGCTCGCAGTGCCCCGGGGCTGTGTCCATCTCGGCTGTACAGGAAGTAGCTGAACTGGACACAGTGTGTGTCATTCTCACTGAGTGTCTGAAGCAGTAGCTGAGCTCTCTGGCCTGAGGCATGCTGGGATGAGTTAACTATCATGTAGGAGCCTGGAGAAACAGTAACATGACACGGTGAGAGTCAATTACAGAAAATTGCTATTAGTCTCAACAAATACTGTGCAAGAGTCATGCAAGTGGTTATGGTAATTTAGAGGCTTCATCTAGTACAGTAGAATTTAGATCATTTAAGAAAGGGAAAAGTAATGACTCTAGGTAAACATGGTGAATTTTCCTATCCATCAAAATCTAGAAGCCTGAATGTTCTTTTGGGGAAAAAATAATATACAGCTACAGATGAAAAATTGTATACATCGTAATCATATGCACCCTGCGATGGCCTATGCGCATATGATTATGTAACTCCTGTCCAGGGTGTACCCCGCCCTCGCCCAGGGTCGGCTGGGATGAGCGACAGCCTCCCCATGACCCTAATTAGGAATAAGCGGTTCAGAAAATGAATGGATGAATGAATAATCACATGCCTTCTTCCATTTCTTAAGACTTGATCTCTGACTTTTCCACTTCCTTCAAATCAGTGTCGTGCATGCATAAGATTATTCTTCCAGCTGCACGGTCTTTGTTGTCTTTGGTATTGTAAACAGATGCAGAGCCAAAACTAGAACTTAACAGGTGAATAAGAGATATGAAGCCTGTGAGCTGAGTGGTTTCACTGGAAAACTTTTGTATTTGGCCAAAATGAACTGACAATGAAAGATAAAACACATAGGCTCCCCATTAGTGAAAAGGTGGTTTAAAGCAAATATAAGAATATAATAAAGATAAATAAAGAATCTATAACAAAAAGAATATGACAAAATAAGCACAAAAACAGCCACATGTTTGTAGTTTAGTTCCCAAAGAACAAAGGAGCAAGAAAACAGAGTGATTTTCAGATTTGGTGCGAGCACGTCTGGCATGCTTGTACAGTTTTTATTGATATAACTGTTTTCCCAATTCCATTTTTCAAAGCCACTGTTTATCTATTTGTACATCTGTTTTTGCTTAGATAGGTTCAAGGGATTTGACATTTCTCTTCATATTTTCAGAAAACAAAAGAGAGAGGGACAGAGCATATTCTTTTGAACAAGTGCATGTGTGTGTGTG
>JBCNYG010000001.1:19215702-19226699 GCA_039654305.1 Porochilus rendahli
TTGCTATAATTTTCACCTGTTTTCTATTCCATTTGCACAACAGCATGTGAAACTTATTGTCAATCAGTGTTGCTTCCTAAGTTTGATTTCACAGAAGTGTGATTGACTTACGTTGTGTGGTTTAAGTGTTCCCTTTATCTTTTTAAGCAGTGTATATATACTGCATAATAAATTCATGCATATCCAAACCTTCCTAAGGGCAATCCATGCAACTTGACTGCTGTAAGGTCAAGGGCACCCATATGCATTCCCAACTGAGACATTCCTGTGGGCGACATATTCACCAAATTTGGTGATTCTGTGTCATTCCCTTTCAGTGTTATCATATTAACATGGAATTGGCATGTCCAATATATAAAGTGACCTTAAACAAGCAGCTATTGCAGCTATTCAGTCCATTTGAGTGTAAGTGATTACACCTATTATTAACTATAAAGCCATTTGTCCTGCCCATAGTAATTACAATATTCACGAAGGATTCTGAGTAATTGGAGAATAGGAAACAATTCATATAAATTTCTTGTTTATGAAGCAAAATAAATAACGTCTTATTCCGTTATCACCAAAAAAGTATCTATCGTTTCTACAATTACTGTCTTTTGGTACATTCTTATGTGGCTTTAGGCATATTCAGACTTTCAGGTGAGCAAACATTTTTAATGAAGTAGCAACATTATTGATTGAACTATTATTTGACATTTGTCCTATTTTTTTTGTAATAGAGTGTTAATTCAAACTTCAAGTTTAAAAACCTGACACTCCTTATATGATTGCTTTCTAAAGTAAAATAACAGGCTGGTGAATGCATATTGTGTTGTAGTGAATATATTTTAATGTTACTATGTATATCCTACAGGGTATAATGCTACCCTGTATGTCTTTTGATGAAACTTTATGCTTACAATGTGCCAATTTGCTGAACCGCTTAAGGGTCGTGGAGAGGCTGGAGCCAACTCTTGGCGAAGGCAGAGTATACCCTAAACAGTTCACCAGTTCACTGCAGGGCCAATACATACAACCATTCACACTCACCCCAAGGGGCAATTTGGAACAGCCAATTAGCCTAATGTGCGCATCTTTAGACTAAGGGAGGAAACTAGAGGAAACTTCCCAGAGGAAAATCATGCAAGCAGAGGCATTGAGGCACTCAAAGCCACTGCACTGCTGTGCTGCCCTGCTTAAAATTAGTTTCTAAGAAAGTTATAGGGAATATATTAATTTATTTTCAAGCAAACAAAACAATCTTCAATGCCTTCCCAAAAGGGATTTAATTTAGAGGAAGTAATGGAAATCAATATGTAGGAAATTGAGAAGGTGCTTAAAGTCCAGACGAATAATGTCAGCCATGCAGGATTATAGGAAACTATTAAAAGTAAACACTAAGTAAATGTAGAGGAGGCTCAGGACCATCACTGGAACACTCACCCCAGTGACAAATCGGTAGACTACTTGGGAATAGGTGAACCAGTTAAACCAGCTTTCACAGTGGATTTCTAGCCACTATTGGACATTCTAAGCTGTCTTATCCTCTGTTGATTCAAACATCTGTGGGTACGCTCCAAATTTTCTTTATAACATTAGCATTTGATTAGAATTCACTGGATTAGCTTAAATATACTATCGTGAGCTGATATTCATCTTGCTGCCTTCACAGACTAATGTTCTTCATATAGTAAGTGATAAAGGAGCTGAAGACGCTTGGCCACGGGAAAACTGAAAGCCCTGATGCATGCAAGCCAAAGATGTTGAACAGAAAACTTTTCATGAGGCCAATGTCACTAAAAATGCCCATCAAAAGCCTTAAATGACATTCTATTGGAATCTAATTGTGCCTTAAGCACTATACATAAAAGCGTCATCCATATGGTCAGTTGATGTTATCTACTGGACGTGCTGAAAAGATTGGCAACTGTTTGTAAACAAGCAAGCAAACAAACAGGCAGCATTATGTTACTTGAATGAAACACCACACAGCCTATGCTGATCTGTCTGACGCCAGCAGATAAATCCATCAAATCATGAGTTTGTGTGCTTTCATGGCTATCAGACATATCTATGAGCCAAAGAAACCAAAAACATAGATCATAGAACATTAAATGTTAATATTGATGATTTGGGGTGTTGGTAAAACACTTGTTAAGTGCTAAAAACTAAAACAGCCACAGTGAAATTAAAGCTTGTGCTGTCAAAAGGTTCTTTTTTAATGATTGCTATTTGTTGCATGATGATCCCAATAAAAGATATAACAGACGATGTGAAAATGTGTTTAGCTTGTCAGATTACATGATGATGTCTCAAACAGAAACAAGCACCTGGGATTTAAGTAGCCTAGAGAGAACATCTATTTAAGGGTGATATATCGGGAGTCATTTGTGGCTGAATAAAAGACAATCTAAAATGATCTGAATGAATGGTAGCTTTGCAACACCCTATAGGAGAGAAGATATAGGCTGGAAATATATTATTGGCATGAGTAAGTTAGTATTTTTATATGGGGTTCTCCAGGGTGTACCCTGCCCACGGCTGAAGTCGGCTGAGATGGGCGCCAGCCTCCCCGCAATCCTAAGTAGGATCAAGCAGCTTAGAAAATGAATGAATGAATGAATATGGGGTTCTGGGTTCGAGTCACGGGCTCAGGTGATTCTGTGTTGAGTTTGCATGTTCTACCTGTGCTTACATGGGTTTCCTCCGGGCACTCCGGTTTCTTCCCACAGTCCAAAAACATGCACAGTAGGCTTATTGGCTGTTCCAAATCACCCCTAGGTATGAGTGGTTTTAGGTGTGTTGGCCCTGCAGTGGCATGGCGAGCTGTTCAAGGTGTACCCCCTCCTTGCCCAGAGTCGGCTGAGACGGGCGCCAGCCCTCCCAGCGACCCTAATAAGGAATAGGGAATAAATTTTGTTTTTGTTTTTTGGTTTGTTTGTTTTTTGCTGTTTAGATTTTTTTGGCATTGTGTATCTTTGTCTGAACTCTGATATGCTTTGTTGAAGTGGACTCTCCTACTGTGTGCATGAAGGCAGTGGCAGAAAGGCAGACACTTACATTTTTATGAATACAATTTCGA
The DNA here is from genome assembly GCA_039654305.1 of Porochilus rendahli. Classification (NCBI taxonomy): domain Eukaryota; kingdom Metazoa; phylum Chordata; class Actinopteri; order Siluriformes; family Plotosidae; genus Porochilus; species Porochilus rendahli. The sequence goes on from JBCNYG010000001.1 coordinate 19,218,767, forward strand.
GTCATAATGCCCAATACCCTTTATCCTTTGCATGACATTTTGTCAAAAAAAAACACTTTTGGTAATAAATTAACACGCCTGTACTATGCTTTGCTTCCATGGTGTTTCATACCAAGGTAATTAGTCTCAATTGCAAGTCATTCTAATGTCATGAAAGCACTGCCTATATATTCTCAGAATAGCATAGTGTTAACTTGCACTATAGCCTCTATAATTGTTATCATATTCATGGTACTCACATTAATTCTCACTACCAATTACTCCATGAAGCATATTGCCAAAATTTGCAATTACATTCTTTTAAAAAGTCTAACAAATCTTGTACAATTTTTGTAAGTTGGAAGGGCATGATAGCTCAGTGTTTTGCGCTATTGCCTCACAGCGAGAAGGTTTGGGGTTCGAAATTCAGCCAAGGGTTTCCTCTAGGTGCTCTATTCACCTCGCACAGTCCAAAGGCATGCACATTAAGTCAACTGGCGACTCTTAATTGTGTCTTTAAAAAAAATTTTTCTTGCTAAGCTCTTATTCAAAATTTTTGCTCTATACAGTGGCTTGCAAAGGTATTTATACTCTTGAATTTTCATATTTTGTAGCGATACAACCACAAACATAAATATATTTTATTGGGAGTTTATCTGATAGATCAACAAAAAATAATGCATAATTATGAACTGAAAGGAAAATTATCTCAATCTTTTTCTTTTACTGACCAGTCTCAGATGTTTTTTTGTCTGTTTGTTTGTTTGTTGTTGTTGTTGTATTTTTGTTTGTTTTTTGCAACACCAAGAGTTGCCTTTTCATTGTTGTCAAGTCGAGACTTGAGTTTTGCAGGAACTATTTAATGAAGCTGCTAATTGATGGCCTGTCAGAGGTCTGTTTCTCAAATTAGAAACACCGACGTACTCGTCATCTTGCTCACTTGTGCACCAGGGTGTCAGACTTCTCTTTCTATCTTACTTATAGCCAGTTTGCGCTGTCCTGTGAAGGGAGCAGTACTCACTGTTGGATGAGATCTTCAGTTTCTTGGCAGTTTCCCCTAGAATGCAGATTCTTCAGAAATCAGCACTTTTAACATGACAAACTTGGATTAGCTAATGCAATGTGCCATTGGAACACAAGGATGATAATTGCTAAAAGAAAAAGGGGGGGGGGGTCTATACACCTATGTAGATATTGCTAATATGTGTGCAATTTTAAATACAAATAATGTCTATTATTTGAAACAATAAATTAGTTGATGGCAGCACAGTAGTGTAGTGATTTGCACATCTGCATGACAGCAATTAGGTCCTGGGTTCGAGTCTCGGCTCGGTAAGGGCCTTTCTTTGCATGTCCTCCCATAACTGCATGGGCTTCCTCTAGGTACACCAGTTTTCTCCCACAGTGCAAAGACATGCAGATTACGCTGACTGGTTGTTCCAAATTGCTGCCAGGTGTGTGTTTGAATGTTTGTGTGTTGGTCCTGCAAAGGACATTTAATAACTGTCTGCCTACCACCAAAGAAAGATAATATAACTTCACCATGTGAAATGTATTAATGCTTTTTGTAAGTCTGTTTCTTGTGTATTTATGTTTGCATTAGCAGCAGGGGCAAAACTGCAGCAATCAGCACTCAAGTGTGAGCAACAACCATGGCAGCATCAGCCTGTTGAACAGAGAACGCCTCCTGGTCTTTCACCTCAGATGAAGCTAATTAAAACCAGTGTGCAAAAGATTTGTGGTGGTGCAATGGAGCTGAAACAACAGCTCATCGACATACCATCTCGGGCAGAGAAGGCATGTATAAATGAATGCAGTGAAGCAGAATTTAGGAGCAAGATGGTTGGTGCATGTGGGACAGCGCCTAATATCTTGTATACAAATAAATAATTAGAGAAAGTTAAAACCTCTTTAAAATGAAAAGGAAATGAGTAATCCACATCATAGCTGATATAAAAAAAAAGCTAGTATCTCATTTTACATGACACTGCAAACAAGTGGATTGAAGCATTCACAGCACTACCACTGCCTGTCTTTACTTAGATGGCCCAGCCTAGCCCAGAATCTAATGCTTGAAATATTTGATGTTAAACAGCCTCCAGTAAAAATTTGTCCAGATCAAATCTGTTTTAATTAGCTTCTGCTCTTCCTCTATAGGCCCTTCAGTTAAATGATGCTCCAGTGGTGGTGGGCCAATCCGCTATCAGCAAGGAAACAGATTTACTTGATGAGACCGAATTACCGAAGCCAGTTAGCCCACAGGCGAATCATCCTACACAAATACACAACATGCCCATTCTCATGCATATACATAATTCTCCCCTTTTCTGTGTAGAGGCTTAAGGGACAAAGACTGCTCATACTGATTGCCAATGCTGTAACCACTGCACTACAGCGAGGAATGCTGCATTAAACCCCTTTCACACATACACGTTTGGGCATGGGTTTGGATGCATTTGAAAACGCAGGTGGTCGTGGAGGTTTGAAATAGTCTCCGACAAAGTAGTGGTACATCCAAAATGGAGAGTGTATGTCATTGTTACACTGTTAATACACTTACTGCAACCATGATCATAGGATGCTCTCTACAGTTTTTATAAGTTCTGAGTAACAAATATATAGGAATGGGACAAACTTAGACACTGTAAGTGCCCAGACGTAATTTCTTAATGTGTGCCTGTGCGGCATGGCTGTGGCCATTGCATAGCTTACTGTAAGAATTCAAACAAAGAGACAGATTAATATTACAGTGGACAGACAGGGATCTCCCACTCAGACTTGGAGCTACAGCTTAAAGCCAAAATAATAAAAAGGTAACATAAATCTTTAACAACCAATGATACCCAGAGAGTGATAAAACGAGTAGGTGATTTAAATGAATGCAGCTGTGAGGACAGGCAGAGAGATGTAAACTCCAGGTCAGAAATCCAGTAAGCAAATCAAAATATACATGATTCCAAATGAAATAATTACATTTAAGCAATATATTTGCTACTCCTTAAATAGTACAAAAATGTATTTGCTCACAGATATTTTATTAATGCATACCAATTAATCAGAGATATTTATTTTCCATTTGTCATGATTAGATTCTTAATGTTCATTTGAAATGAGATGACTGTTCCACATTCTGGCAACAGTCTAAACAGACAAGAATGACATGTGTGTATCTACCTGCAAAAGAAAGTCTGAAAGCCTGAGAAGCAGGTAACAGGTGCAGGTGAAGCAACATCGCTGGCTTGGTGATGGAGGAGGAGAACGCAATGATGGCTCTCATGCTCCGGGGACCACTTTTCAGGCTTTGATCTTTTTCTCATGTTTTATGTGTGTGTTTATGTCCTGTTTCTGAGCTCAATATTATTTCTACATTTTGTACATTTTGAATTAAGTTTCGAAAATTTTATCGAAGATGGTTTAGTGATCATGGTGACCTGACACAGGCCTCTGGAGATCTTTGTATATTCACTAACACGACTACATGGTGGCTAGTATGTGTAAAAGGCCTTTTATGTACAAAAGTCCTCATGTAGGTCTCGTGTTACTAAATGCCTAGCTGGTTAACTAACATAACAAATATTACGATAACTACGTATGCATGTCAAACTTTCTTGTTGAATAACGTAGTTCATTTACATTTACACATGTAGTCCTTGAGGTAACTAATGTAACATCCATAATGATATATTAGTGATGTGAGTTAGCCAGGTAGGTATTTGCCAGCACAGCTAACTATGCTAAGGTTACTATGTATATTGTTGTGCCTAGCTTGACAAACACGTACAAACGTTCATACATGTCAACCTCAAGAGCTCAATTTCTTCCAAATAGGATTTTCCCCCTTAATAAATAATGGCATTTTTAAGAACTATTCAATTGAGTCTCCATTATCACAATAGGGATGACACTGACATGCACTCAGATACTGTAATTTCCTGATATATTTGTAGAAACATTTTGTTTCCTGAGTATGCAAATGCTTGCTGAAATGCTGTCTACAAAAGCTGGAATGCAAATGTCCTTGTAATGTAGTGTATCTGAAACATAAAATATTATATGAAGTTACGTTTACAGCTCCTTCACTGTCTGTACATATTAGCACTGAACATCACAATTCCGATTTTTATTTAGTGTCTGTATGTGTGTAAGTCTTCCTACTTCAAATGCAAGCATTGTGAGCAATTCTCAGTAGAGGTGACTAAAAGCACTCTTAGATTTCCAAACAGAACCCCTGAGATGGATGGCGAGAGAGATGAGAAGAAGCACTCTGGCATCACACATATCTGTTTGCATATGCTCCGTCAGCTCAGAAACAGTCAAAGTGAAACCGAATAAGCAGCCTTCAGCAATATATGCGCACATCACCTCCACTTGCTCCTGCTGCATACTCCAGAATTTCTCGGAATGCTCACAGTAACACACTCATAGTATCACAAGTACAGAGACACAGGTAGAGCTGGGAATGTGAAAGAAATATAAAAGAAGCCTGCAAAAAGAGAGAGAGAGAGAGAGAGAGAGAGAGAGAGAGAGAGAGAGAGAATGCCAAAGCTCAGTGATAGGAAGTCCCTGTTATGCAAAGGATTGTCACTAGCTTTAAACACTGTACTAGACATGCTCTGGAAGTGAGCTTGGCCTTGGGATTAAATGGGCCGACTCACCCTTTCCAGAATCCAATTCACAGGTTTGTTTCAAAAGAATGTGAATACCACCTGATAGCTATCTGCAGCAAAACTGCCACACATTTATAGGTGGACATTGTGCCTCATCCTTTCATTTCTCCACAGCCACATATGTGAGACGGCCAAGGCCAGTTTGTGTCTATTACAGCACAATAGCCATATAAAAAAGTAACAGACCTCCCATCTTTCCATGTCTCAGCTCTGTTGCTTACATGATATTGAAATATTCATGACAGAATCTTTAGAAACTCATTCAAAGTTTTTACCTTTTAAAATACACTAGCCTTATTGCATAGCTTTCTTTGTATGTTTGGGGTGACAAACTGTGAGTATTTTCTGCCATTGTGATTTAGGTATTATCCACTTGTGATAATGTGTATTAACCCTGAGATAGCAAACTAATTAAATCATGCCGTTCAACTTTTTCATTCAATGATTTTAATATTATGGCTGATAAGTACTGGTTCAGTAGAACAGCCACTTAAAAGAAACTGAGGATGCAAAGGACACAGATAAATGTTCCCCGAGAGTCATCTGAATAGACACTAAGACTATAGCAGGCAAGACTATTCAAGTGCAGTACCAAAAAGGCTGTTTTAATACCTCTTACAACCCAACCACTCAAGTTTTCAAATTCAGGTTTTTAAGGAGCCATTTCCCACAACCCTAACTCATTATGATCAAAGAAAGAGGCACCTGGACCTTCAATTTGTTGGAAGTAATCATTTAAAAGGATAGTAAAGGGAGGGAAATTTCTCACTTTTATGGGTTAGGACATATCACCAAGCATTTCACCATCTTTAAGGTACAATACATATGCATTAGAGGGACATTTGTGTTGATGTAATACATGGATGTGCACCTGTTTTATGTCCTCTGAAATGAGTTTATAAACTATAATTATAATAACTATTTATGAGGATTCTCCTAATAATCAGAACAGCAAAGAAAACAGAATAATGCACCCTGAATCTCTACATATATTTTATACCTAACCTCTAATGATGCATTAGTGCATTTTCTCCTCAATACAGCTTTGGTACTGGTTTAAATCTGTATATGCAATATTTAAATAAAACGAGACCTGTTAGAAAATAATCTGGAATGAAGGAAAGAAGTCATCTGCATAGTAATGAGGAAGAAAGGTGGCACTAATATGCCTCAACAGTCTTCCGATTAAGGAGCAAGCGTTTCTTCCTGCCAACACAACGAGGTAAGCCAGCTCTGTCACACATTATGATATGCCAGTCAGGCTACAGAGAGAGATTGAATGTGGTTAAATTGGACTGTGAAACAAGAAAAGGTAAGCCAAGGAAAAGAGGCAGAAAGAAATAAAAGTGAAGCACTGACATGAAGAGAACAGCAGATACAGCTGCTAAATGTCATTGAGACAGCAGGGGGCAGTGTTTGAAGTCTGCTGCGTCCATGTGTCCACCATAGAAAGTGCATAGGGCAAATGCAATGTCGCCTGCTGTTTAAAAGCTAATTAGTAGTGCCTCTGGTGAGAGCAGAAACACCTAGGGCATAAACTCACTCCAGGACATACTTCCCCACATCAAAGGAGCCTTGCTGGAGAGTCAGCTTTCCACTGATGTTGACAAGCAGGGCAGCAAAGCTTGTCTCTCCCTTATGGTTTACTTTTATCTGCCCCTTTCTTTCTCTCACTTCTGTCAGAGAAGTCAAGGTCATGTTCAGAGGTGCCAGCAGGCCACTGTGACATAAACCACAGAAGCCAGCCTTTGGGCTGTTGATATTTCAGAAAACAAATTCAACATCAGCACAGCCACTGCAATAAAGCGAGAAGTCCAGCATGAGCGGTGTGCTGTGCTGGAGCTTTTATTTTGCGCGAGGAGAGTTTATTGGGTAATTAAAGTTTGAAGAGTAGCCATATGCTTCATGTTACTGACTGTGACTCGGTAACTAAACCTTGACTGGGAACAGGTGAGAGGAAACACTTGCATCCTATAAGTGTTCTTTGCCATCTGTTACCGAAATCGTTGTTCTAATGGTAGACACTTACTGGTTTATTTTTACCCCGAAGTAAATTTTTTTCTTTATATATTGAGGGTAAAATGTCTCCAAAGGCTCACAAATCAAAGCTTTGATGACTAACTATAATTTCGACAGTGTTCCTGTACATCATGCAATTTTTATCCGTGTGCAAATATTACCTAATAGCATTCATTAAGGCATCAGTAAATCCACCATTGCTTGATTGTTTCAGTCATGGATTAACTGGTGACAATGATCTTCTAATAAGCCTAACTTGTACGGTACTCTGGGTTTCTAACAGTTAAAGAGCTGAACTGTGCATTCCTATCCTAGCAGGAAGCTGTTCCAGTTAACCTAAGCTGGACTCAAACATTCCAGCAAGGACATGACTAATCACCCTTAGCCCCCACTTAACTTTCCTTTTCTCCAAAGCCACTCTATTCTCCACTGTGCTGTTCACTGGGATTTCTTCCCAGCAGGAGAGTGTGCCTGGCTTCTTGTATGTTGAACAATGGGATTTAGAGATAGTCAAAAGGCTGGAGCTCTTTCTTCACCTTTTTCTCCTACTGCAGTCTTTTGACACATGCGAAGGGAACAGCAACAGATACAGAGTGTTATTAGCTACAAAGTGGCAAAACAATTACACGTTCTCTTTCTTTTCCTGTCTCCAGATAATTCATCATTCTTTGTATACTCACTATTTTTTAGACTGCAATAGAGCATGTGTTGGGCTTTTAAAAACAAGCAAAATTAGCTTTGGCATGGCATGGAGATAATGAAAAATTCACTTCCTATTTGGTGCTATGAGGCAGATAGTTTAATTATGTTGCCATTTTTGTAATTAAACAGGAATTATGTACAATCTGAGCAGCAATAAAATATCTCAAATACTTATATTGTTCGCGTTAAGTCAACTTAATCATTATAACTACACCAGATTTTTGCTTTATAATGTGGTAGAAGCATATCAAGTAATAATAATCTTTCAAACAAACAAACAAATAAAGTGATAGTACAAGTTATTGGAAGTACATATAATGAATCTTTCAATCTGCTCTCCGCTATTATCTCTACCCAAAATTCAGTTAAACCTGGATGAGTTTGCCCCAATATACAAGTTAAACCTGTCAGCAGGCAGTGGTTTCCTGGTGGTGTTGTGCTTGATTACCGATCCAGAGGTCGGGGGTTCAAGCCCTGCTATGGGCGGGTTGTCATTGCTGTCCCCCCAGTGCAGCTAACTGGGTTATCAAATGCAGGCCATGTCTCTCACTGTCTATGGTGAGAGG
>JBCNYG010000001.1:19269725-19280226 GCA_039654305.1 Porochilus rendahli
GAGCACACGCAAACTCCGCACATGACATGCAAAAGCGCCCTCGCCAAGCGCAGGACGCGAAACCAGGGCTTTCTTGCTGTGAGGCGGACGTGCTAACCACTACACCACCACCTCGGATCAAGGAGATAAATTGGAATCAATAGATAAATACAAGTCAAGCTTGGACATTTAGGTTTCTGGAGGATTCATTATTCATTGCTATCGGCCCTGTAAAAAAAAAAAAAAAAAAAACCCTGCCTAAGAATAAAAACGGTTGAACTGGAGAGCCTCAATTCAGAGTCCGGGGAGAATGAGGGACACACAGGTGAAGAAAAAGTAATTGATTTTAAAAGTGACAGGGAAAGCTACGGTCTCTGGCGTGTCCAGCGCTCATCAGCATGGAAGAGATCGGGGAACATGACTCCGTGGAAATGATAATAAAGCCCTGAACGGTCCTGAGTCGTCTCCTAACCGACACTCCAGCATGAAAAACGAGGTGGGGAAAAAAAAAGGTGCAGAATGGACCTTGATTAAATAAAAACATTTGCTCCACTATCTGATCAGAGTGTACCCTCTTTCGCCCAATGTCGGCTGAGAGAGGGTTATTCCTCAAAATGTGGGCGTGTCTTTCAGGCAAACAATTCAATTCACATCGATACAAGTGACTGGCGGCAGTAGAGAAAGTGCTGCAGGAGGCGTAATGGCTAAACAATTTTAGACGAGCTGTTACACTCCAGAGTTTGCACAGAATGGTGTGAAAATAAAAACATCCAGTGAGCTGTATTTCTGCAGCGAGAAATTGTCTCGCTGATGAGAGAGATAAGAGGAGAACGACCAGACGAATTCATGTTCACAGGAAGGATTTCATTCCTTAATTCAGCTTCCAAACCGCTTAATCCTACTCGCGGCGCAGCCTGTCTCAGCTGACCCTGGGCGGGAGTGTCCCTCGCCGAGCCCAGGACTGAAACCCAGAGATTCTTTGCTTTGAGTTAGACGTTTTAACCTCTATGCCACCTGACTGTGTAACCCGAATAACATGACGAGTAGAAAAGCAGAAGGTTCAGCTTATCTCAAGCACTCTTACTACACTCTTCACAAATATTCATATGATTATTAGGAAAGATTGTTTTTGTTATTATTCTCTCTCGCTCTCTCATTGGATGAATTTATGAATCTTATCAGGATAGCTTAGGAGGTTGAAGCCTATCTCAGCCAACACTGGTCTAAGGTGTCTTTAGACTGTCGGAGGAAACCATGCAGGCATGGAGAGAACATGCAAACGTCACACAGAAACACCCCATGCCCGAGACTCCAACCCAGAACCTTCTTCCTGTGGTCCTAAGTCCTATGCCACCTATTATTATTATTTTTAAATTTCAATAAATGGAGTGTTTTAGTTAATAGTGTAAAAAAAACAACACTTAAAATGATGGTAAATAAATATCGCTGGTTACTAAAAGGGAGACATGGTGAGCACGTCAGTAGTGCGTTCCTGTGTGGAGTTGGCGTGTTCTCTACATGCTTGCGTGGGTTTCCTCCAGGATCTCTGGTTTCCTCCCACAGTGTAAAAACATGCACATATAATAGGCTAAAAGGCTGTTTCAAACTGTCTGTGTGTGTGTGTGTGTGTGTGTGTGTGTGTGTGTGTGTGTGTGTGTGCGTGCGTGCGTGTGTGCGTGCGTGCGTGCGTGTGTGTGTGTGTGTGTGTGTGTGTGTGCACCACTGCATAAAACAATAAAATTTACATAGCTCAGTTTAACTGAATGACATTTACTGGTTTGCAGACAAATAGCAAATAAAGAAAGAAGCTTAGATGATTAGAAAAGAAACTAGTGTCACTGGAGAACATGAGCTCAGTTGTTCATGCTTGAGCTCACCGTCTTGTTCCACGGGGCTTTATTGTGCTCAATTGTAATGTCCAATAATGAAATATATTTGCTTCTAAGAATATAAATTCCAGTCTCTCAATAATTCCTTATGCTTTGGCTTTTCAGCTGCCTATTTCACCAATTAATTTGGTCTTAGTTTCATTCCTAATTAACCCGGATGCCCAGCTAATGGGCAGTGTATCACAAAGACAGTAGCAGGCTCAGCATATAGAGTACTCATTACGTTATTTTGAAAAGACTACAGAAGCTTCACAAGAATTTATTTTATGCTTTCACAACTGACCATTTAAAAAAACAGTTTCTCCCTGACTACGTTGCACAGAATCACTTGTATTTAACACCCATCTGATAGTTTCAGCTAATAAACAGATGGCTACAAAAGGGCACCAGAAAGTATCCAAATGTGCAATTATTTCAGTAAATTTTCATAATGCTTTTCCTTTTGTGTGTTTTTTTAAACATCACAAGATTAAACTGCTTGCCATGATCACACATGAGCGCAATCATGCTAACGAGCAGGGTACCATGCTAAGAACGTACCCTGAGCTAACCCGCTACAATCACTTGTTTGAAACAGTATTTTTGATTGCCCCTATTTATGAATTTGAGTGTGAATGTTTGTGTGCTGTTCAAAGTATATCCCACCTTCACCCAGTGTCAGCTGAGATAGGCTCCAGCCTCCCCAGCCCTAATAAAGGATAAGGCAGTTAAGCAAATGAAATCAATATTTTCCAAAATCTAAAAACATTTGAAACTGCACTCCTAAACCTTCCTGTAGCTGTAGTCCCACTTTCTGTTCAGTTATCCCTTCATACTGTTTTGTTAAAATGTAGAGACATGATACAAAACCAAGTTGGGGATGATCAACTTCGATCCTTAAGAGACCAAAACTGAGCAGCCATTGATCTAAAGTGCTGCAAGGCAGAGCTTACACATGTCTCTTTTGTAAAAGAAGAGTGAAGAGGGTGACTCTCAGAGGATTTTTGCGTTAGTGGAGACAGTTGAGAGATGAAAAGTCCAGGACTGTCAACCCAGTCCTCATCCTGATTAGAGCTGAGTGCTTTCCAGCTCCAGAGAAAGAAAGAATGAGCGGTTCTCAAAGAATGCATATATATATAATGGATCTCTGCCAAATATTGTGTGCTGCTGACAGCAGCAGTGTGGTGGAGCATTACAGCTGCCCTTCTATTGATTATTTGTGTTTCTGAATAATGAACTGAATATTTGAATATTCTGTAAGGATAAGAAAAGCTCAAGGCTTAATGTATTTTACTGATTCAATCAAAAAACCCAGCAGAAGAATATTGATGTCTGTTTTTTTCCCACTTAGATCTAAATAAAATCCTAAAAACATATCCTTAATAAAATTACTCAAACAATGGACTGATTTACAGCAAACTATGTAACAAATTACTCATGCCAAATAATAAATAAGGCAAACTATTTGCTTGCATAAATCCTAAATTGATTAAGGTCATAAACAATTATTAATTATTATTAAATTACCTTATTATAACCAACAGCTTAATGGAGGTAATTCACTTACACACGTTATTAGAGGGTAAGAGGAAGCGAAAGTGCCAAGAGAAAACTCCACAGAGACGGTAAGCTAAGCTCAAAACCAGCAAGATCTACATTCTGCATCACCACGATGCCCTGAAAATTTTCTAATTAATTTAATAATTTAAAATGAGAAAAATGCTCAGAAAAGGGGCCAAAATAACACAACTGAGGGGAAAAAGGTCTCTCTAGCTGATTTGCACAGATGGTGAAAAAGGGAGATTAAACCTAATGGGACCTTGGAACTGAGGCAGTGAAACTCTGAAGGAAGCAATAGGCTCTTTCTGACAAACTGTAGTATTCAGATCAATAAGCTACTGCTCTCTGTCTGCCAACACCTGAGATGGTGCAACTCACAATCACCTAAGTCGTTCAATTATTGGATTTATGTAACTCAGACCCAACACACCTAATCCGTCACGTCAGGTTTTGATTTGTTTGTCAACATTTTCTCAATGAGCCAAGCAAGTGTTGGCAGACATTCCATCGATGTAATTTGGAAAGCATGTGGGAGAGATCACTCAGAAGCATGCACAGAATTAAGTGCAGGAGTAAGGAGGTATTAAGAATCAAAGAGCAAAAGATGATGAGGAATACTGGATTTCAAGCACAACCTCAGCCATTTTCCCAACTATAATCAACCATCTCTTATAACTGTATAGATAAAGTGCAAGCCTACATATGGCATATGATTCATCAGATGATTCATTGTTGGATTTTTACAGGTCAAGTTAACATGTATTTAAAGAGATCATTAGATTATGTGCAGTTTAGGATGCTTCATGTTATACCCTATACTTACATTACGTGGTCAACCATCCAAGACATCCAGAAAAAATTATACACATCGTTCCTTCATATATAGTGATTAATGAGGAGCCTGAAAAGCTGTAAGGTTACAGTATGTCCCTCAACACACGAGTACCAAATCTACAAGAAAGACCCTTATATGAGAAAGATCCCACTGGCGAATGGGGAAAAGGTCACTCCGGTCTCTTCACAGTGTCAGATGCCAGCAAGAGCAGCTCAGATAGAAAAGGCAGGTGTGAAGAAGAGCAGCGCTGAAGCAACATACTACCTGCTGACACCTGGTGCAGTCATGCCATAACCTGTCAGGAGCAGTTGTCACTCCAGCCCAAAGCCACACACAGACAAAAAGAGAAATAGAAGCAAAACGAAATGAGAGGGTAAAAATAAAAGGGGCAAAAAACCAAACAACACAAAGGTGAATGATACAAAGGCCAGTAAGAGAATGAGATTGGAAGAGGCAAAATAATAGGTAGTATTAGTATTCCGATATAAAAAATACAAAGGAACAGAAAACAAGCAGAAAAAGAAACCATAAACTTCAAGCTGTGTAGGGGAATCTGTAAAAGTAAAATAAGTTGTAGCACAGGTAGCTATAATTCATTTAATGAGGTTTGAGGCTGAGAGCAGTGCTGCACATCTCTGGCTGCCTCACTTGCTCGTAATGTCTTAATGAATGTGACGTGATAATGGGTAGAATAATGCCCAGCCACCAAGAGGACATTTGCCTAATGATGCCCATGGGACACAGCTCGCCCATCCCATCATGCCATATATCCAGTGACGTGGAATAAAAGGGACAAGCGTTGATTTGATGTGAAGAAAAAAGTACTGGAGGAACCATTATGGCTCATGAAGTGTTTTTTGTATTATTGTGTCCAGCAAATACACACGGCTGACGAAACACAATGTCTCAGTACCAAGAGCACTAAACACCAGGTCTGCTCATGGAGATTGATCTTATAATTCAACTTTAATCTAAGTATGTACACTGATCATTTAACTGAGGCATACAAGACTAAGTTTGGAAATGAATTCTGTAGCAACACATTTTATGAACCATGTGTTCAAATCACTGGAAAGGTCCTTTGTTGACCTTTTTCTGTTAACAGAGAAATATTTAAGCTTGGGTAGTATGGTGGTGCAGTGATTAGCACCATCACCTCACATCATTAAGCTTTTGGTTTTAAATCCTGCTGCTGACTAGAGCTTTTCTGTGTGGAGATTGCTTGTTACCACCGTGCCTGCATGAAAAACATGCAGACTACATGAACTGATTGCTTATAGGAAACAGGTGTTCATGGCGACTTGTTCAGAGTGTTCCTTGCCTTAAGTCAACTGGCACTGGCTCCAGCTCTCCCTGCAACCCTGATGGATAAGCAGGATATATAATGGATGGATGGACGGATATTTAAGTTTACATGAACACTACTGAAGCCTCCACTGATGTTTTAACAATGATCCAATATGTGCAGCACACAGCAGACTTCCAGATACAGAAAAGCTAGAAGTTAACTTGCCAAAAAAACCCACGTATGAACACTGCCTTTCCAATAATGAGTAAGACCCATAGCATGTGTCTTGCAAACCCACTTTGTGCTTGCAGAGATGGTGGAAGCGTTCCACTGTGATGAGGGAGAAGAAGCAGCTGGGTGTTTTGGATAGGACATCGCTCTCTAAGATAGTTGGAAGATTAGGCACAGCTCCAAAGTCATCTTCAAGCTTCAGGGGGTGAGAATGACTCAGGTGGCTCTGTAAACGTACAGTACTACTAAGCTGATTTTCACCTTGTGCAGCCCCAGAGCTTTAAGTGTGATATGCTGCATGCCCCATCTGTACATAAATTTTTGTATTTATTTCCCAGTGGTCCAAGACTTCCTAATGATAATGCCCACTATTCTGACTGGCTATGTGTGTCATGTATTTCCCCCTAATGCTAAATACCATGTGTTTCCTGCTATGTATATTTATTTTCAGTGCATGATGGATCCTAATTCAGAGTGAGTGGATAAGGCTGATATTGTGCCAGCCTATTGGCTGAACACACTAATGGGATAAGTTTCTGATCACTGAAGAGCATCCAAGAGTAAGGAGCGCCACTAATTTTACTAACTGTCTTAAATGTGTGTTCCACAAGGCCAGATTTTTTTTCTCAGGAATTTGCATGTCGGCCAAACCCAATTGGCTAGACATAAATGGCTGCATCGAGGGGAGGGTTCGAGATGAAGGGGAAATGAAGACCCTAGACACACTCATGCTAAATGCTGACAAGTTGGCCTCCAACAACGTGCTTAAGGCTAGAGGCCAAAGCCAGACACAAGCAGTCTTCAATTCCATCTTCAAGCTAGAGGCCAAAAGAGACAAGCGATGTAGCAACTAGCATCACTGACAAGCTAAAGACTAAAAGGGAAGCCTCTGAAAGCTATACTCCAGCCTAAGTATGACAGGGCAACCTCCAAAAATATGCTCAAGCCTAAGGGTCATTTCCCAAGCCATGGCATGGCAGACATGGCAGCCTCAAGCTGAAAGAGGATTCTCCCCAGCAGAGCTCCAGTCTGAGGCTAGCAAGGATGTTTTCACTCTGCCTCCAGACTCAAGTAAGGACAGTGGAGCTCTGTCAGCAGACTCCAGCAAGCATGTTGTCCCTCTGCTACCAAATTTTGGCACTGAAGTTTAGGGCTCTTGACACACCTAGCATCTCACAAAGCTTAATGTTTATTTCTATTGCCACATGTGTTTTGGTTTATGTCTTTTTTCTCCCATGTCAACATATTGTGTTATACTCAGTTGCACCTATTTCCAGGTAGCTTCCAGATTAGACTTAAGACCCCGTGGTTCTTAGTGATATGCAAAGTTTGCAAACATGCATGGGTTTCCTTTGTGTACTTCGGTTTCCTCCCACAGGAACACATTAGATCAACCAAATTACCCATAAGAGTGAAGATAAGTGTGAATTTCAGTACGTATCTGTGTTAACCCGGCAGTAGACCGGTGACTTGTTTTAGCGTGTACCCTGCTTCTTGCCCACATTAGCAGAAATTGGCTCCGGCTCCACCTGTGACCCTTACGGATAAGCAGTACGGATAATAGATGGAGCTTGTCTAACCTGTTGTTGCCAAGCCTTCTCACATTGTTTTGGTTCCCTTGTATCTTGATTCTTTCTTTGCATAAGTTGCATTGATTGTTGTCTAACTGTTGGCTTGTATTTTATTTAAAGTTTTAATAAAGGTCTTACTTCCTCTTGTATCCACCAGCTTCCCTGACAGTATGAACACTGCACTCCAGTAATTAGTATGTGGTCATAAGCTGTAAATAAAACGGTTAACAAAATAATGACAACAATTAGATGGAATAGTCATACATGTTTGAACCAGATCCAGTCTGACAAAGACTCAGACTGGAAAATTCTTACCTCATGACTTCTTTGTTATTGTTTCTTATAGGAGAAGAGAGCAATAGGTTGGCAAACTGGTATGTGGGTGTCTGAGATTGATCAAATAAAAACAGTGGCTAGTGTTCTGGTAAAATAGTTGAAAGCACAGTCACTGTTACCATATGTATCCCTAGAAGGGGATTAGCCATGGGGATGGGATCCCAAATTTCTACAGACTTTAAAAGGACAGAGAAAAGAAACAGGCTGACATAGCACATGTCACTATGCTGACAATGAAATATTGCAAAATGTAAAACTGTCTCTCCACCCTTGTGGACAATTGCCTTTTTTATTTTAAAATAATGACCACTAAGACAGCTCAAAGCTGTTTCACAGAAATGCTGCCTACAGAATTGCCCGACAGGTCAACCAAGCAGAGCCCAATTAATTTCTCTGGAACCATTTCAGGTGGGCACAACAAGAAAAGCGCATATAAATGAATATTTTTGCGTAAATGCTCTAGGGTTCCTTGTTTCATCCTGTGCTAAGGTTATTGTCTGTATGAGGTTTATGCATGTTCATGTGGCCATCCTCCAGATTTCCTGGTACAGATGTGGATAGAGCTATTACTGAGGATGAATAAATGAATTAATTTAGGTTATACGTTTTTAGTTACTGTCACAATATTGTATATAGTCATTCTTATGGATAGTCCTAGGCTATACATCGATATCAATACAGTGCTGTCAGTTAACACTTTGTCAATAGCTACTTAAAAAAAGTTTAATAGAGTGTTCATCTGTTTTATTTGACTCCAAATTACCAGGAAAGCTCATAGTGAATACACATAAACAATTTCATATCCCACGGTAATGGTGCGTGGTTCGAGAGACATGCAAACAGCCAATCATTAAACATGTATGCTCGGTGGCCCCATTGACTGTAACACAAAAACTGAAGGAGTGTGGAGTGAGGAAATGAAAAACCTTTCAAACGTTTATTTTCAGTTGTATACCTACTAGTACAAAATAGTTTACCTGATTTCAGATCATACTGAAATCGAATCCCCTTACACATATTTCTCCGCTCACAGGAACTTACAACTTGATTGTGCTGCACAGTGAATCTTGCATGTTATTCAGGGACAAAAATATGCTTCAAAAAACTGATTCTTTTTAATTCTTAATTAGTAAAGGAAGAGAAAACACCAAAGTACAATAGTCTATTTACCTGAGGACTACATACTCTACACAGAATCTATACAAATTACTATTACCAAGGTGAAAGTGCTTCCCATGCTCACACACTCATGTTGTTATAGTAACAATGACAAAGATGGATCTCTGTTCATGTTCTAAACCATTTGGCCCATCATTCCAAAACAATACAGCTCCTTTTAGCATTACAGTACGTTTTGCTATTATTCATCTACTACGCACAGAACATTCATTCATTCATCCATTTTCTAAGCCACTAAATCCTAATAAGGGTCACGGGCGTCTCAGATGACTCTGAGTGAGGGTGGGGTAGCTCACCAGGCCATTGCAAGGGCATCACACGTACAACCATTCATACTCTCTCCTAGGGGCAATTTGGATCAGCCAGTTAGCCTAATGTTATTGTTTTTGTACTGTGGGACTAAACCGGAGTACCCGGAAACCCACTTAAGCACGGGGAGAACATGCAAACTCCACACAGAAACACCCCAAGCCCGAAAATCAAACCCAGGCCTTCTTTCTGTGAGGCGGATGTGTTAACCACTGCACCACGAGCGCCCAGAACAGGGGTCGCAAAGATAAGGTTCATGTATGTGTACAAAATTATGAGAAAATTGTTGATAAAAGTAAGGTGTTTAAATTCAAAATAAAGTAATTAAATTATATATTTTTAGTAAATATTAAAATATTAAAATGCTTTAAAAATTATCAAAATGATCAAAAATTATTGATACTGACTAATTTGAAACCAAGTTCATTCACCAAGTTCTATATGTGGGGTACAGTTTCACTCAAATTAAATTGTAACATTTTATTGTATTTTGCACATTCAGTAAAACTTCTGAGAAAGTACATTAAGTCTTCCAACACAGTGCAGCTTGTATTGACTGTTTATACTAGTTAACTGTGGGATTAGGGCTGACCTTCTCAGATGCCCTGTTTTGTCGCTCTTATATCAAAGAGGCACTGCTTAAAGCGGACACAGGTTTGATGAAATCTTACTGGAATGGACTCACCAGGGTGTAAGGATCAATATGACATTAATCTCTGCCGGGCTTGGGGCAGTGAGAGCCAGACTATGAAGCCACAGAAGTGTGGAAGATGAGGCAAGGAATGCTGTAAATCTTCAAACCTCTCAGTGGTGGAGTGGGCAGGCAGGATGTTTAGCACTCCCTTGGGCCTCCACGGACCATCAATACTACATGCATGGCATATTCCTGGCCAGCGAGTTTACTTGTACCATTTTTGTACTCTTCTATCCATAACAAGTCACACACACACACACACACACACACACACACACACACACACACAGTCACTCTCTTGAGATCCCTGTTGAACACCTACACATTCAGTGCTAACCCTTGATACAATATAGACCTTTTTCCATTTTGCGTAGCCATAAAAAGGTCAGGGTAATGCAGGTCGACAAATTCATTCAGTCATAAATTGAACTTTATGTGAGCACACATAACAGTTATACACAGTGCAGTGAGAGAAAGGTTCAGGAACGCTGCACTGTGCATAAAAGAAATCTGTCATAGTGGTTCTTTGGTACAGGAATTATTAATCTGTTTCAAGTATTTATACAAAATGTTTCAGGGAAAAACAAAATTACCAAACACTTTACTCTGATGAATTTCATTAGGGGAAAAATGTCAGAGTTGTACTGTAAA
>JBCNYG010000001.1:19421730-19446004 GCA_039654305.1 Porochilus rendahli
ATATATCAACATAGCTGACAAGCATAGCTTTTAGGAGCATGAAAAAAACAGTTTGCTTGTATATCAGGTGTAGGTTTTCTCATAAATAAAGATTAAATGCAAACGTGTATAAGTGGTACTTTTGGCCCAGATGTGTACATTCAATTATTTCCATGACTGTTATACACTTAAGATACAAAATGTTGCCTATGATGGTAGCATACCATCAGAAAGGAAAAGTACAATTTGATATCTTCATTTCTTCCTGATAACATTTTCTTTGGAAAAAAAGAAGTTGGTGTCATGGAGGTGCAGTCATTAGCATCTCACAGCTCCAGGGTCCCAGATTCAATCTTGAGCTCAGGTTACTGTGTGTGAGAGTTTCACATGTTCTCCTTTTGTCTGCATGTTTTTTTTCCATTGTTGAAAACCTGCCATTAGAGGTGTATTTGCACATGTTAAATTGCCCTGAGGTGTAAATGAGAGGGTAAAAGTGTGCGTGCATAGTGAATAAGTGTGTAAATGCATGTGCATGGTCCTCTGTAATGGATAAGATTTCCACTCAGTGATGTATTCCCACCTTATGGCCAGTGTTCCCAGGATAGGCACCATATCTATTTCAAGCATGACCAGCAGTTACAGAAGATGACTGAATCAATGAATTTCTGTCCACCTCCATGAAATGTGAATGCCTTTTATTCCACATGTTCTACCTGGCCTATGAAAAATACCTTCAGCTTAGGTTTGAAGATTACATTCAGTCAAAATGTCCATTATAATCAATCTTTTGTCCTGTTTCTCACACTCCCTTCTGTTCACTCTTTAAACGTTGTCTCTTATTCATTCTCTCTCACACATACTGTATGCTGTAGACTTGCAGCCTCAGTACCAATTATATAAGGGCATGCACCACATTATTAACTGGGCTGAGATGATAAAAGATTCATGCACAGCTCAAACTCTCACCCAACCTCCAACTCTGTCCGGCTAATGTCAGAAAATTCACATAAGTGGCAATAATATGGAGGAGGAATAAGAAGGCTGCGCCTTTTCACTGGATGCTGGCACACATCACACAAAAACGCATTGTAGAGTTTAACAAAACCAGCAGGATTCAGTTCCGTAATTTAGCAATACGTCAAACTTTGGAATACTCCTTTGTTTTTTTCCAAACGTCAGTACTTACAATGTTTGCAGCAAAATAACTGTGTTAAGCAACCCATAAGCAAAAAACCCTGAGCAGGTACCCAATCTTTCACAGGGACACCACAGACAAAAACAACCATTCACACAAACATTCACACCTATGAGGAATTTAAAGTGGTCAGTTGACCTAATTTTCATGACTGCAGGCAGAAACAGGAGTACCCAGAGGAAACCCACACAAGCATGTGGAGAACACGTAAACTCCACACCAAATTGCCGGATGGTTCAGCACTTTCTTGATGTGAGGCGACAGTGCCAAACACTACACTGCCATGCTGCCCCACCAAGAATTCCAAAATTGTTTATACCATTACATTACAAGCTGTTGTTACAAGTTGTGACACCACCATGTTATACTCTATATTCTACTGAAGTGACTGATTTTTTTTGTGCGTGGATTTGACACTGTGAAGTTCTACACCTCTGGGAATTTCTATGGTGTTTTTGTGACTCCTTCAGTATTTTGGGCCAGTTTGGGATAAAGACTCATTCTTTTGTGACAATGAGGGGGTGGAGTATTGATCCACAGGCTCCTGCCTTCCAGCCACCAAGAGAGGGTGATTGATGACCCTGTCTCCAAATCCATAAATAAAGGGGACCTCCATCACCTCAGCGTGGAGTGCAGGGAAACATAATGCACAACTTGATGCAAGCACGGTATGGTGTAGTAACTGAGAAGCCTATACTATAAAGTGTAAGTGAAAGTTACTGCGTCCTGAAATAGCTGTTGATATAATCTGACAATTTCAGGTAATAGCCATGTGCTGACCCTGTGACAGCACAAAGTGACCTTCCAATGTGACTTTTAGCAGTTTGGAATAGAACTTAAACTGCTGCATAAATATGTGAATAGCCCTGCGATGGCCTGGCAAGCTGTCCAGAGTGTACTCTGCCCTCGCCCAGAGTCAGCTGAGATGGGCGCCAGCCTCCCCGCGAATTAGGATTAAGTGGTTCAGAAAATTAATAAATGAATGAAATATGTAAATATTCACCATGAATCATTTTTTGTCTAATATATTTTAAATATTTCATATATAAGGTATGTTTCTGTCATTATTCAGTATTTTACTCTCTGGTAATATGTCATCAGTAAAGTTCAGGGGCATTATCAGAACCCATTAAACTTGCTGATCATCTTAGTTTTTTTATAAATGAAATAGGAACAAAAACAGAAACAACACTGAATGCTTACGTGAGCAGCAATTGCCCTTGTGTGTGTAGTGCAAAATCCCCACATAAGACTCCATTCTCTCTTCCACCCACAGAACTCTCCCCCTACCCTGACAAGAATATCCAGCAGCCTCCACTTCCCTCCTGTCACTGAGTCTTTGCTTCACTAAGAGGAAGTCCTCAGTTTATTTTTAGAAACTCACATTTGCCCAAACAATACACCAACACCCACTCCCTAAAAAAAATGAAAACATGTAAGTCATACTCTAGTTTCAGTAAAACTCAATGGAATGTACATAAGGTTACAGTATTACAGCATATAGCTGCAGTGAGGTTTTGACCACTAAAAAGGAATTGGGTGATTTCTCTCTGACATATTTGGGGAGAACAGAAATATGCCGCTGTGCCAAATCATCTTTATTTCATGAGACCTTTAAGACTTAAGGCTGTAAAATACCAATCCACTGTAGTGAGTATTCACTTATAGATTTTGAGTTGTGGCTCCATCACTAGCATTATGCTATTCTTGTTAGCACACTTCAGCTAAGCACATAATCTGAGTCAGGATCAGCAGCAAGAGGGATCTCTGATTGGCTGCCTCTACTTTTTTTAGTCTACGGTTTGCTTATATTTGCTAATAATATATATATTTAAATTTTTGTTTGTTTGTTTGTTTTAACATTTTTTCTGTGCATCTTTTTGGAAGACTAAGTACCAAATGTCACCTTAGAATACATGTATACAGTATAGTCATTACAACAAACTGGTTGTGTCTCACTCAGGCTAGCTCATCTTCTGAAATAGAGAATTAAAATATATTTTAAGCATGTTGTTGTTGTTTCATGTCAAGGTCCATTATTATTACAGTCATCCACCAACCTCCAAATAATAACTACCATCATGTAACACCATGTTTGTACTCAACCATGGGAGGGCTAGTAAATATTTCAGTTTCGATCCCACACACTGTCCAGTGGAAAAGACCTAAAAGTAAGATAAGCTCTGTGGAAAAGCACTAAATGCACCCTTTGTTGGAACACACCAAGTATCTTTTCACTTTTCCAAGTTATGTTTTTTCTTCTCAACTCTTGTAGCAACAGATTCACAGTGGTGTAACAATAGAGCACATGCACAGTCACCAGGTGGGCAAAGGAAAAGAAAAAAGACAACAGAATTCAATGGTGGATAAAGTTGCACTGGATGGATATCACGATAAACTGAATAAACACACACCATCACTGATATAAACAGGGAAAGTTAGTAGGCTAAGCGACTGAATGTGATCTTTCTGGATATTTATGATTAGTTTCTGATACTCTAAACTGTACTTTAGATACACACACTGTTGAAAGCTTACAAATCTTTGGAAGGATAAAATCATTACCACTCCAGCGAGTTCAGAAGGTTTTATATCATGGACATTCCTAAGAACTGAATGTTAAACAAACCTTATTATATATTTACAGTTGACTGTTTGAGAATATTCTGCGAGTTTCATTTCTTGCTGCTATCTTTCAGAATTCTGTACAATTCCTAAATCTTTAACAAATTGCTTTGTTCATCATAAAACATTTTGTTTATCATGTTAAAATAGCAAACAATATTGTTTGGGAATTCACACGTGAACTGAATACAATGACTCATTTGTACAGTTTTGCCAGAAGAATCTGGTCCATTGGATTAGCTGACTGGTGATGTCACTGGTAAATGGATCTGTAGTGGTTATCGCCAAGTAGTCACAGAGCTAACACAGAGAAACAGACTGCCATTTGCAAACTTAGAGTAGCCATATGACCTTACTCATATGTCTTTGGACTTGGAACTGGAACACACAGAGAAAACTTACAAAGGCATTATCTAGAACTTTCTGTGCTAACCACTGTGCCACCATGCCACAGAAATAATACCTCATAGGTACTGATACAACTAATGCATTGTCAATGTGCTGGATTATTTATTTTTAGTCATATGCCTTTTGGGATAGAGGCTTTGTCTTTTCACAGTACTGGTTATTCCTAATTTCATTTTTGGTATCTACTTTCCTAAAGATAAAGGATACACTGTGCATGCCTTTACGCTATCAACTGTAAGTTTTGCAATGTTTTGAAGGGCAATGTTTCACACGGGGTACACAATTAATGTGTTATCTTGGTGTGTCAGTGCCCTTAAGGCCCGATCGATGTCAAAACTCACTGCATCTTAATACCGTGTTTCGTTAACTTGCTGTCTTATTTGGTCAACCCTTCGAGTTTATCAAAAATTTGGCCCAACATTTGTACTATTTACATTCTCAGCACTTATAACACTCTTATTTAGGCAGCAACTAGATTTTCTCATCCTACACCTCAAGTATTGTTGGCCCTGGATGTATGAGAGATTGTCTTACATTGAGGTTCATGGTCACCCAGCAGGTATCCTGGTTAATCTACTTTCACTGTAAATATCAGGTGAGCATCAGCTTCATAGGCTAGACCTACTTCACATTGGCTGCACAGCTGTGGTTGTCATCTGCACTATAGGAGGGCACATATCATGCAGAAGTGGTGCAATTTACTGCAGATGAAACACAGAGCAAAACAGGAGGAGCAGGTGGTGTGGGAACAGCGTTCAAAAGTGTTTATTCACAAATTCACAGCTGAATGCAGGGTAAACCACAAGAGAAATTGTTTATATGCATTGCCACTCAAATGGTTCTGCATATCCAATATTATAGCATTTTTTGTTTAAATTAAATGATTTTACTACTAATATGTATTACAGAGTGCTTAGTTAAATGCAAAATACTACAAATAAATTCTTTTTTTCACTGGAAAAATATTGATGATTTGATCTAACGATGTATTTATTCATCAAACCGGTTTATCTTATCAGGGTAGCAGGCAGGCTGGAGCCTATCTGGGTGAATGTACAAAGGTACACCTTTGCCAGTCCATCATAGGACCAACACACACAACCCTTTATACTCACACCTAGGGACAATTTTAGACATCCAGTGAGCCTAAAGTGCATGTCTTTGGAATGTGGGAGGAAACTAGAGCACCTGGAGGAAGCCCATGAAATCATGGAGAGAACATGTAAACTCAACACTGAAATGTCATGGGACACGAACCCACAACCTTTTTGCTGTGAGGCGGATGTGCCAATCCCTACACCTCTGAATACATTTATGTCTGCTTTATGTGCTTGATTTTGAGGACCAGTTTTTCTGTTATAAATCATAAAAGCTCACAATGTAAAATAATCGTTTAATTATAGGTTGAAATTGACACTTTTAGACATATAACCCCCATTTTTCAGAAAATTTTACTGATAGTGTATATAATCAGTCTGTTAATCTGAGGGGCTAACAGGTCCAGTGGGTAATGTTTTTACCTACCCATTCCCCAGCAGGCTGTAAGACTTAAAATAATGGAGACTAAAACTTTACATGAACGGGCATGAAAATATTGTAACACAACTATTTTTAAACTGAACCCTGTGACAAAATCAGTCACTATGCAGTGGAACCAGTTTAGGCATAGGATTAATGCTTTAATATTATCAGTTTAATACCATATAGATTCATTTGTGTGCTGTGATGAAGTTTGTTCATGTAAAGTACATTTAAAAAAATCTCAACACACTTATAGGAAGTGAAAATGCAAGCTATACAAAATGACAGTATACTGGAAATAAGGGTGAAACCATCATCTGAGATCTTGATTTTCTGGCATTTAGCAAAATTCACACACACACACACACACACACACACACACACACACACACACACTGCTGTTTTCTCAGTGAGACAAGAGAACACTTTGTTCCTACAATAAGGTTAACACCATTGTTCAATAACTATGCTACATGGTAATTCAAGTGTATCCTGGTTAATAGATTACAACATAGTTTCAGAGAAGTATGTTTTCAGGAAGGTTAAGACACCGTAAAAAGGAGAGGGGCTTTTCCTGAAGCTACTGGATATTTATAATGAATCAATGGTGTGGGAGTAAACAACTAACTGAACATGTATACGCCAGTAAATGTTTGCATTACAGAAAATTAAATATATTTCGAGAGGACAAGCGACGGGTGGTGTGATCAGTGTGGTTTCTATTCTTTGGCAAAAGTACCTTGTTTCTCACACGTACCCTTGGGAGCTGACATCATCTCTAATTGTATTAGGGGATCACTCATAGAGTAAATTCTTTTTTCACAGCCTATAAACATGTTCATGCAGATGTTTTATTGTAGATGGTTTGGACTTCTGTTTTATTTCTTGCTTTAAGGCTAATCAAAGGTCTGTATCATGGTAAACTCCAAAGAAAGGTAAACAACAATATAATGACCAAATTTCTCTTATCCTTGGTGTGGATCCATACAAACAAATAAAAGATTGAAGTAATGATCTGTGTATACTGCCTTCTTTTATGTTTCTTGACATCTCTTTATCTATATGGTATGTGGCTTGAGTGTGCATTCAAGTTTCTATAAAAATGTATCTCTTTCTCACTCTCTCCCTTACTCATTTCAATCTTTTCCTCTCTTTTTGTGTTATTGACAGTTAAATATATCTATGCATTTAAGCATATATTTATGCATTACTTAAACATATTTCATCATTTGCTTCCATGGTATAAGCTCCAAACAGGATACTCATCAAATGACATTCCACTGAAATGTCAAGTTTATGAAACCCTGTCACATATACATCAGGTATACAACAAAACATTGAGCAAATTCCCAAGACAGCTGTCAATGTCTCATACAAACCTCATATGCTGTGTGATAGAAAACACTGTAGTAGACCCTTGTCATGAAGGTGTGAGCATGTTCAAAGTTTTTTCTGTTTTATAGGTAATTCTAACTGTAAGGTCCATTCCCTAGGTCTGTTGTTCTATGACATCCTACAGCTGTGTTATTCCAGACATACAAATTGCATATGTGACTTAGTCTTCTGATGCACTCAGAATTTTACAATAGTAAGGCAGGTAACATATGAATTGCCTATGATTGCCTCATGTTAAACCTTGACCATTCTGCGACAGCGTTATTTTAAGCATATGTACCTCATGTAACATACATACAGTGATTGTACATAAACCCCAGTCGTTTCTGCTGTAGCCCTTCTAAATCTGTATGACAAAAAAGTTCCAGTTTTTGTGAAAGGGTTTAACAAAAAAAGTCTTCTCACCATATGTACTAGATTCTGTATTCTGCACCGCACACAATATAAAAACCCATCATCAATTATCTACACTAACCTTCTGACTAGATGATTGGCTAACCCCTCCACAGTGGTGGATCACCCATAAGATTGAGTTACGATGCAACATTCCCAAACCCTACAGCATGAGATATTAAAGAATCAGGACATGGTGGTGACCAAGGATGTCATAATCAAAGCACAATTATATAAATACAGGGATTACATTAAACAAACCAATATATATAATTGATTCAATTCAAATGTACAGAGACGGAAAGCAATTACTATAAAAAGATACTGTTGGGATTTAAAGATCTGAACTGTCCACAGACTGAACCTTCCTAATCCAATGTGACCTGTGCTGCTGTTCCTTTCTTTTCATGCTATTGGCCAGCTGGTAGTGACGCATGCCACAGAAATGCTTGCATTCCAACCAGGAAAAAAAGCACAAATATGGGCCATTACTTCTGGCTCTACCATAAACATGGCTGCATGAGCCACAAGCATTCCAGCACTATTCTGCTGAGCTACTCCGTTTTACAATAACATAGTAGAGCAGGAGACAACTGAGAAAGTCCATGAGGTCATGTGTGAGGTAAATACATGGACAAACCTGGGGTAACAAGATCAGTAAATCGGGGGTGGGAAAGAAGTGTTTCTCCTCAATTCAATTAAACCACAGAGTGACAAGACTGCACTTTAATTTACTGTAGCAATGGATGATCCTGAGAACAGATGTGTAGGTCAAGGACAAGCCAAACCCATGCAAATGTGAGACAAGGACATTCATGAGCACTAAATCTTATACGTGGCGGTTTTATTTGTGTAGACGAGAGTGAGGTTTCATTAAACGTGGCACAAAGAAACAGAGAATGAAAACGCATGCATGAAAGGCACATACTCAGAAGAGAGAGAGAGAGAGAGAGAGAGAGAGAGAGAGATTCTTCTATCCCTGTCTGCTGTGCTGAGCAGCTCCTGTTGGCAGTTGGTCTGCCCCTCCTCCACGCTCTGGTATCTTTGTTAATCAGGTGTGGGGGAGGAAGAAAGAGAGCCTTGGGAAAGAGCAAGTACTGCGCTGTCTAACTGCATCTCGAAAGGGTTAAAGAAGTGAATGGAGCAACAAGCACAGTACAAATACATTCATGTAGCCTCTCTGTAAAACTATTATGATAAAATGGGAAGGTGTGATGGTGGCAGACCTAAAAGTGTGATAATCATATATTGGTATATATGGTATTATATGGTATTTGTGGTATATATTTATGGTATTATTTGTATATAAATAGACATATTCATTTTTAGGGCAGTGCTGGCCTGGTGGTAGGGTGCTGGATTACTGATCCCAAGGTCGGGGGTTCAAGCCCTACTATTGGCGGGTTGTCACTGCTGTCCCCCCAGTGCAGCTAACTGGGTTATCAAATGCCGGCTGATTTTCCTCAAGCATAGAGCTGCATAGCCATTAGCATGTTTCTGCCCTGCGATGGCCGGGTGAGCTGTCCAGGGTGTACTCTGCCCTCGCCCAGAGTCGGCTGAGGTGGGCGCCAGCCTCCCCGCGACCCTAATTAGGAATAAACGGTTCAGAATATGAATGAATGAATGATATTCATTTGTAGTTATTCATGTCCCAGGAGGGATTTGCAATACTAGCCAAATTAAGAACATCTATTATTTGTTTAGTTTCATTTACCCATGCACTAAGACCATAGAAACAGTAGATTTATTGCACAAAATGCCAAACATAGTTACAAATGGCTAAACTTGCAAGCAGCTTTGGTGAAACTATTTTGCAATAGTACCTTGTTCAAGTACTAGCTACTCGTTGATTTAAATTAGCTACACTTGCACAATAATCTACTATGAAAAAGGGTAATTGCAGAGAAGCAATTTTGTTAAACTTATAAAAATCAACTGATATTTTCACTTTCTTGTGTTGCTAAATTATATCCAAATAACTGATTGTTTTTAGCTCGGCGTGAGAAACAGTGAACATTTAACATATAAATTAACAATCATCAACAAGCAACAGACAGAGTGAACATTCTCTTCATTATTTTTCGATCTAATCAAATTAAATAATACATTTGGGTTGTACTTTAAAAAAACCTAACGAGTCACTACCATGCTACTAAAATGTAGCTAAGCTCACAGCATGTTTACTTGAAGCTAACTGCTCTCAGAGAAACAAATCACACGATAATTTGTCTCTTTTATTCCACTGTACTAGCCTTATTGATTTATTGAATACAGCTACCTTTAACACAGCTGAGACATCCATTTAACATGCATTAGTGTGCCTCGTAATATGGGCTAGTTAGTTTGATCTAGTTGACATTAAGCCTGTGAACTGTGTTTAAAAGACCAACACATAGTATGATGAGATTACATATGCTGGAATCTTAATAGGTTGGAACATGTTTTGACACCCTGCTGTACCAGGTTTTCACCAGAGGCTGAACAGATTGCCATGCAAATTAGGGCACAAGTCTGCACAATGCAGATGCTAATGTGTGGGAAAGATACTGCACCTCTGAGGTGGGTGGTACTCCTTTAACCGATGTTGAGCGTTGGGTAAACAATGAGCCTTCATGCTCACACCAGGTTGTTGATTCCATGATCGACCAGACAGACAGCTTGAGCTATCTTTTAAAGGTCTGTTTGGCGTGTGTAAATGCAATAGCTGCTCACTTCATTCAGCGATCTGCATTCCTTAAAACAATGCTACAAACTATTTTCTGTTTGCCTGTTTCATTATGAAGGTTAGAAAAGGCCACTGTCTGTGCGGTCAGTCCTGCTCCTACAGCCAGTGGCCCAGAATAGCATCAGCACCCCCCAAACACACACACACACACACACCTCCATCTCTCTCCCACCTCACAAACACTGCACAAACCAGTAGGTCACATTGACTTCCACTGAGCTGCTAGATTCCCCCCTTACCACACACACACACACACACACCACACGAACACATTCCTGCTTAATGAAAAGGTAAGCAAAAAAGAAGCATATGGTGCTGAATATAGCAGCTGATTTATATACATCACTGAGAATACATTAGATCATTCAGCTTAGCAAAGCTAATAATGCAACATAACCATGCTGTTTACTCTTGATTCATCCTGCTGTAACTGGTTACTGATTTACACAGTGGCACGTCCTGGTTAGGGCATGTGGTGGTATCACCTTGTTTTGTATCGGACAAGGTTGTGCTTGCAGAGTATCCATTCAGCCATTATCCATACCGCTTTATCCTTCATTGCAGGAAAGCTGAAGCCAATCCAAGCAAAAGGGTGAGAGGTGGGGTACACCCTGAACAGGTTTTTAAATGAATGCAGGGCTTACACACAGACACACAAGCATTCACAAATATGGACAATTTAGAGAAGCCAGTTTTGACCTATTCTTCATATATTTAGATCCAAAAGAAACACACAAGAAGAACATTGAAACTGTGCACAGGAAGAATCCAGTCATCTGCAAGCTTTGACCCAGAACCTACCCCTTGTCGCCTGCTGCATTTGTCTTGGTGCATATAATGATTCATATACTTTTGTATTGGCTTCATAGTTTCTCAAGCAATTTTAGTCAGTGTGAGCTAAACATGATTCATTATCAGTGAGGTGTTTGGGAGAAATAATCTTTGTTAGCATGTAATTTTAGTTGTGAATTGGGGTGGGAATTTAACATGTGGTCATTTAGCAATCTCTATGTAAGATTTGCATGTACCTGGTTGAAATTGAAAAGTTCCTACCAGATTCATAAATGTTTGGACTTTGTATTCATTGTATTACTTTGTACTCTTACCTTGAAACACCTAAGCATGGCATGTGCTGAATCCAATAATTCAAGTAAGCCACTGCAGCGCATTGGCTACCATAGGCTCATCTTTCTATGATAGAGTAGCACTTCATTCATAGTAATAGCACTTTTTGTATAAATGAACCCGCATGGGATTTTAAGGAAAAATGTACACTGCCCAGCCAAAAAAAAAAGTCTTGCTCTCTTATTATGATTATTATAGAGCATAATCACCATGGTATTGATTTGACAAACACAAGCAACATCAGAGCATTCATCTTCATTCAAGGTTTTTTTTTTTTTTTTTTTTTTTACATTCTTTAACCAACATCTTGGATTAATGATGAGAAAATAGAACCACTGCATAAAGTCTTCTCCAGCACATTATGGAGATTTTCAGTATGATTAAGTTCAGGACTCTGTGGGGCCAGTTCATGTTTGAAAATGATTCCTGTTGCTCCCTGAACCACTCTTTATCCATTTTAGCCCCCATTTTATATCCACAGAAGAAAAAGGCCATTGATGGTATAGCCTAGTTATTCAGTACATGCAGGTTGCCAGCAGACTTCACTGTATTGCATAATGTTGCTGAGCCTCGACCCGACTAACTGATGCAACAATGTCATGGTGATTACATGCTGGGGTCAGTGCTAAGGGGGTCCAACAAAATATTACAACAAAATATTACAATAACTTTTTTTTTTTTAAGCTTTGCAGTATATCAATTTTATGTTTTTTCATCAGACTTATGGGTTAATCTAGGGAAACACTTTAGAATTTATAGGTTTAAAAAACTATTCGTTCAAGTTTATATAAGTTTGCGTTCCTTTTGAAGAAAACTGACAGCGCAAAATAATTGTTATACACTAAAAGCCGACTTACAGCCACGTCATTTTCAGGTTGGTTTCAGCCAAAAAAACGGCATCATGCTCAAAAATCAGGGGTCTCTTTAAATATCTTTGATTATCATATTGGCGGGAATTATCCTACCTTAAAAATGTGTGGAAAAATTCTAATTTTGCACAAAAAATTTTTTCGCAGGTCCAAATTTTTTTTACAGAGGCTGCAAATACGGATCATTTACCTCAAATTTCACTGAGTTTATTCCAAAAGTAAGCAGATTCCAGTTCGAATTTATTCAATTCCCTTCTAAATAAAATTTGCTTGTACTTTCGGACAAGATCTCATGCGTGCAAGTCGGCTTTAATTTTTTTTTTTTACTGAATATTAGATTTTTTTCAGACAAGTAATATAGGTTCAAAATGTAATTAAAAATTATTAAAAGGGTTTTAAGTTTTTCGATGGCTGATGTCATTCACACCTTCCCTCGGGGATTATAAATAAAAACTGCATGACTGAAATGTCCATGCTAGAATAACTAAACCAGTCTCTTTTTCAGAAGCAGCACTGAAACACTTTTTGCACAATAACACTGAAGCACGGCCAATGGGAACAAAGGACACAGGGAGACCACGCCCCTTTCACTTCAGCCTGCCTCCGAGCAGCTCACGCGCATATAATTCCCGAGCTGACCTACTAAATACACTCAGTCCGTCGTTCAGTTTGCGCAGCGCGGTGTACTATGAAGCTCGACCTCTTCGGAATATAAAGGCGAATCCCAAGGCGTTTGGCGACGCTTTGTTAAACCAGGTCTTGTTCTGCTGTGCTGCTGGGATATTAGTGTGTTTTAAAAGGTAAGCACATTTCTCCTGGCTGGGAAACACGGAGCTGATTCAGGGCACGAGCGCACAGCCCGTTTCTATTGTTCGCACCAGTGCTCACTTTATTCACTGCGCACTACGGGGTTGCATTTGCAGTTATCTTGAACGTGTGCGCGCATGTATAATGCGCGTGTTAAGTTTACATGGTTTTTGCCACCATGCAGATTTTTAGAGGTATAAGAAGCATTTATTTGTTTGGGACTCGGGTCAAGTGAAATAACTGCTCTCTTTTGTTGCCCCAGTGTGTGTTTTTATCAGCTCATGTGTGAGTGGTGTGGATTTGAACCGCTGTTATTTTAAGGGGTTGTATTTGAGAGGTAAGCATGGGTGACCAGCTGGAACAGGAGAGAAAGACACCTTGCCTATCTGCAGTGGGAAAGGTGCTCACACTGAGGAGCCATCTAGCAGATCTGTGTGTTGTTACACTCCTGTGTCTCAGAGGATTATGTTTGGTTACCCAGTGGTCTGACTATTAAGACAGCTCAGGCTTATCCATCTGTGCACTGTCGTATAATGTTGTCCTTGTACAAACCTGGCTAACTCCTGTTCTTGATTGGTTAGGTCTTAATGAGTATGCACCAGTGGAAACAACACTAGTACCCCCTGGTTGTTCTGTGTGCTCAATGCCTTGATTTGCTGTGTATAAACCCGTTTTGGTTTTTTTTATTTCTCTCATTATAATTACTGATGAGTACCTGGTGTTCAGGTACAAATTTCACTTTTAAAATATAACTTTGTGCTCTGTTTCAAGGAAGGAACAAACCATGGCAGATCACATGATGATGCCCATGAGCCACGGCCAAGTAAACGGCAACATACACGGCTACCGGATGGGCATGAACAGCCAGCAGCATGCTCCCCAGCCTGGACTACGAACCATGCCCAACGGGCAGGTCATGCATTATGGGCCTCAGGGTGCCATGCAGCGGCCCAACATGGTGATGAACGGGCAAATGAATGGAGGTGTGATGGGTCATCACCAAATGCAGTCAGCCAACATGATGTACAACAACCAGGGTCAGCAGCACCAACAGCATCATATGCACCAGCAGCACCATCAAGGCCAGCCACAACAACAACAACAACAGCAGCAGCAGTACATATCTGGAGGCCTTAACTCCCAGCAGCTCATGGCCACCATGCATCTCCAGAAACTGAACACCCAGTATCACGGGCACCCACTTGGTGCCATGAACGGGCACCATGTGCCAAACGGAGCCCAGTTTCGTATGGGTCCAGCACAGCTAGCCAACATGCAGCACATGGGCGGTCCAGCACTGGGTCTCAATAGTATAGATGCTGACCTAATTGACGAGGAGGTTCTTACAGCGTTAGTCAAGGACTTGGGACTGGATAGAGTGCAGGAGCTGCCAGAACTGTTTCTGGGACAGAATGAGTTTGATTTCTTACCGGACTTTGTCAGCAAACAGCAGCCCAGCACAGTCAGCTGCTGAGACATGTAGAATGAGACTGAAAGGGTGAATGCTGCAGTAAGAGGTGATAATTACCCTGTTCATAGTCTTGGGGAGAACAATCTCTGCATACAGAACAGGCAGATGTTTCTCTGGTTCACTACTGGAAAGAATGGTGGTGCTCCAGCCAGAGCTGTATCCCTGTTGGGATGGAGTAGTAAATAGTACTCCCACCCTTCCAGACATGAATGTAACAACATTGCTGAACTATGAGTTTGGTGCAATGTAATGCACTCTTGGTTCTAATGGCAGTTTTGCATTCACATGTAACTTATTTCTGTTTGCTCAGTACCAACTTAGATTGCAAACTTTGCTGAGGAAGTTCTGTGCAGGATGTTGTGTTGCAGTTTTGATTGGGGAATGGGGGATGGGCTTCTAATATGTGTAACTTGAGGCTCTCTTGTCTCATGGTTTGGTGTTAAACTGGGAGGTTCCCATTATAACGAACTGGTCACCAACAGTATTAACTGGCTAAATCAGCTATGTATGTGCTCCATTACTTGTACCAAGCAAACCCATATAGATATATTCCAGTATCTGTTCTGGATTTTGCCATCATACATGTAGAATTGCCTTAAATCACACAGTTTTTATTTATTTGTTTTATTGACCTTGAGCTTTGAGGTTCATAGGGGTTATACTTTTGGCTTTGCTCTTTTTATTAATAAAAATGGCCAAGTTCTAACTGGCTTAATTTTATGATCTTTTCTGAATTTACTGGAATGACAGAATGCTGCTGAAATCAATAAATAGGCCATGAGTTGCCATCTTGCATCCTTTGTGGTCGAGGCTTTACTAGTGATCGTCTTATTTTTCAGTCCAGGCATGATCTCGAAAGTGATGCATCCACAAAAATACAGGCACAAGCCATATAGCTTCTACTTGACACCAAACGGTAGCCGCTAGTGTGCATGGATACTCTCACAGACTAGTCATCTTTTTAAGGGTTAAGTCTTGTTTGTTTATTGTTTCATTGGTCAACCATGAACCACTGAGTATATAACTTGATTTCATGACCCATAGCCAAACATATTACCGCATAAAGTATGATTGTACTGGGAGGGAGACGTTTTGCCAGGGGTGGGTTGGTCAGTAAGAGTAGTCTAGTTTAAATTGTGCTTACTTTGACTGCACAAGCTGTCCTGGCCTGTAGATTTTGTGTCTGAGAACAGAGAGAATGGGTTCCATTTATGGCCATGTCCTGCTTGGACTTCAGGAGGGGGTTGCAATGGCAAGCCTTTAACACTCCTTTGTCATTTCCTGCTTCTCGTAGGGGGGGGAGGGAACAACGGGGCAAAGGTTATGTAGATTCCAATCATGAACAGGCTTTTCTAAAAAGAGCATGCAGACAAGTGCAAAATGGGTTAATGGGACTTTTAGTTTCTGGATTTGGCACCCTAGAGCTTGTTTATTCTGCCCATGTCAGCCAATTTGTGTTGTGCTTCGGGGTGAACTGTAATGCTGTCACGCTGTAAATTTACAGTAGTCATCCTATATGTAATTGACTTTTCCTGGCTTGACATTTCATTCACTGGGATGGAAGCTAATCTTCCCTGTGCTCATGGCTTCCTATTTATCAGGGTGGGTACAACTGGTCTTTTGCCTTTCTCTTGCTTTTGTCTGAAAAATAAAATGTATTTATTTTAAGCAATAATAAACTATTTTATTTATGGAACAAAACTGCTGCTAATGTGTGGTTATTGTTCAGTTATTTGTTTTAATATCTGTTACCTGTTATCTAGTCAGACATTTCAAACCAAGGTGTTTGAGGTTTAAAAATAAAGATCCTGAGTTGAATGGTGGGGGTTTTTTGGTACAAAGCTGCATCACCAATTTCTGCACCTCTGGGGAATTCAGCTGCTGTTCTTGCTTTTCACTGCAATTTGAAACTTGCCTACAAGATTGTGTGTGAATTAGGTGAAGGCTGGTCTGGGCTATGTAACGGCTCCATGCCTTTATTGCTTTCAGTTGATTCAGAATCTAAGATGACCGTTTCCCACCCAAACCACAACAATTGGTTTGCTAAATAGGAAATGGGTGTGAACATTTTATTACACGCTGCATTTGTCTTAGCCCGATGTTATTCTTAGGTAATATTGCTTAGACACCAGCTCTTATAGTCTTATCTTACAGTGGCTGTAAGTACTGTGCTTCATGATTGTTCTCATTGAAATAGTTTGTGTAAACTTTTGTACGTGTCAGTTTTTCGACACGGGAGCCAGACTAGACCGAGAATACAGGGTGTGACGACAGATATTTACAGTTAACTGGTGGCTGTTTTGCTCTTTCTCCTGCCTCTTGGGCCACCCACAACAACCGCTATACACACTTCCTGTGAGTGCTTACAACGTTTTCAGTTTAAATCACCAACCTGAAACCCACCATAGTGAAACACGAGGTCTCGGCAGAGTCACGGAACAACCAGGAAAATCAGAAAAGTGCAATTACTAATGACAAAATTCAGAAGCTCTTGTTTTGGTCATGGTCAGGGGATTTCTCCATGGGGTTTTCCCTGTAGTTTTATACAATCCCAGACAGGGGACCCCTGAAATGGCACTCTGGCTTTACAGGCAGTCTCACAGGGTTTGATTTCCAGGCAACACACGGTACATCTCTTCTGAGTCACCCGGTGTCCCCATCCACCCACTCTTCTCAATAAGTAAAATGAGATAAGAACTACAGTTCTCTAAATCAGAATACCGAACTACAGACATTTCCCATGACTCCATAAAGCGGCACATCTAAACTGAAATAACTACCAGATAAGTGTTATAATAGCATCACTGCTGATCGTAATGACACAATCAATGAATGATAACAGTAATTTTAAAAAACTGCTGTTCCTATCAGCTATAAGCTGTTTTTCACTGAGTGAGCCTGATGTGTGAATCAGTAGTGCAAGCCTTGGCAATCAATAAATCAGCAAATCATTTAGAGCATTTAATTGTAATTCCTTTCGGAACACACTTTATCAGTTGTAGGACAGGTGTAGTGGTTAGCACATCCACCTCACTGCAAGAAGATTCTGGGTCCGAGTCCCTCGATCAGGCTTCCCAAGCTTGCGTGGGTTTCATCCGTGTACACCGGTTTCTTTCCACAATCCAAAGACATGCACATTAGGCTAACTGTCTGTTCCAAATTGCCCCTAGGTGTGAGAGTGAAGGATGTGCGTTGGCCTTGCTATGGTCTGTTGAGCAGTTCAGACTGTAACCTGCCTTTGCCTGGTGTCGGCTGAGATAGGTTTCTGCCTCCCTGCATCCGGGATAGTAGGATTAAATGGTTTGGCATATGGCTGAGTGAGTTTTAGAGCAGTCTTGTTATACATTGCTCAAAGATTTATAGTCCTAAACCTCAGCCTGTATGGAAAATAAATAAAATATTGTCAAGAATGAAAATAACAAATATTTTTGAAAAGTTTATTACAATTCACTTTTTTTTTTCTTGATTTTTTTTCTTGATTTATTAAACAGGAACCTCAGTATATAATGTGATTTAGTGTGGCCTGCTTTGGTTTTCATAACAGCAAGTATATTTTTATATATTTTTCCCCCAGTTTCTGTGAACACTGTGTTCCAGATTGTTTGTAAATGTTCTCAAAAACAGTTTCCAGATTGCTGTTTCTTGTACAGCTAATCTTTACACAATTCAAGATGACTGTTTGTGATAGTTGTCGTGCTATATGAGTCCACACTTTCAGCATTTTTCTCACTTGTGCCACGTGGTCTATTAGTTTTGTGCTGAACCGGGGCATTTATAGGTTTTATCTTATCAGTGTTATCAATTTAAGTGACCTAACCCAGGGGATATATGTATATATCACAGATATCATTCACTTGTTCATTAGCCGAACCACTTAATCCTACTAGAGTCATAAGGAGCCTATATCAGCTGACTCTGGGTGTAGGTGAGGTACACCATGAACAGCTCCCCAATCCGCCACAGGACGAACACACGCACGTTCACACTTACAGATAACAGCGATTTGGAGCACCCTTGGCATGCCTGGGACTTGAACCCAGGACATTCTTACTGTGTGGTAGACATGCTAACCTAGACTGCCTGTGAAGTTACTTGATGAGTCAAGACAAGTACATTATTTGATGAGATTGATATGAACAGGTTTGTAATGCTATTTCATGTTCTTCTTTAATTTTTGTAGATGATAATTATTAGCATTATTGTATTCATAGCTTCTTACAGTTTTTCCACAGCTTTTAATGTTGATTCGTGGCATTCTTAGCAAACTTCCATGGGAGATATCCTATGTATATTTCAGTCCTTTTCTGAACCGCTTAATCCTAATTAGGGTTGTGGGGAGGCTGGCACCCATCTCAGTCGACTCTGGGTGAGTACACACCGGACAGCTCACCAGGCAATCACAGGGCAGAATGACACTGATGGCTATGCAGCCTACTCTTTTCAAAAGTCAACAATGGTTCTTTTACATGCCTCTAACCGCAGACAGTGAGAGACATGGCCTGCCTTTGATAACCCAGATAGCTGCACTGGGGGGCGGGGGGGGGGGGGGATGGGGTGCCGCAGTGACAACCGGGTGGTAGTTGGGCTAGAACCCCGACCTTCTGATCACGAAGCCAGCACCCTTTCACCAGGCCACCACAGCCCCTGTGTATATTTTGTATTGTGAAAAGACATGAATATAATATTTTTGCAGAATTGTCCACACAATAAAGTCATTGTGATTTTCAAAGTTTAATAAAACTAAACTGTCAATATCCACAAATAACAATTTGAACAACAAGTTGGAGAAGTCGTGCAGATGAAGAGCCTGATGTTACCATTAGAAAAAAGTGTCTGCTTATATAATACATGTTTAGACATGGATTATCCACATGTATCAACTTGCTTTTTGTTTTCTCTATGAAATTATGCTCAGTACTGGAAACACTCAGCGATTTCTTTGCCCCTTTTATCGTTTATGCGTAGAAGTAAGAAAGATCCAGACTTCCTGATTTTTCTGTGCGTCATTGGTTATACGGATCACTGAGCCTCATCATGTTCAAGTCCTGTTACAAAAACAGGATCATGTTCCAAAATCTCTTAAGTGATAAGACATGTCACGTAATCAATGTAAGCTCATAACTAGGTTTAAAGTGTTTATATTTCTATGTCATGTACAGTATGTGAGGACCATTATGCACCCGGGCAGCAATAAATACACAGATTTGTACAGGGGCTTAAATTCAGGCCTTCACACACCCTCCATGCACAGTGGCCTGAATTTCAGCCCCCCACGACTTGGGTATTTTTTGCGGCCTGCCTTTCATGTTAAGGGCAGAGTGTAAATTATTCAGTTGCCTGTGTGAAGTGCAGACCTCAGCCTGGCCGGCTAGAACAGGTAGGAGTGGCACTGTTTGTTGTTTCTCGTACAGTGTGTGTGTGTGTGTCACCCTCCCGTGTCTCCATGGAACTAGCTTTAAACGCCTATGTGGCTTAATTTGACTAACACCCTCATGGCTATAGAGAGTGAGCTCCACAGCTATTAAAGACCACCTTTCCTTTATTTTTTTAACACTTAGGAAAAAGCAGATCAGCAGATTTTACACATACACAGATACAATCCAAATGTTTTCTGAGTACTGTGGCCAAAATACAAATGTGGTCCAGATGGAGCAGGTTTAATGTCTCACCTCCTGGAGATTACTTTCACACTGACATGATGTGCAACAGCAGCAGCCGCAGCAGCACCATTTCAACTTCATGACACATTTGTTTGACGTTAGCAGGAGCTTCTTCTGTGCAAACGAGGATGTCGGATGTTACATAAAAGTAGAATTGTCCCAGTATTCTTTAACATGATGAAAATATGGATATTAAAGTGTCGGTTTAGATTTGAAACTGGCAGGAGTTTGGAGTTAGTTTAGTCTGAGAAGCGGAACGATGATCTTTTTGAGACGATGCTATTATGACTTCCCATTGCTGCATAGTGATTACCTAGTTCATTCATTCATTTATTTTGTGAACCGCTTATTCCTAATTTGGGTCGCGGGGAGGCTGGCACCAATCTCAGCCGACTCTGGGCGAGGGCGGGGTACACCCTGGACAGCTCGCCAGGCCATCGCAGGGCCAATAATAATCATCATAATAATAATGTGAAATTTAAAGCAGCTCAGTGTTTAAAACGCAGACGTGGATCTGTCGGACATTTCTGTAGATTCAGATCCGTGCTGTGACTCGTGACCCAAGGGTGTTGACGGAACTCCAGTCATAACCACAGGAAGCATCACCGGCATCTTCCTGAGTACTATCCGGCTTTATCTGAGAGCGAAGGCCTCTTTGCTGCATTGCGGTGATGGTTCTCCCTCTCCTCCTTTCATCCTCGGCTAAGGTGAGAGAATGACAATATGGTCAGCTTCCACACCAGACGAATTCCCAGCTCCATCGCCCGAGTCACCTTCACGATCCTCTCCGTAGCTCACCGAACAAGTCTGGAATGAACGGAACGACCATCCGGCTAGCCTTAGCGTTCAGCTTAGCATAAGTCACTACCACTTCCGTTTTTTTACATTTGTACTGATATAGCTAGTAATCGAATATGAAGTGATATCCATGTAGGACATTGGCCAATCAGAACACATGCTTTCTCATATCCATACGAGCCAGAATTCAATCATTACTGATAAAGGAAGCTAATCACTTCTACCACTCCAGGGTTTGTAGAGTGAAAGTGGAGTCTGTGTGCTGTTTGTACTCCAGTCTTCTGAAGCCTCAGACGAGAAAAATGGCGATCTGTAGTGTCAAGCTGACAAATGCGACGCCTTTAAAAGCAGCAAGATTATCAATAAAACACTCAGGCCAGCGAG
This sequence comes from Porochilus rendahli, assembly GCA_039654305.1. NCBI lineage: Eukaryota > Metazoa > Chordata > Actinopteri > Siluriformes > Plotosidae > Porochilus > Porochilus rendahli. The sequence continues at coordinate 19,443,086 of JBCNYG010000001.1, forward strand.
GCAGACTCCGTTAGGGACGGTGACAGTATGTCGATGCCAACTTGCTGACTTCCCGGCTGTTACCCATGTGACTCATCGCTGGACTCGCGCCCCACATCACACGATCAGCAGGAACCCGGGCCACAGAGAGGCAGCGCCATATTCCACCTGCTTCCAGCAAAACGTCCAGAATCCCTCACTCAGCCGCAAGCTTTAACTCTCATGTTAACACTGAAGCCTAACAAGATCAGACTGGTTACGTCTCTTTCATCGATTCTTTTAATCCAGTCTGGAGAGAGTCAGCTTGAGTGTTCACATCATGGCCTCCGTCTAGTTAATGTACACTAGGTTACTAGGCAACATTATATTATGGGTAATATAGCCCCTGCACCTTCTCTCTCTCTCTCTCTCTCTCTCTCTCCTCTCACTGTCCCTTTCTCGCAGGTCTCATCGTCTACCTGGGCATGATGGTGGGTGCTTTTGTGTGGGGCGGACTGGCCGACCGGATCGGTCGCAGGCAGACTCTGCTCATCTCTCTTTCCATCAACAGTGTGTTCGCCTTCTTTTCCTCTTTTGTCCAAGGATACAGCTCTTTCCTGTTTTGCCGCCTGCTCTCTGGTGTCGGGTAAATATTAACCCAGAGCACGCAAAGATCCACTGGAAATAAAATCATAAACATAACCCTTATATAACGTCAACAAATCAATTATCTAAAGGTTCAAACTGTTTCTCTGTTGTAATCATTCTTCTGATTACAGGATCGGAGGATCCATCCCTATAGTCTTCTCGTACTACTCTGAGTTTCTGGCTCAGGAGAAGCGTGGCGAACATTTGAGCTGGCTGTGTATGTTCTGGATGATCGGGGGAATCTATGCTTCAGCTATGGCCTGGGCAATCATCCCCCACTATGGTAACTATCAAAGCCTCGAACGATACCGTCTCGCTCTACAGGAACCAGAAGACCCCTAAACAATCCCCCGCTATGTTGCCTGTCGAAACTATTTAAACACACAAACAATTATATCACACTTCAAACCCCTTTACAAACCATCACCCACCCACCTACCCATTATAGTAAATATCAAATCCCATTAAAAACATTCCCCATTATGATGACTATCAAACCCATTAAAGACTATCATTCCTCATCAAAGCCCATTAAAGACCTTCATCCCATATTACAGTAATTATAAAAGCCATTAAAGACCATCAGCCCCATTGTGGTCACTATTAAATCCATTATAGACCATCACCCCATTATTCTGACTACCAAACCCCTTCATAAACCATCATCCCCCATTATGGCTACTATTTATCCCATTAATAGCCATCACCCCAATTAAGGTGATTATTATACCCATTGCCCCCTACTGTGACTGCCAAACGCCCTCAAAAGGCCACTATTGCCCATAATGGTGACAATAAAACCTGGTATAAACCATTATACCCCATTATGGTGACTATCAAACCCCTTCAAAGACCATCATTCCCAATTATGACTATCAAACCCATTAAAAACCATCATTTCCCATCAAAGCCCATTAAAAAACATTGTCCCTCTTCTGGCGACTTTGAAACCCCATTAAAGACCATCATGTCCCATTATGGTGACTGGTAAACCCATTAAAGCCCATGGCTGCGTATCATGGTGACTATCAAACCCCTTTAAAGACCACTGTTTCCTATTCTGGTGACTTTAAAACCCATTAAAGACCATTATTTCCCATTATAATGACTATCGTAACAGTAATGCTCTTGTCATTTTCCCGCCAGGCTGGAGCTTCCAGATGGGCTCGGCCTATCAGTTCCACAGCTGGAGAGTATTTGTCCTGGTGTGTGCTTTCCCCTCAGTGGCAGCGATCGCTGCTCTCAACACCATGCCAGAGAGTCCGCGCTTCTTCCTGGAGGTCAGTGACTCAGCTCTTCTTTAATCCAAAAATATCCCCATATTAATGTAAACACACAGGATAGAACATACTAAAGCAGGTTTCTTCAAAAGAATGATCCACGTCTGCATTTTAACGATCGGTCACTCTGTTCAGACAAATTCGATCGGTCACGTGTGATAAAATGAGCATACCGATATGAAATCTGTTTTTATACCAGAACGGGAAGCACGACGAAGCCTGGATGATCCTGAAACAAGTTCATGACACCAACATGAGGGCCAAGGGCTACCCGGAGAGGGTCTTTTCTGTAAGTACCACTGACTCGCTCAGAAAACCTGAAATGAGTGTCTGGGTGGAATTTTAAATGCTTTTAAAATGAATTATGCATTCGTGCTGATGAGTTTCTGTTTATCTGTCACGACAGTGGTGGAGATCAAGGTGCCACGCGTTATGTATGTTCGGATCGGTTATATATTAAACGGTCAGACTGTTGTTGAAAGTGGAATTTTCTGTGTGTTGCCGTGGATACTGTTATTTGGAGGTTTTGTGGGTGGCGGAGGCTCAGGGTGAGAGGATTGTTAAGGAAAGCTGCGTCCGTGATAATGCACGAGTTCGTGTGAAACGCGTATGAAAACCCTGACCATAAAACGGTTATTCTGGTTAACAAAGTGTTGTGCTGTATGGCTGCACCTCCTGCAGGTGACCACCATCAAGACCGTGAAGCAGCTGGATGAACTGGTGGATATGGGAGATGATACCACAGCGTGGCACCAGCGCTGGAAACTCAAACTCATTAATCTGTTTCATCAGGTACCTCAGATGGACAGGGGACATCTTCATTCCTCCATTCATTCATTTCCCAACTGCTCCATCCTACCAGGGTCGCAGGGGGCCTGGAGCCTCACCCCAATCTAGCTACACCCCAAACAGCTTGCCAATCCATTGCAGGGCCAACACACGCATACATACCTATTCACACACACACACACACACACACACACACGCACACACACACACACACACACACACACACACGCACACACACACACAC
>JBCNYG010000001.1:19446104-19456382 GCA_039654305.1 Porochilus rendahli
CGGGGTACACCCTGGACAGCTCGCCAGGCCATCACAGGGCCATCAGTCACACAACCATTCACACTCACACTCACACCCAGGGGTGATTTAGAACAGCCAATTAGCCTATTGTGCATGTTTTTGGCTGTAGGAGAAAACCAGAGTACCCAGAGGAACCCACGCAGGCACAGGAAGTACATGCAAACTCCACACAGAAATACCCGAGCTGGGAATCGAACCCAGGACCTTCTTGCTGTGAGGCGGACGTGCTAACCACTACGCCACCATGCTTCCTTGATTAACTAGTTAATAGCTTTATGTTTTATCTTCCATTATTAATTTTGGCCAAATACACAGGTTCTCCTGGCAAAACCACAACAGTTCACAGGCTTAGTATCTCACATTCACCTTATTTACAACTTGTTTTGGTTCTGTCTGTTCACACTAACAATAACAAGATCATGTGACTGGAGGAACAATCTTGGGTATGTGTGAAAGGTTGGGAGCGCAACACTGATTTATAGAAAGTGTCAAAGAAGTAAGTAAATGGTCTCAGAAAGACATTGTGGCTGATTTCTTTTCATTTTTATTTAATATTTCACACTTTGTATCTCAGTCTCTGATGCAGGAATAGTGTGGTACATTTCTGCTCAGATAGGGCTTGCACTATGTCCGGCACTTAATAAAAGGGCATGTGACACTCATGCACATGATTCCTACTGAGCTACTGTATATACTGCAGGTTAAGCTAGTAAACTAAACTCTCAGTTGTTTCTTCCTTCTTGCGTTGAGGATGTGGTGAGATGTACAGTATTCTGCAGCTTTCTAGTCCAGCATCACAGAGCTGTTTACATAGCAATTTCTCAGTTCTCATAAAGTTTGTCAAAACAAAATATGAAATATAAATGTATTTGCAGTGATGTAACTGGGTTATTAGTTTCATATTTTTGGTAATACTTACAGTATAACTGAACACATTATTTATGCATTAGCCTACTAGCAACACAGATATTTTAGGTTGTTGTAGTCTGCATGTTACTTCAGCACTTATGTGAAGCTACACTGCTGTGAGATTGGTGCTGATGTGATGTTAAATATAATTGAATGAAATACTATAGCAGTGGGATTTTGTGTATCGAACTGTCACAATAATTAATGCTTTTTTGTAGATTGGATGATTGGGCATTTAACATTGAATATTTACATTTACTTTATGTTCGATATTAAGCAAATAAGATAACAGTAGATGCACAGACACTGGTTATTGCATGTGCCATTGTTATGATTTTAAAATATATAAAATCTACAAAAAAATCTTGTGAATAAATAATTCTACTTCATTTTTTGATAACATAGCTAATAATAAAACCATGTAAGGCCCTCTGTGAAATGATTATACAGGGGGATTTTTATGTTAATTAGTTAAAAGAAAGCAAACTTTGAGAGGCTGCCTTTTTACATGGGCCTGTTTTCCCTGTGGAAGCATAATGGTAGTGTTGGTGATCAGACAAACTGAAGCTAGTTATAAAGTAAATTACAAAGTTTAACCAACATTTATTACAGTGTTCTTTGGGTGGATTTACATACAGTTAAGAAAAAGGAAGGGAAAAGAACACAACACTGAATCATAGCAAAACTAGCAGGATAAAAGTTGAATATAATAGCAGAATGATAATGAAAAACAAATTAGTTACATTACTGAACTAATTTCTTGGAAAATTAAAGTGCTATAAACATAATCTGAAACAAAATGTTTTATATATCAACATGCAGTGATAGAAAGCAAACATCCAAGTATAAAATTATAGTAAAGCTCAATATTTAATGCTTATTAAACAAACAAACAAAAAAAAAAATAGAATAAATGGGACTTATGTATTCGTAATGATATTAGCAGATACTTTACACACAAGTGGATCTGGTAGATTTCAGAAGCATGCTATAATGAGAAATGTTACTACTGCGACAACACAATTACTACAACAAAAACACACATTCTCTTGATTTACCAAGTAAATGTGTTTATTCGGACTGCAGAGGTTCAGATTGAAGTTACCTGTATTGGTAATAAATCACTACAAACAGCTCTATGTACCTGAGCCATCAGAATCATTAAATCCATCCCTTATTTCTGTCTGCAAGTAAGAAATTTGTCGGAAAGTGTCTTTCTGAGGGTCACCACGCATGGCAACATGCATACAGGCTGGATAAGATGCTCTTCGATAGAGAAAAAGAGTGAGGGCTTTAATGCATTGACAGACAAAGAAATCCTGAGAATCTACAAAGGCTGTGCTGCCCCCTTGTGTTGACTGGATGGTCCAAAAATGGATCCTCTTCAGCAAGTTTAAAATACTCTTGAACTAGAGCTTTCCTGAAGGATCTGAAATGATGGCATTCTTAAACAAAACACCAAACAAGATGCAAGCACGCAGTTTTAAAATCTGTGTCAAGCGACTTCATATTTTTATTTCAGTCTTATCACAATGTATGAACTCTAACAGTATAGTATAAAACTGTAAAAAAAGTACAAATGAACCAGACACATAAACAAGATCATACAAAAGAAATGCAGTTTATCATGGCATTAACTGCAGGTTAGGTGTGCAGATATGTATAAAGTACAGTATTAGATATTAAAGTAGCCCAGAGCGAGGCATGAATTAGAATCAGTCCCAAAGTTCGGTGGGACAGATCTAGTGTTTGTGTGATCGCTGTTAAAGGAAATCCGGGGGAAAAAATCCAAGCCCTTTTTGACTGCAGCTATACAGGATAAAAACAATGTTTGTTTTTTAAAAACAAACAAACAAACAAACAAACAAACAAACAAAAAACAGTGGCCTAAAAATGGTCAGCCTCCTGTCCATATAGCTGTGATCCTGCATAATGCAAGAAAAACAGCAACACGTTCAATGTTGTGGAGAGAAATGTACATTATTTAACTGTCCCTATCATGAGATCGGGGTGAGTGTGCTACATGTAATGAGCAGTAAATCAAATAAGAGGAAAGAGACACAAACAGGTAACAGAAACACATTCAGAAATGACCACTGCAGTGTCAGTAATGCTTCAGTAAAGCTTCAGTGGACTTGAGGTTTCCACTGTTATGTGCTGGGTGGAGTAGAGGAGGGGTTAAAGGTCAGCTTTTCATGTTTAGCGACCCTGTTTTAGCTTGTCAATGTGGAAGGTGAGTTTGAGGGCGGGGCCAAGTTTTAGGCCCATGTACTTCATCATCATGTCACTTCGCAGTAAAAGGAGAGCCTTGCCATCAATTTCCTAAAACATGCCAACAGCAACAGATACTCAATATCAAGACTTTCAACCACAGTGACATAAAAACACACTGATGCCTAAACTCGATACATACATGTTTACGGAAAAGTTCTGCATGTAGGCCCAGCTGAGGGTCCAGCTCTCTGATGAAGTGCATGACGTCCTCTACTGTCCACAGGTTTGGATCCTGCCCACTGGGACGAGGGCTTTCTCTGGAGTTCAGGAAACGCTCTGAACCTGTACCCAAACAAAATACATCAGCTAGGGTTTTTTATATTTATTTTCTTTGTCTGAATTCCTAGGCATCCATTTAAACGAGTTCAGGGACTTTTTAACATAAAAGGGAATCTGAAACTGAAGATAGGAACGAGCACTGCTCATATAAGCAACATAACCTTTATGAGTTACTAAAAATGTCTAAACCAAATATGCTAATTGTGTATCAAATAAATATTTTAAATGTCTTATTCACCCTCACCTCATGACTCAAACTTACTGTCTAGACAGGGTGTAATGATATTATGCAACAAATGCAACACAGTGCAAATTTATGATAAATCGAAATAGGGAATTACAAACAGAGATTATTATTAGATTATTATTAGTCTGTGCAAGCTGTTAATGCAATGTTTAAACAGCAGACATTACATCACATACAACAGAGGTTATGCACTCAATGTGCACTCAATGTGTTATACCACAAATATGAACAAAAAACGATCAAAAAAGGGAAAAACAGTTGTGAAAATTATTTTACAAATACTATATTTATTAAGAAACAAGAGTTATGCTTTTACAGGCTGCTGAAGGAGAAAACAAAAAGAGCAGGAAATTAAGGTAATAGTTTTTTCTAATTTAAGTAGCCTGGAAAAATGTTCACAAGTGGCTATTAAGAAAAAGCCAATTTAAAAAAAAAAATATATAATTAAATTTTCAGTTAAAAAGGTTAATGTATTTTACTCCAACCTTTAAAATAATATATTTTTTAAATTTACAAATGGAATATTTAAATTGATAAACACAGAGAAAATGAATGCTGAATTTTTCTTTAAAAAAAATTCTTAATGAATTTTGTGTGTGTGTGTGTGTATGTGTGTGTGTGTTCGCACCTGCAGAGCCGAGGCGACACAGCTGTCCAGTTGTGATGGTGCTCTGAGAATGAGGGTGCAAACCTGGAACCTTACCGGGGGACAATCGTGTTTTCTCCAAGTGTTCCGAGCCTCCATTCTCTACCAGAAAAGACTCTGCACATGAGCGCGTGCACACGCACACACATCATAAATCAATGGTTATTGTAGTCGATATCACGTAACTACTATCTTCTCTCTTGATATTCAGGTCTGCTAGTAAATAGTCAGCAATATAATAGTGGCATTTTATTTAAAAATGTAACATTCTCAAAAGTGAAAAATGCCCAAAATGATAATACACAGAATCAGTGCCTTAAAAGTACAGTGTGTAAGATCTTGGAGAAGCTATTAGCAGCAATTAAGTATATAATCAATTAATAAGTTTTCATTAATTACATAATTATTTATTATCATTATTATCATTATTATTTTTTTTTTCGGAACCAAAGAATAACTAGTTATGGTTATTTTTGAGGATACCCTCTCCTGGGGGCCGCTATCTTGCTTCACCATATTTCTACCATAGCCCAGACCCATACAGTCATCGAAGGAGATGAGTCAGAAATGAAATTTCAGTTGGTTGTTATCTTGAACCTCACCACTAGATGCCATTAGCTACTGTTAAATCTTACACACTGTACCTTTAGGAGTACTACAGCTATCTCAACAAAATGCTTCTGAAAATAATTAAAATCTATTAATATACTAAATTAAAAACATGTACATCTGAGCACCTAACTCTGGATTTAACTGATCATTACTTTAAAACTACACTCAAGTTTTCATGCAGTCTGAATGATATAATTTTCAGTGATAATTTATGTATAGCTATAATTGCAGGGATGCACTTACACTCAAGATAATACATGAAAGAGGAAAAAATATTTTGGGTACCACTGAGAGGATTTTAGATTATCCAAAGTAGCTGATCATGAAATCTTCTTAATATACAAGATTCAATAATTAAGTCCTAATTTTCAAATGGGGAATACCTGGGGTACTTGATCAGGCAGAGTAATAAGTATAGTACCTTCAGATGGGAGGCAGTGGCTTTTAGTCATCTTGTGTGGCAGTGAGCTGCTACTGCTACAGGAGTCTGACAGAAATCTCTTCGTCCCTCGACCTGGTCCTGAACTGAGACACTCTGAAAAGCTCCTCCTCTCTAACACAACATTTAAGAAAAGACATACATGAATACATACACAGACAGCTATCAGATTCACTCTATAACACTCTCTAACTGAACGAATGGTATTTTTAGGAGTGTGTGTCTGAGCTGAATTGCGTATGTGTGTCTGTAAGAAAAGATGGGGTAGAGATCAGTTATGCTGAGATCTAGTGGCGAAACATGTTATATAAATGTTCTGAATATGTTCATATTTTGGCGTATTGTGTAATTAACAATTATGGAATGCGAGGTGCATGTTGCTGAATAATATCAGAGACGAAAATGGAATGCTTTAGTACATACTACACAGAAACATAAGCAAAAAAAAGCACACTAAAACAAGATTTTTAAGAATGCAAAGGATGGTCAATGACATTATTTTCTCCTGTAGCAGCTCCGTAGCACAGACCTGTGTAGTTGTGGCTGTCGTAGTGCCCTCCTCCCAGAGGTACTGGCTGGCTGCCGAACAGCGGTTCACAGTGCAGATTGTGGCAGAGCTTCTCCAGGAAGCGCAGCACATACGTCACACTGTTCACTGCTGGGAGTGTAAGAGTGTGCTGCTTCTGATCAAAGTGGGCTGCAGGGCAATAGAGCAGAGGTCATGGGTCAATCAGCAATATGCTATTACTTAGCAACTAAAGAAGAGTAAAACTGTACAGTGACCTGTGTAAAGTTAGTCATGCCGGAGTCCCTGCTTGCACCCAGCACTAATAAACTCTTCTTTTACCATTACACTGTTATAAGAACACCTAACAACCTCTCTTTCTCTCCCCCCCTTTTCCTCTTTCTGTGTTTTGCTGAGGTACACATGCTACTCCTTGGATGCTGGTGATCCTGATCCTCCTGATCCTTCTGCACTGTGAGTCCTGTGGTCTGTCCTGGTGTGCTGATGCTGGCTGGAGTTCTCATCTTGGAGGCTTCTCATTCCTGCTGATGAAAATTGTTGCCTATATGTTAATAGCATATGTTGACTGGCCTATTTAGGCGAAAACAATTTTATGGGGATAGCTAACTTTGAGGGGTATGTACAGGGGTTAGCTTTGAATAAATGCATTTTCCCACTAAGAGAGATCAGTTATAAATGTATAAATACATAATTAAAAATGTTAATGCTAACACCGACCCATATTTCCAAGGATCTAATGTTTCTTTTTAGTATTGTTGTTTTAAAGATTCTTATTCCCTTTTAAAATAGAACAGAAAAGATTGAAATATGTAAAAATAAATATTAAAATTATTTTGTTTGCTTTTCTTTATGTTTTTTTCCTTCATGCAGTATGTCAATGTCATTAAAAATACTTTGTAGAACTACCTTGTGCTTTGCTTTTTTGCACATCTAGCCTGTACAGTATTTGCCCACTCTCCTTTACACAGCTGTTCAAGCTCAGTGTTTGCATGTTACCGTTGGTGAACTAAAAACATCAAGTCATTCCATAGATTTTAATAGAGTTTAAACTGGCTCTGACTAGGCCACACAAGGGCATTTACCTTTGTCTTGCTCTGCCATCTAAAGGTACCCCGGTCCCTGCTGCAAAGAAACACCCCACAATAGAATGCTTCCACCTTCATGCTTTACTGTGGATAATGTGTTGTTTATTTATGCTGTATTGACTTTCCAAGAGACCCATTGCTGGGTGTGAGGCCATATAGTTAAATTTTCATAGTTGATTGCTTTCAGTTTCATATCTAAGCTCTAGGAATAGCTGTTTTTGTGCTGAACTGATTAGAATGATTATAATTTATTATAATCCAGAGCCAGTAAGGTTGGTGAGACCAGATTGACTTAACAGGTATTTTAAGGAGAGGAATCCTGTTGCATTGAGTAAATTCAGCTGAAATCTATTAGCCCCGATACTTTCAAAACACACACACGCACACACACACACACACACACACACACACAATAGTGTAAGTGTGAACGGTTGTATGTGGTTGGCCTGTGATGGACCAGCGAGCTCTTCAGGATGTACTCCGCCTTCTCCAAGGGTTGGCTGGGACCCTAGATGGATTAGGTGGTTCGGAAAATGAGCATGAGTGAGGGCCAAGGCCACAACAAAGTCAAATGTCTATGATATTTTTTTCTCTATTAACCATTCTCCGATGAATCTTAATTTAATATTATCATTTGTGTGTTATCTAAAAATTTGCTACTTAATGATTTTTTATTTCATGAGCAAATAAATGACATTAAATTTGGAAATAATACATGCCGGTTCATAGTCACAGCAGTAGTTTTCATTTTATAGCATAGCTTCCTTTTTGATTCAAGAACGGACATTTCAGGGATATAAATTAACAACAGGAATGACTAGACCGTGGTGGAATGCCTAACTGGTTTTCTAATCAACCCGGTAGCATTATTACTTAATTATTAGTACTTAATAAATAGTACTTTCGATACATTAGATTAAGAATACTTGACTAATATTCTGCTATATGGTTTCTCTCACTCACTCATTTGCCAAGACACTTAATCCCACTAGGGTCATGGGGAGGCTCGAACCTATCTCAGCCAACACAGCTGAAAGGTGTGGTTTATCATTACTATCTCAACAAACCTTCACTTGACCAATGCACACACACACACACACACACACACACACACACACACACACACAAAATCTAGGCGCAAAACCTGCATAAGCACAAGGAAAACATGCAAACTCCACACACAAACGCCCGAGCCAGGGACTCAAAGTCATGTCCTTCTTGTTGTGAGGCAGACCTGCCACCCTATGCTGTTTATTGCTTTGAACATTCTATATAAACATTCTATATGAAATTCCTCTAAAGAATAACAATAAAAAATGATTAAACATAAAAATAGCACACACACAAACACAACCCACAATATGCCGACTATCATTAAACAATCGTTAGTAAACATTTAATGATTTTTAAACAATTTGGGAGGCTTACATGATGTGAGAGTAATATTGGCTTGAGAGCGCTCAATTAATGGCCTTTAATTATACAATCTTTTACCAGGTCAACACACTGGGCTGTGTTTTAATCACACTAATTAGTTTCTATTGATGTAAAAGCTGTTTTCTCCAATATGTCTGCTAGGTTAAAAGCAGTGGAAAAACTGAACCATTCCTAATAGCAGATCAGTAGCATCTCTTTCAAATGTCATTATATCCAATAAAATGGCACAGTTTGATCTGAGTGTGCTGAAGAGAGTGTGTGTGTGTGTGTGTGTGTGTGTGTGTGTGTGTGTTGTAAAGCTCATCATGCAAGATCATTTTATTTTATAAAGTACTTTGTAATGGATCACTCTGTGCCACACTACTTATTATTATGTGTTTTCATCTAATTTGTTAAATTGCGAGGGCGGCATTGTGTTAGCATAGTGGTTAGCACGTCTGCCTCACAACGAGGAGGTCTGGGCTTTTTTTCGTGTGGTGTATGCAGTGGTTTCGTCCCACAGTCAGTCATACACATTAAGCTGATTGGCTGTTCCAATGTGCTCTTAGGTGGAAGTGTAAGTGTGAGTAGTTGTGTTTGTGGTTGGCCTGGGACTGGCGAGTTGTTCAGGATGTACCCCACCTTCGCCCAGTGTCGGCTGCTATAGGCTGCAGTCCCTACAAAACCCTATTAGTATTAAGTAGTTTGGCAAATGAGTGTATGAGTGAGTCAGTAGTACATTGCAACATAACTCTATGAGACTACTTCTAATAAATTAAGTACTTTCAAATATTACACGATTAAAAATAATGTTGTGGCTTGTTTTACATTCATAGTGAACAGATTTTGAACAATATATTGATTTTCTAAGGATATTTTAAAAGACAAATAATAATACAAAAGCACACAACAACAATAATTTGCTGACTACATCTTCTGGCTGCATGACAGGAATATAATGATAATGATATCATAGTTTATATATAGAAGAATCTTTCCATGGCTCTATGCCTGAGCCTCTATTTTCCTACTGATCGATGGCTTTTTGCTGCCTGCTCGCTTATTTGTGCCAGTGCTGTGATAGAAGCTTCTGGCACCAGACAAACTCGATGCAGTGACATCAGATTCTGGTCTTCAGCTCATACCTAAAGTACACTGCATAAATATATTAGATCCTGGAGTCTTCCTGAAGTATACGCCCTGCATATAATACACAGTTAACTTACTTGTACGTCCTTATGATTGGGTGGCGTAATGTTTAGCATGTCTGTCTCACAGCAAAAAGGCCTTCGGTTCGAGTCCTGGGCGTGATAAGGGCGTTTCTGTGAGAGGTTCTTCCTGAATTTACGTGGGTTTCCTCCGGGTACTACGGTTTCCTCCCATAGTCATGCACATTAGACTAACTGGCTGTTCCAAATTGCCCCTAGGTGTGAGTGTGAATGGTTGTGAGTCTGTTGCCCTGCGATGAACTAGCAAGCTGTTCAGGGGTACCCAGCCTTTGGCTTGAGCTGTTACAACCGTCATTCATTTATTCTTTTTCTCATTCATTCATTCATTCATTCATTCATTCTTTTTCATTCAATTCTAATTCATTTTCTGGTGCCCATCTCAGCCGACTCTGGGCGAGGGCGGGGTACACCCTGGACAGCTCACCAGACCATCACAGAGCTAACACACATACAGCCATTCATACTCAGTCTCACACCTAGGGGTGATTTGGAACAGCCAATCAGCCTACTGTGCATGATTTTGGACTGTGGGAGGAAACCGGAGTACCCGGAGGAAACCCACGCGAGCACGGGGAGAACATGCAAACTCCACACA
>JBCNYG010000001.1:19526658-19536988 GCA_039654305.1 Porochilus rendahli
TGTACCCTGCCCTCGCCCAGAGTCGGCTGAGATGGGCGCCAGCCTCCCCGCGACCCTAATTAGGAATAAGCGGTTGAATGAATGAATGTTCCTCTCGTAATTCTGGACTGACTAGGCCATTCCGTACACATTTAAAATTTTCCCCTTAAACCACTCGAGTGTTGCTTTAGCAGTAATCTTTGGGTTATTGTCCTGCTAGAAGGTGAACCTCCGTCCCAGTCTCAAATCACCGGCAGATTGAAACAAGTTTTGCTCAGATCAGTTTCCCAGTCCCTGCTGCTGAAAAACATCCCCACAGCATGGTGCTGCCACCACTGTGTTTCACTGTGGGGAGGTGTCCTTGGAGTGGTGGGATGTGTTGGGTTTGCACCAGACATAGTGTTTTCTTTGGTGGCCGAAAACTTAAATTTTAGTCTCATTTGACCCAAGAACCTTCCTCCATATATTTGCAAAGTTGCCCACATTCCTTTTGGCAAACTCAAAAAGTGCCTTATTTTTAACACACAAGTCTCTGCTGTGGAACTCTGCAGCTCCTTCAGGGTTACCTTTGGTCTCTGTGCTGCCTTTCTGATAAATGCCCTCCTTGCCTGGTCTGTGAGTTTTGGCGGGTGGGCCGTGTGTCTGTGTGCGTATATTTTGTGTGTATGTACATATATGCATATATATATATATATATATATATATATATGTGTGTGGGGGGGTGTATATATGTCTGTATGCATGTATATATGTTGGAATATAGAAGAACTTAAACCCTTCCACCAAATTTCACAGAAGGCAATATCATGGTATGGGGCTGCGTGGCTAGCACGGGTACTGGAAACCTTGTTAAAGTTGAGGGCCACATGAATTCCTCTCAGTATCAACAAATTCTTGATAATAATGTTCAAGAATCGGAAAGAAGTCTGAAAGTTGAAGCTACGCCGTGTTTTTGTTGGACCAATAAAAATTATTGCACTACTGAAATGTTTTTTTACAAAAGCTATAAGGTAATATATACATGATTTCAAGTTCCAGTGGCTACAGTGCAAAGTGTTTGTAAAAATACAAGCCATTCCTCACTGTGGAAAGTACAATACATCAAAATTCTCAACAACAAGATCAGACAGTCTGCAGAGAAGCTTGGCCTTGGGCACCAGTAGACATTTCAACACAACAATCCAAAACACACAGCAAAAGTGGTGAAGAAATGGGTAGCAGACAGAAACATTAACGTTTTGCAGTGGCCCATGCAGTGGCCCATCCAGAGTCCTGACTTGAATCCAATTGCGAATCTGGAGAGAGCTAAAGATCAGGGTGATGGCAAGGAGACCCTCCAACCTGAAAGAGTTGGAGCTCATTGCTAAAGATGAATGGGCAAAAATACCAGTGGAGACATGCACAAAGCTGGTCAATTATAGGAAGTGTTTGATTGCTGTAATAGCCAATAAAGGCTTTTATATTGAATATTGAGTTATATTATCATTTTAATAATTAAATTAATTGTAATAACTTTTTGTTCAAATGTAAATAAAAACTAAGAATTTTCTCCCCTAATGATGCCTCGTGTACATCATCTTATTATCTTTAGGGAAAAGCCTGTGTCATTTCTGGTCAAAAAAAAAAATAATTGGTTGAATATAAGTAACTTTAAGTCAAAATATGTTACATGTATAAATATTTTTCCTGCAACACTAAAGATCCTCTCAACAGGTGCAGAGGATGCAGGTATGGCCAGATATTTATTATATTTAATTTGTTACTCTGAATTCATATGTGTGTAATGACAAAGTTGAATCGAATATTTGCAGGCAGGTGCAGCTATGTTTGAAAAACTGCACTGGTTTTCTTTCCAAAACACCAAAGGATCAGTACCCTCTGTCAGGCATGGTTTACTCCGGTAGACATGAAGCTCATAGTAATAATATTTGTATGAAATATGTATCACAGTCATGTGTGGAATATACTGTAAAGCATGATTCTGGAATACACCAAAATTATCAATTGGGATTTCAATTGGGAGTTCTACTTCCTTCAGTTTTGAATTTGAATTGCAATTCTACTTCCTGTCTGCAACCTTAGTTCAAATTCATGGAATTGAATTGGTATTTAGGAGACTTTTTTAATTCAGTTCGGAATTTCGCACACACACCTTGTTTGTGTGTGTGTGTGTGTGTGTGTGTGCAGAACATTTAGCCTAATGTATAAGTATGTGAGGTTTTATTATTATTTTTAAATACAGTGTATAAGGTTGTAAGGTTGTTGTAAAATGTGCATCATTTGCAGTCTCAGCATTAGTTTCTAAAACGAATTTAAGTGCCTGAAGGCAGGGAAGCAGAACTGATCCATGACCTTTTCACTCAATAAAACTCCGTGTCCTCCTGCCACTCGTCCATCTAGTTAACATCAAATAACAGCCGGCCTTCGTGGCTGTCTATTCACATGCAGCTTCAGCCTGCAGCCTGACTTTGTCACATACAAGTGGTCAAGTTCTTTAACTGAAAGGCTGTGTTTCATGTCCATTTATTGTTCATTCCTGAAGAGGAACTATGTTGCAAATGACACGTCTGATCTCTCATCAGGCTGCCGTATCTCCTCTCACACCTCTTGCTAAACTGAAAAAGGCCATTATAATAGGGATTGGAGAAATATTTCAAAAGCTTTCACCGGTTGCTAGAGGTGGGTTGGTGGGGAGTTGCTGGTTTATTTTATCCTTTTCCCTCTCTGTGCACTCAGCCCTTCACTTGTCATGCTAATGAAAGAGAATAGAGAGGGAGGATAGTAAGCTGGACGGGGGTAGGAGCCTGTGCACATTTGGTGTAGTGCCGGGCTTAAAGGATGATGTGTAGTGCATCAAAAGTGTTTGTATGTGGACCCAGGGTTCCAGGCTTTGGTTTCCATTGTAAAAATGTGAAATTTATTGAATGACTAAAATGTTTTGTGGTATGAACCTTATAATATAATACTGTGAAATCTGTATGATTACGAGCAGGGTGTTTGGACATATTTAGCATGTGTGAGCATTCAGCATGTACAAATATGTATGTTCAGTATTACACTTTGATGTAATCATTAAAGGCTGTTTGTTTATTTATTTATTTATTTTGTTTGTCTGGGTTTTTTTTGTTTGTTTTTTTTAGCTAGGAGCCTACCTGTGTTGTTACATTGCTTCTTAACAGATATGTTTCTTAAAAATGTATTGTCTCATCACATGTAAGTCTACTTTTTTTCTGTACAGCCCTACTACAAATTTACTACTATGTTCATTTCTAACGAATATTCTACTCTGGATAAAGAAGCAGTACACGTGGGGGACATTCTTAGCATTCATAGCATTGTGATTTGATTAAGGGGCCACCAATGACCCTAGTTCCTCAGTAAAGTAACCCCTATACTCCATCACACAATAGATAGGCTTCTTCAGCCTTTATTGCTTAACCTGAGCTTTACCACTTTATTTCAACATTTTTATTTTGTTAAATCCACAGAGTTATAATGTTGAATTTGCTGTGCTGGTATAACATATGGTCTGTATATCAGTTTTTGTTAAAGTTTGAAAAGTCAGAGGCTTTGCATTAATCTTTGGGTGTTATCTTTGCTTTAAAATAATCCCATCACAGAATGTGAGAAACGATTCCACAGTAGTCTCTGTTCTGTTTTTCTCCCATTCTGTTTATATTACAATTCAACTCTCCAGTCTGGTTTTGTGTAATGTGACAAATTAAGCAAATCCCTTTAATCTGTTCTTGTCACTGACTGTCGTGGGGGGTGCTTTCAGGTTTTTAGGATAGTCTTTTATATACAGTGTGTTGTTCACTAAATCTTTGCTGGATGCTGTACTACCCATGTGATTACATCATGCTATTGTGTGTGCTGTTTACATCGCGCCTGGATCTCTTGCCCTGTATTCAGCTTCAGGCCTGCAGTGTTCACTCTGATTACCCACAGAAAGCACCAGGTTGTGCTTGTGAATGGATCTCTCGCTCTCTCTCTTACTCTGTCTCTTTCTCTCTCTGTGTGTGTGTGTGTGTGTGTGTGTGTGTGTGTGTGTGTTTGTATTTCCTGTGTGCATATTTATACATAAGTGAAAGATCGCGAGTAAGAACTTGCAACCTTTAAATGAGTCCCTACTTCTGTCCCACAGAGCAGAGGCTCTTTTCCTGCACACCTGTGTCTAGCTGGACACTCAATAAACTTCCTCCTGTCTCTTAAAATCTTTTATCCATGTCCTTTCATCTGTGGTTTTGGACAAGCTCTGTGGAATTGGCTTCCCAATTGATAAGGATCTTTTTTTTTTTTTTGAGCTGAAGGGTTTTATGTGGCACTCAAACAAGAAAGTCGAATAATATTACTCTAGCGTATCACTGTCTTTAATAAGCTGACATTATTTCAAGCAGAAACTAACACTCAGCACCAGTGCAAATCAAAGCGTTCTGGCAGATAGATAGAATAGTACAAAGAATTGAACCTTATAAATAACAGCTGGAGACTTTTTCCACATCATCAAAAGGCAGCACAAAATTTGTTTCATGACACTGTGATGTTTAAACAGTGATGTGATATTTGGAGGTTAGGTGCCTTGCTCAAGGGCACTTCAGTAGTGAATGTGAAGGAAGCGACACGTTTTTCCTGCTGGTCTGGGAATTGAACCAGCAACCTTTCAGTCACAAACCCACTTTAATATGTAGTGTTTACAAACAAATGCACAGAAATACAGGCATTTAACACCAAACATAACACTAAGCTATATAATTAATACAGATGTGAAAAAATTACTACAAATATTATTAAAGTTCTGTGTAGACTGTACAAGTCTGATCATTATATGCTTGCGTATTGGAATCAATACTTTAAATAAGGCTAGATGGTAATGACGGACTTTATAAGGACATAAAATGCACTGTTTTTATCCAAAATATTATAAAAATAAAGCTCATGGAAGGGTGCTGGTTTACTAAACCGAAGGTTGGGGGTTCAAGCCCCACTATCACAGAGTTATCACTGCTGCCCCCAGTGCAGCTAACTGGGTCATCAAAGGCCGGCCATGTCTCTCACTTTCCGTGGAGGGAGGCATGTAAAAGTTGTTCATAAAGAGTGGGCCATTTTGTTACCGTCAACAGGTTTCTGCTCTGTGATGGCCTGGCAAGATGTCCCGTGTGTACTCTGCCCTCGCACCAGAGTCGACTGTGATGGCCCCAGCCTCCCAGCAACCCTAATTAGGATTAAGTAGTTTAGAAAATGAATGAATGAACGAAAAGCTCATGGATTAAACTCCAGATCACATTAAATGTTAATTGCAGATTGTGAAAATTTTATCTTTCTTTATTCCACAGTTATTTCGCATTTTATATGCTTTGTATGCTATTTCGCATTTTAATTTCCAAGAAACAACCCTTCTCTCTGCCTGTTTTTGCTGCACCACTTTCACTTGCTTTGAGTGTCCTTGTCGCCCCATCCCCCTTCATACTCCTTTTCTATCCAGTTGCACTGACAGGTGGCTCTTGGGGTTATTGTGTTTGCATGGGCCAACAGCTGCACAAAGATGCCCCACTGTGTCTTTGGCGGGACGGTGTGTCCCCTTTCAGGCATTGTATTTGCCTCCTCATCACCCTGGATCCATGTCTGTTTCTGTTGTGATCTACAGATGACAGTTTAGTTTGAACATCATTGCTTTTTAAACATATCGGGGCTGCAGGAAGTACACCTAGCAAATACAGTACACTAAAAAGAACATGCAGTCCTGTTTTCTTCATGTAAGCATTACTGTATGGAGTAACGTATGTAATGTAGTGTGCACTGTGGAGAAATACTACCTCAATAAAATGAGCGATGTGTCAAATTCACAAGTAATCTATGGGTATAAGACCTACCTGGCTACATCCAGACATTCACTGAACCCTATCAGAGACGCTGATTAGATCCTGATGTTTGTGGGATCTTACTACTTTGAGAGAAATGATAAGAGCATGAAGTACTTGCTTTAATCCAATTTACATACCACCAAACATTATGCACAGAGATACATATTTTCAATATATGCACATACCAATGTACATGCCCCTATGCTTTATCAACGAAAGGATGCAAAGTATAGAGCAGAAAAAACGAGAGAAATGAGCATGGGTGCTGTTTCTACTGCTCTCAGTGTCCCACTTATCCATGAAATTATATTTGTGTGTTTTGTTTTTAATTGTAATCATGTATTTTCATGATGATAAACCTAGATTTCATACATTTTAAATTTAAAATGTTTATTGAATAATATACTCTGGAAAAAAGGGAAAAAAAGAAAAAGAAAGAAAGCAAAAGAAACTGTAATGAGCTTGTGTCTGAGCTTGTGTCTGAATCCTGTACCAGCACTATTGAAATCAGCTGAGCGCCCACACGGTTTAAAAGTGTGGCTCCCGGGTAGATTCCACCTCCAGGAGAGCGCAGGTACACCGCCTAAAAATCACAACACTGTGTAACAACAAAACACTATCCACACCAACACAGCTAAAAAGTAAGCCTTATAACAGCATGTCATGGTAAATGTAGAGTTGAAACTATATCCCAGGTTAAACTCCTGATAAAGAAGTAAAGCCGGGAGAACAGTTTCCCCCCCTGTGCAATAATGGTACAGTCCAGATTTCAGCTCGAGCTGTGCGGTGATTTTTACTGCGAGCATTCCAGGACCGCCGGCTGCTGCATGTGAGGTGTGTTTTAAATGTTTGTATTTGGTACTGAAGTTCATTTTTAAGCCTTTAGAAGTGGAGTCTCGGTGTTTCCAGCCCCGGCAGATTTCCTTCCTCTTCTCCTCCTGCTGTGCTGTGGGGACTGGGGGCCGCTGGGCTTGTTCCTTTTCCTCTTGTATTCCGGAGGAATGAGTTCACAGCTCAGGGGAGCACACTAACAACAACCCGAACCATGGATGGTGACGATCTTAGTGGAGTAGTACAGAAACAAACAGGTAAGTCATGAAAAACAGCAGTAATATTTGATCTGTGCTTCATTTCGCGTGGTGATATGAGGAAGGGGATGCGTGTTTGTGTATTTCATCTGCACCACGTGTCGATTTGCTTTTAATGTTGAACAGATTTTGATCTCGAAAGTTCTTTGGAGTCGATTTTGGGTTTCATCAAACTTCTTATCACTTAATGGGAAACATCTGGCTGATCTGAGTGATTATCTGCTCCTCTACTTTACTCCAGTCTTTGGTACTTAGCTTACACTTTGATGTGGCAACATAGTGGCATTGATCCTCAGACTGTGTGTGTGTGTGTGTGTGTGTGTGTGTGGTCGGTGATGTGCATGCATGGAGTGATTAAGGTGCGACACGTTACAACACATCACTAAACTATCATTGCACAAGCTTCCTGAAAGCAAGGCTCATCAGGTAATGCAGGACAGGTATGTCGAGCTCGTCTGGTCATTCATTCTCTGAGATCTAAGCACTGCTTTCTGTGTGTGATGCATTGATCTGTCATTACACTTCAGTGGTGTGTGTTAGAGACCTCTGGATTTGTTGTAAGGAAAAGATCCAGCATCGTGTTTGTGTGTATGTCTTTGTGTGTATGTGTCCTGTACACTGCAGCAGGAACGCTGCGATGGATGGATGGATATGATTGAGTGTTTTTTAAAAAAAATCCTCATCATGATATTGACTTTGGCAATATTGCTGTTGCTGAAAGCTTGAACTGACAATTACCTTCCATTTAAGCTGACAGGATCCTGGTGATCAGCTGCAGATGTTGCAGATAAGTGGCTATGTGGGTGTTTTGATGAATCATGGTGTTCATACACGATCCAACAAGCAGAACTTTTGACTCGGTCATTCTTTCACCATGGCACATTAGCGGTTTGTCAGGACCAATACCATTCATTCCTTTGTTTTATTTTTTTGCCAAGCTGCTTTATCCTATTAGGTTTGCAGGCAGGCTGGAGCCTATCTCAGCTGACTCTGGGCGAAGGTGGGGTACACCCAGAACAGCTCACCAATTCATCACAGCCCACTGCTCACACTTACACCTAAGGGCAATTTGGAACAATCAGTTGGCCTAATGTGCTTATCTTTGGACCGTGGAAGAGGAAATCTGTGTAAACCATGCTAACTCCTCACAGAAACACCCTCGCCGAGCGAGGGACTTGAATCCAGGACCTTCTTGGTGTGAGGTGGACGTGCTAATCACTACACCCCCATGCCGTCCTTGATTAATGAACATGCAAGGCATACTGCAGTCATGGTAAAAAATACATGTGTCACAGTATGGTCTTTCAATTTGTTTGTTCATTTTCTGAGCTACTTTATCCTGGTCAGTCAGGGTCACGTTTATCTGGAACACCAAGCACGAGGCAGGAATACATATCTGATGGGATCCTGGTCCGGATGACAGCTAAGTGAGGTGTGCATATTGACATGTGTAGTGAATAGATACAGTATGTGGTTGAACGTCATCTTT
The DNA here is from genome assembly GCA_039654305.1 of Porochilus rendahli. NCBI lineage: Eukaryota > Metazoa > Chordata > Actinopteri > Siluriformes > Plotosidae > Porochilus > Porochilus rendahli. Next base: position 19,535,076 of record JBCNYG010000001.1, read on the forward strand.
CTGGGGTGTCATGTGAAGTCTTTTTTTATTCTCAACAAACAGAGGATCATAGAGTTAATTACAGCAATGCAGTCAGAGCCAAACGGAGCACAGGGGCTGAGCAGTTTGAATACATTAGTGCTGATTTAGTATGATGGGGAGCACTGCTGCAGTGGTATTTTAGGAGTTATCTTTTCTTATTAGACAAAGTTGTGCTCCCTTCCTCATGCTGGGAAGACCAGTGGGGCTGATGCTCTTGGCTTCAAGTTGCAACAGTCTCATGCCTTTTTGTGGGGAAAATCCGAGTTCCTAGAGCACGGTCTGACAGAGATGCCATAGTTTGTCTTTATTACTACATCCAAGTGAACGAACACTTTCTTACAGAATTGTCCTTCTTGCCTGGGCAGATTGATCAAATGCATTCCTCACAAAAAATCATCTAAAATTGCCATTCATTCTTTTGTTTGCCTACCTGATTTATCTTACAAGGGTCACGGGGAGGCTGTAGCCTATCTCAGCTGGCTCCTGGAAAAGGCGGGGTACCTCCTGAAGAGCTCGACAGTACTCATTCGTCGTTCATTTTCTGAACCGCTTAATCCTAATTGGGGTCATGTGGAGGCTGGCACCCATCTCTGCCAACTCTGAGTGAGGGTAGAGTACACCCTGAACAGTTCACCAGGCCATTGCAGGGCAGAAACACACTGATGGTAACTCAAAGGCCTACTCTTTATGAAAGACAGCAATGGTTCTTTTACATACCACAGACAGTGAGAGACATGGCTGGCCTTTGATAGCCCAGTTAGCTGCACTGGGTGGACATCAGTGATAACTTGGTGATAATGGGGCACAGGGCCTTATGTCTTTGGATTGATGGAGGAAAACAGAGTACCTAGAGGAAACCCATACAAGCATGGGGCAAACATGCAAAAGCCACACAGAAACACCCTCACCGAGCCAAGGACTCGACTCGATGCTTACAACCTAACCACTGCACCACCGTGCCGTCACTTATTTCAGACAATTGTAATTTTGCGTCTTAAATGTTGTAACGTTGTCAAAATATTATGCCATCGTTTAATGATTTCTATAATGTTGTACAATTTCAAGTCAAGGGATGTGGTTTGGAATATGGTCTTGATCACTTTTCTGCTCATTGGGGTCTGAGTTCAATTCCATCAAGTACCATCAAGTACTTGGGAAAACTCAATGATTTGCCAGGTCAGCTACTTTATTTCTCTTCACATAAAATCGAGCGCACGTTGGAAAAAGATCAAGTGACTCTAATTCCATGATCCCGTTCCCACTTTAGCCTCAGAGTCCTGTTCTTGGATGGTAGGAGTGGAACCTGATAGTGAAGTGGTTTTCATTTTGAGATTCTTTTCTACTCACCGCAGTTGTAACGAGTGCTTATTCGAGTTACTGTAGCTTTTCCTCTCTGGGCTCTCACTTTTCAGTGGGGTGTTTCTGTCCAAAAGTGTCCAAAAGTGTTTTATTTTTGTGTTGTTCCACAATGTTCTTCCTAAACATCAGAGTAGAGGTCTTCAATCTTATCTCCAAAAGCTGCTGTGGCTGCAGACTTTCATTCCATCCAAAACCGAGCTGCACCTGATTCCACTTGATCAAGCAGTGCACCTTGGTCTGCAGTCAACCATCAAGTGTACCTTCTGTTTGACTCGAATGATAAGATAAGATGGTAAAGCCCTGCTGCAGAATATGTAGTGTGTGTAAATCCACGGATTCTGAAAAACTTTAATCAGCCCATATGGCATTAACAATCATGTCATGGTCAAAGTCACTCAGATCACAGTTTTTGTCCATTCTGATTGCTGATGTGTGCTTTAACTGTGGCTCTTGACTTGTATCGGGGACGGTGGTGTGGGAGCTGTATCTCTCTCTCTCTCTCTCTCTCTCTCTCTCTCTCTCTCTCTCTCTCT
>JBCNYG010000001.1:19547888-19568060 GCA_039654305.1 Porochilus rendahli
TTGCTTGCTCTGTGTATGTTGGTCTGTGTGTATCTCAAACACCCACTTGCGCACACACATAATTCACAGTTCATCCCCATTATGCACTTCTTTCACCACTGATCGCTTGCTGACATCAAGGCTTTTCTCTGGTTACATATTTGTCCATTTGTATTGAAACATCAGGCATCAACTTCATGAACAAATCAGCAGTTATGCAGTTGGGAAAAGAAAAGAATGAGATTTTACACTGACTGTTTAATTTGGCTTAGGACAGATGCATCATTTTCTGTACACATTGATCAGAAGTGCATCCCCCGGAAAAAGGACTTTAGCTTTTGACATTTTTTTTGGACGCATGCCTTTACACTTTACAAACATGATGAAGTCATCTTTATCATCAGATAATACCTGATAGAAACACCAGAGACGGGGACAATCTAGTCTGTAAATGGATAAATCAACCATCTCTTGGAATTTAAATCATTAAAGGTAACAAGTCCTGTTGAAGGTTTAGTTTAAGATTGATTCATACTAATATCGGGTTCTATGGTACCAGCATTTACGCTGCTCTGTACTTTTGAGATGTGTATCTAGAAATCGTAGAACGTTTGCCTTTCTGGTCATATGTAGTTAAAGCATAAAAAATGTAAAATCTAAAATGGAGGAATTAAATGTATTGCAGAAGCACCATTAAAAATCTTTCACTGAGGCCAAGATCTCTGCTTGCTTGTGTTTAGTCGTGTCTCCAGCCACACCTCGAATTCAACAAAGAAACCAGTATCACTATGTGAAAAGGATAATCTCTCCGCACAGACCACATGTTTTATTAGGAAAGGTTCACTGTAACGTTGCCACAGGACATTGCAACTACTACAATGTCAGGTTTCTTGGGTAATTTAATGGAAGACATTATAAAGCAATGTTAGTTACAAGTTACCAACTCACTTCATGACTTTTACAGAACAGTGTACTGCAGTTTGCGGAAAGCTCAGAGGATCTGTGCAATAGTTTTCTTCTTGTGGGGGGGATTCGTTTCAGATCATGTCAGGTTTTTTTATTTATTTATTTATTTATTTATTTTTATTTGTTTTTTACAGAGAAATGAGGTGACGTAGCCCAAAAGCTTTTAAAACTGAATCTTTACAGCACACCGCTGAAGCCACTGTTTTTATTACACCTTATTTTATGCGCTGCTACTCTAAAGGATACCTTAGATTATAATGTGAGAGGTGACAAAAATAAGTTAAGTTTATGTAAGAGGATGAGGTCCTTATCCATGATGCCATCCTATCCATCCGTCTGTACTGAATCTGTGCTAGAACTGTAGAGAACAGGCTCATGACCCAAGTTGTCAGGTTCTTTTTTTATTTATGATTATGTTAATGTGGGAGGAAAGCAAGTACTCATGTTTTGGTGTTTAAATATATCTGCTTGTACATATACTTATTCCTATTTGTGACCGCTTCTTTCGTCTCATTCTTTGTCTGTCAGATCCCCCAAAGTCTCAAGACGTGAAATCCAGTGCAGCCAAACGTCAGGGGGCAAAGATCCCTTCAAAGAAGGATCTGGAATGTCAGTCTGCCAATCCAAAGTCACCTGCAGCACCCAGTCCTCAAAACAAAAAAGGTAAAAACCAAAAAGATGTGCAGTCTTCATGTAAGAGGTTGTACTTTAGTTGACTCAGTTGAGTTAGCTCAGTTAAACTCCTTGCTTGCCTATTTCATGTTGCTTTAAAATGTCACCTTTTGTCACTCATTTCACTGATGGTCATTCAGTTTGTATGATCACTTGTTGATCATCGCCTCCTCTGCGGATCTGGCTTAAGGCACCCAAGACTTAGAAAAACACTCAAGGTATCATTTTCATTCACTTTATCAGTTGAATTGACAGGTTTTTTTTGGGTTATTTTTGTTTTTTTTAAATTCTGCAACCTATTTTCTTTTAATATTTTGAATATGGTGGGTGTTACAGTATCCAAAGATCGGAATTACATGGGGAACCTCTGTAAGTGTGGAGAATCACACATTAACCATTGTCTCTTTATGCCCTCTTAGTATTCCTCCGACATATCTGATTTCTACAGTGGCTAGGAAGTGCAAAACAAAAATACATTTTTAGAAATTTTTTTTTACAAACTACTGCCTTTTTACGGAAAGGCAATGTACCAAATGCCAGAAGTGGTGACATGAGTCACTCAGTCTGTTCTGGACGGAAGAGTACAAATGTAGTTATTATACTGTGTTAGGAAATGAATGACTTGTTTTCTAGCTGATGTATTCACGTAAGACGATGAGGCTGTATCGCTTTTAGGCATATTTTCTCACCAAATGGACAATGTGACAGGCCTAGTTTTGGTTACCATTGATCAGCTCTCCAATCCATCTCCTTTTTCAATGAGCAGTATTTCATGTAATTAGTGCGGGCTGTGTGGCCTAGTGGTTAGGGCAATGGGTTACTTTACCTTAAAGCTCAATTACTCGGTTGGATAAAAATGTTAACTGTAAGTCGCTCTGAGCAAATGTCACAAATGTAATGTATGTAAATGTACTGCCAAAGTCCCAAAGGAAAAGGAAGGAATTATGAATGAAACCAGTTACTCCTAGTATGTTATAGGAGCTGATTTTATAAAAGGACGTTTTCCATGCACTGGCTGCTGTAGTTCCAACCAGAACTACATTCCACAGATAATGCTCCATTAATGTTGACACTTGATCCATTTAATGAGGTGAATAGTGAAGGCTAATGCTAATCGACCTAGCCTGGCACCAGCTAGCTTAGGCTTTAGGAAAGAACAAACAGTGGAACCTGACTGGGCATCACATTTCATAATCCTGTGCCAGCCAGAAGGATTTAACATGACCCTGTTCTTTGGTCTTGTTTACATAATAGTTGGGTTTGTTCATAACATTCTATTGATGAGTTTGGGTTTGAGAGGAAAAGCCACATGTTTAATTGCATTTTTCTTCCTTCATGTTTTAGGTTTTGAAGTTCAGTGATTTAAGATAATAAATGTAACCCTAGCGCTGAACTGAATGAATTTGCAGTGGATTTTTTGGCTATATTTAGATTTCAAGATCAGCGCCAATGTGTCCGAATTTAACGTAAAGCACAAACATGCCCATCTACCTTTATTGCTGTAAAGTGAGCAGAACGGCAACACTAACTGTTCTTTCCTGCCAGGATGCTAAAGCCATTATTTGGTTGGGCTCATTGTTGGGCTCGGTAACTTTCCCAGAAATTGGTTAAGAGTTTAGTGAAGTTGCTGCTCGGTTAGTGAAGCTGCTCGTGAATTTGAAGTGTTCCCGAAATACTTGACTTTTATTTTGCATGCCACATGTCATGTCAAGCTTACGAAGCCCCTAAAAGGACATGGAGAAAAAGGATAGGTTTCGTGTGCGCACAAGAAACTTTAGGTAACTGGTGTGCATACAAAATTTATCCTTTTTTTTCTTCCCCGTGTTCCTTTAGGGGCTCAGTACAACCTCCTTCTGACCAGGAAAATATAAAATCCGAAGTGTAAGCATTTGCCTTCAGCGAAGACGGTGCTGGCTGTATTTCTTTTTCCTCATCCATGTCAAAGCTAGGCTAAAAGCTAGTTCTGGAGCCGCCACTCACTTGAACAATTCACTACGGAAGGCTGTGTGTGGACAAACGGTACACGTTGTAAGGTTGGAAGTGCTCGAAAAACATGTTCTTAAAAATTGATTCTTGCAAATTTTAAAGCGGACTATATAGACTTCGATTAACTTCCCCTCACAGCACTCCACTTATCTATGAGAACCTCTAATATAATTTTTGACATACCAACATTTCCTGATAATTTTATCAGAGCACCCAGTTTTAGTCAAACTAATGCTTTCTAAGTTCAAAATTTACTGTGGATGGAAAATATTTGCTTATGAATGCATGTACAGTAAACCTTTGGGTTTCATTAGGATAGAGGACAAGGATGATTCACTCTATGAATATTAAAAAAACACTGAGTGTATGATGGTACTACTACTACTACTAATAACAATAATAATAATTATAAGCAAAAACTATAAGACATAACTGTTCAGATATGTAATGAATGCTTTTACACGCAAATGTACCTGGGTGGTTAACTGAAATTGAAAACAATGTGGTTCAAATGTGTATCCAGCAAAATATATATTCGCGGACTAAAGCAAACACTCAAAAGCAATAAAAAAAAATCCTAAGCAATGAAGACAATCATACAGAAAGAAAGGATAGACCAGGTAACTAAACTAGTTTATTGCTTGCTGCTTTAGTAGCAGATCCTCTGTTACAGTTTACCCAGCCTCGTGCAATTACTGTATGTAAATTATTTAAATGAAGACAGCATACTGAGGAAAAGAGTTTTCACAGGCTTATGTATGTTTGTCCTCTCCTGCCGAATTTGTTAGGTGGTGACAAAGAGTTAATGATCAACATTTAAAGGGAAATCTGCATTTATTTCCATTTTATTTGCTGGTGCTTTTTTTAAATATATATTTTATAATGTGTATTTATTTAGGTTTAATCTGGGTTTAATAGTATTATGTTTGTATTATGTTGGTACACGGTGTCTTTTTTCCTAAGTTCACTCAATATGAATGTTGTGATGTATGCTGTGAACAGCATGCATGAAGGTGGAACCTGATCGTGTGCAGTGTGTGCATATGGAGTGTCTGATCAGCAGCAGGGAATACACACTGCCCTGCTCTGCACCGTTCCTAATGCTAGTTTCACTGCTGTACACATATCCAAGGCTGGTTGCTATGGAAACCATCTCCTTACTGGTGCTAGATGGCCTGGATTCACCAGTGTTAATGGATAGAAATAAATATTCCTTCTCCTTTTAATAGTCTGTGCTCCAGTGTCCTGCAGGTTTAGAAGTCTGGTAGTAATGCTGCTGAACAGACCGCTTACGAAAGTAGTATATAATTGCACATTTTCCTTGTAGAAAGAGCCTCTCTTTCTCAGGTAATGCATTCTTTACACCAGTAAACTGAATTATTCAAGTGTATACAGATAGACCAAAGATTCATTAAAGCTGGATTTTTCAAGTGATGCTGTAAATGAGATAGAGAGAGAGATAGAGGAGTTTGAATGAGCCATTTTCGCATCTTGGCCCACGCTATGAACTATGGGATTGGATATAATGTTGGCTACCAAGCAAACCTGTGTAAATGAAATGCAACATGAATGTGAGCAACCGGTGCAGTTTAGATGAACTTTAAAGGTAGAAAGTCCTGGAATTTAAAGTATTTTGTAAATGCCGTTAATAGGAAACAACTACAAGGAAGGTACCTCATTGTTGTAACAGCTAGCCCTGCTCAAATCATGTCTAGACATGTCTAAATTTAAGTTTTTGTATGGAAGGCATTTAAAATTATACTCAAATCTAGGACATAATTATAGTATTCCTTTAGAACAATATAACAGCTGTCCACTTGTCATTGTAACTAAAGTTAAACATGCTATTGTGAAGTGGGTGATAATGGGGCGTCTGAGGTATTAGCCTGCTTTACTTATCGATTTCCTTAATTAAAATCTAAGTCCTAAATCTAATAATTAGCAGTAATCAGATTGTAAATATATAACTATAATTCACTCACTTAGCAGTTTTATCCATCTCTTGTGAGCTTCAGGGTTTTTCTTCTTGTGGGAAAATTGTGCAGAAGAAATGGTGGTTTGCTTCTACATTCCAATTATGGATATCACACTGACTTTTACTCCACCTTTGAAGTCTATAATGACCTTCAGCACATTTACAGAAGCACAGTGTACATTATCTTTACACTTTACCTGAATTAAAGGCTAAAACGCAGTTAAAGCTGCACAGCTCCCTTAACACACACTATCACGATGTGTGGCTTTGGCAGCCAAACGCGAGAGGGTTCATGCATGCACAGATGAGATGCAAATATTTGCTTATTGACTGAATAAATTTCGGTTCAAACCCAAAAGATATAGTGTAGTTGGTTATAGTTAGGACTGCATGGTGGTGCAATGGTTTGCACGGGCTTACAGAAACCGCTTGTGCCTATCGGTCGACTCTGGACCTTTCTGTGTGGGATTTGCGCACACTTCCTGTGCTTGTGTGGGTTTCCTCTAAGTTTTCTGGTTTCCTTCCACAGTCCAAAGCCAAAAGACGTGCAACTTAGGTCAAATGGCTATGCTAAATTGCCTGTAAGTGTGATCAAGGGCATCATTGTTTGTGTCTGCACTAGCCCTGCATCAGACTGGTGACCTTTTCAGAGTGTATCCTGCCTCTCACCAAAAGACAGCCGGGATTAGCTAGAGCTTTCCCCTTTACTTTTCTGGATTGGCTCCTATTGGTGCAGAGAATTGAATTTGAATTGTGATATGTAGATTCTAGCGCTGAATAAAAATGGAGCTCCATATTAATATCTCAACTGATCGGTGTCCCAGCCTAGTGTTGTAAGCGTAGCACGGCTTCTTTAAGGGATGAATCAACTTCAGCCCTGCAGGAAACAAATAATTCTCCACTGTGTTTCCAAAGTATAGGCATCACCTGTTGTGCTAGTTTCATTATCCATTTAATTAGTTCATGTTCCGTGTTTCTGTTAATGTTTGGTGTTTTGCTTGAAGAAAGTTCATCTGCCTACCTGAGTTAGAGTTTGTGTGTGAGAGTGTGGGTGTTATTCTGCTCTAGTATCAACTCAGGCAATGAACACTCGACTATGGGGCTTCTCCCAGAAATGCACAAACCAAATTTAGCAATAATTTGTGGTAGTTTTATATTTAATAGAAAAAGTCATGGTGAAGGTCCTTTAAGTGTGGTAGTTATAATGTTTTGCATGCAGTTGTACAGTCAAGAATTGTATACTCTTTAAGTAGTTGGCATGTCGTTCATCTTTTAAGCTCATTTAATGCCAAAAACATATGGTTATTATTCCCAAGATCTTAGGCTGGTCATAGCTAATCACAAACACTGACCTGTTCTCATATGACGTCTTATTCAGATTATTCTCATACTGCATGTCCTTTCAGCACCATATAGTTCACATTCACTCTTCTCCACCTGTACACCCTACAGTACTCTAGAATTTTACTAAAAGAGACTTCTGCATGTTGTCTCTGGGAGTTTTTCTTTGTTGTGTCACGCCTGGCTTGGTCACTAATGATAAAACGTTACATCTGGAGTGCTACATAGCAAATAGGTTTATTGTTAAACGTACTTTATGCAGAAAATGTAATCAAATTTAACTGGGTATGTAACAGCAAACACTGCAACAGCAACTCCATTCTGTTCAACCCCAAGGTCAGAAAATGAAAAAAAATCTAATCAAAGCTGAAAGATGGAAAGCCAATAAATACCATTTCCATCCCAGGACTTTCTGTATTTTTTATGTGATAGAATTGTATACTTGAATCACCACCTTATTGTGGTGGAGGGTTTTGCGTGTCCTAATGATCCTGGGAGCTATGTTGTCGGGGGTATTATGCCCCTGGTAGGGTCACCCAAGGCAAACAGGTCCTAGGTGAAGGTCCAGACTAAGCGCGGTTCACAATACCTCTATGATCACAATTACTTTAAGGACACAGTTTCCCTTGCCCGGATGCGGGTTACCGCCAATGCAAAATCACGGGTGTGGGAGGAGTTTGGTGAGGTCCTTGAAAAGGTCCTAGACCACCATCCAGCCTCAGGAGGAGGAAGCAGTACTCCACAAACACTCTTTACAGTGGGAGTGGGGAGCTGCTCACTTCAAATGGGGATGTTGTTGGGAGGTGGAATGAATACTTCAAGGACTTCCTCAATCGTCACGTCTCTACAACATTACATGGTCATCGGCGGCCGTACCACTGGATTGGCAAACTGGGGTGGTAGTTACCCTTTTTAAGAAGGGGGACCAGAGAGTGTGTTCCAACTATCATGGAATCACACTCCTCAGCCCACCCGGGAAATTCTATTCAGGAGTACTGGAGAGGAGGATCCGGCCGATAGTCTTAGGTAGCCGATAGAACCTCGGATTAAGGAGGAACAATATGGTTTTCGTCCTGGACCAGTCAATTTACGTTCCTACCCTCACCTATGGTCACGAGCTTTGGGTAGTGACCAAAAAAATGAGATCGTGAATACAAGAGGCTGAAGTGAATTTCCTTCGCAGGGTGGCAGGTCTCTCCTTCAGAGATACTGTGAGAAGTTCTGTCATCTGGGAGGAACTCAAAGAACTGCAGCTCCTTCGCATTGAGTGGAGCCAGTTGTGGTGGCCCAGCCGTCTGATCAGAATGCCTCCCGAACGCCTCCCTGATGTGGTGTTTCGGGCATGTCCAACCGGGAAGAGACCCCGTGTCTGACCCAGAACACGCTGTAGGGACTAGGTCTCTCGGCTGGTCTGGGAACGCCTTGGCGTCCCCAGGAAGCGCTGTAGGGAGTGGCTGGGGAGAGCGACGTCTGGACCTCACTGCTTAGGCTGCTGCCCCCGGACCCAACCCCGGAACAAGCGGAAGATGATGAACAGAAACGTATTGAACCATTGGTGGTCTTTTTGTTTAATTTTATGAACCAGTGTAAAATAATAAGTTCTCTAATATTTTAACACATTTGAATAATAAAGATTTCATGATTTTGTATTTAAAATCAGTATTAAAGTATTTGACCTCCCTACTGTAAGAAACATTACGATGCTTTTTACCATGTACTGTTTTTGGGTCAGTCTGCTTCTTTTTCTGGCTTGTACTGAGTGACTCATCATGATGAACGTAGTCTGCTCTTCAGCTCTTGCAGCTCATGGGACTCTTCAGCTTTTTCTGTGCTATAAATAACAGCCAAAGTGGAGCACAGGGCTCGAAGGAACCTGTCTGCACTGCCTTAGTGTTGTGTTTTATTCATTTATTACACTGAAAGAAAGCAGATGAAACCTTGAAAAAAAAAGCTCTTTTCCACTGTCATATGGTCGTGTATTACAGTAAAGTTCAAAGCTATTCTGTTTTACTCCCTCAGTTTTAAATGGAAAATATCTGGTTCTGTGAGTGACATCAGTCTGACAGGTATCTTCTCCATCTTCTAATACCTACTATTGACCACCTTGATTAGCTGGATGGGGTGTGTATGTGGGTCAAGCTCTAGTTACTGTGTCAGACAAGTACAGCTAATTCACATAAATCCACATAAAACCTAATCTAGTCGCTGCTTTTAAAACCTAAAGACGAAAACAAGGTAATTAAGGTGATTAGTGGTGAAATTAATATTTCAGCCAAGAAGGAACTTATTTTTTTCTTTCGTCCTCAACAGCAGTCTGTTAAGGCTTCTTGGCCTCCAGAATTTACCCTACAGTTTTAAACTACTGTAGAATTTTATTTAGGACAAACCATGTCCTTAATATTTTAGGGAAGAGAGAAAGTGTGCAGCTGTAAAGGAATAAAGGGCCGTAATGAATTTCTAACATAGGAAAATACGAGAGCATTATTTGTTTTTAAAGAATTTATCCGCAACCAATGTTTAAAATTAGTGAGCCAATAAACTGCAAAACAATTTCTTTCTAGATGTCCCACAGCAGGTATAAGAACACTGATTAAGGGAATAATGTTATTGAAACATCAATATTTATGCTTTTTTTTTTGCATTTGCTCAGTAAGAGACCAGAATCAGTGTAATTAAACAGATACTAAACATTATAGGATTTATTAATAGTGGCCTATTCAATATAATGAGATTTGAAAGCAAGGAAATTGAATCTTATGATTTTAGTTAATGTTCCATCCAGGATTGGAACATCGTGCACTGTTTTACAGCACCCAGTGAAATTGACACAAGGGGGAGCACTAACATTGCTCCACAGCAGCTATCCTGCCCAGGTCTGCAGACTTTTTTTATTTTTTTTATTCATCTTAAATGGAATAATTAGCCCATTTAATTGATCAGCCAGTTAGTTGACTATTGCAGCACAGAGTTTCCATTCTCCGTTCATGATGGTAGCATCTCCCAGAACACGAAAGCAGAAGATTGCCTGGTTACTATGACTATCATGTACTGACTGATGCTAATCTTATAATGAATTTTGTGCCTCATTTCCTTTCGGCTACATTTCTTTAACAGCATGACTTTGACAGAAGATAGAACCTTCGGTTTCTATTAATGCATTCATTCGAATTTTTTATAAGAAAAGCTAATACAGGGGTGTGTATGGTGACTGCACTTTTTAATCCAAGTTCATTCATTCATTATCTGAACCGCTTAATCCTAAGTAGGGTCAAGGGGAGGCTGGCGCCCATCTCCGCTGACTCTGGGTGAGGGCTGAGCACACCCAGATGGCCAGGCTATCGCAGGGCAGAATAATACTTAATCAATACTATGGTGAAGCTTTCTTAGGATGATAATGGAATGTGTGTGAAAGAAGTCTTGTGTGTCAGTGCTTTGCAGTGGTCACTAAAGGGTATGCTGTGGGAGACACTTCAGCATCGAGGAGTTTGTGGTTTCCTGTTTTTTAGTCACATGAGAAACTGTTCTTGTTGTATTTTTAAATTCATGAGAAATAATTAAAAACTGGCTGTTGATGAACAACAAGAATAGCTTGGCAGATATCAAACACAAATTACCTTTAATTTTTAGAAATAATTGTAATCCAAGGGGCCATTGGTTATTTTCCTATAACAGTGGGCCACATCAGGATTTATTACTTAGGGATTAAAGACTTCGGCTCCTCTGTAGAAATGTGGTGTGAATGACGCAGTACTGAGAGTGATATCTGTTACTGCTGCCAGCTCCTGTGCTGATTCTCAATGTTTTATAGCACTGCAGATGTGAGTCTGGACTCGTCTGCACAATACCTCCTCTCATCAAACTCACATCCTCTCTCTCTCTCTCTCTCTCTCTCTTTCTCTCTCTCTCTCTCTCTCTCTCTCCCTCTCTCCCTCTCTCTCGGTCTCTTTCCCTGTCTTACTCTGCCCTCCCCTAGATGCAATAAAGGTGGAGGACAGGCAAAAACTGGCAAAGGAAAGGAGAGAAGAGAAGGCAAAATATCTTGGTAAGTGAAATATGGTTTTCAAGAAGACAGTGCCTCCTGCTGGTTGTTAAAGAGCATAAAAATCATCTTCAAGAAACTTTTGTTTGTTTGTTTACTTCACTTACAAATTGCTGGTTTTATTTGTTTTATTCGGCATGTCCAGTTTACCAACCGAAGTTCTAACCCTTTTCTCAGTATAAAAGACATTGTATGTGTGTGTTTGTGTTGGAAAGTTTTCTGTATTGCTCATGGCTGTACACAGCTGCACTGCACTGCTTTGCATGATTGACAGGTGCTTTTGTCTTCTCTCTCACTCTCCAGAACAACGTGGCAAGTTTCAAGGTAAGTCCTTCCCTAAATGTCCGTAATGGTGGTGGGGGTGGTGGTGGTGGTTGTCGTCGTGATCACTGTTTGGTCCACAATCAAGAGCCTGATCTAGTTTCTCATTTTTTGGGTCATCTCTCTAACATTCATTTAACTTCTAGACACTTAAATTATTTCCTCTGTTCCTCTACTTTTCTGCAAAATCCAAAATTACTGGTTCTGGTCAGTGTAAGTGTAGTAGAGAAGTATGTTTTCATATCATTACTAATAATCCATCTCCGGACTAGGCAACCTTTACTTGGCTTACAAGGCAAAACGTTTTTTTAATAGTTGACCTAGTTTTTTTTTTTCTTTTATAATATTCCCATCTGTTAGGATGTTTCTAAATACATTTCTTCATGCCGGTACCAAACCCAAAAGGAGAATGTGCTTTTCTATGCAACTGTTACAGCTTGATCCGAAGTTTGAAGATGAAGGCCTGTAATATGAAGGGGTTGTTGTAAGTCGGTAAAGCTGTATAGATATACAGTACATATAGAACAATACAGTATAAGAGAATTTTAGGGACAGAACCAGGAGGTGCACCATATTCTGATTTTTGCCCTCCATAGAACCAAAAACCGCAGTGTTTTGCTTTGGTATTGCATCGTTATGTTCACTATAATTTTATGAACAACTTGGAAAAGCTTGTGGTGTACAGACTGGCTTGGCATTATAAGCTCTTAATTTTCGATTTGCTTTGATTTGATTTGCTTTATGATGTGTTTATTAGTACTATTGTTACTCTAATTACAATCTGTTCTATTGTTTAGAGGGGTTAGGCTGTTACCCATATCCGCTGACTCTGGGAGAGTGCAGAGTACACCCTGAGCAGCTCGTTGGTCTGTCCCAGGGCCAACACTCACACTTGTGCCTAGGGGCACCTCACACAGGCATGGGGAAAACTCGCAAACTCCACACAGTAATGCTCTCGCCGAGCCCGGGACCCGAACCAAGGACCTTCTTTCTCTGGGCAGACATTGTTAGTCACTCTGGATAAGAGCGTCTGGCAAATGTGATAACATTTAACCACTCTGCCACTAATGCGCTAGGGGTTTAAAGTAAATTCTAGCTTGTGTGAGTTGAGAAGTAGAAATTATAGCTTGTTTCAGTATTATTATTTTTGCAAGCTTATGTGGGCAGAATGAGATGATGCTCTATCTAGATTTGTTCTAGGTGGCTAATTTCACTCATGAAGCCTCGTACATACATAAAACCATATAAAAAGCGTTGAACTTAAGCAGCTGTGGGAAATAAGCTAGCCACTTAGAACATTTTCTGTCATTATGGTTCTTTGTGTGTTTAGAGGCACACCGCTGATATGTGAGACAGGATCTGGATGATCTCATGCCATTCAAAACATGTCCTCATAGGTCACAAGCTAAAAATAATGTCTAGCTGTTCGAGAAGACAAAGTGCAACAAGCTGGTATTGCAAGAAAAACAGAATAGCACAGAATAGCTTCAACTGGTGCTTCTTAGGTGTTAAAGACTAAACAAAACTACTTATTTACTTATTTGTAGACAGTGTGTCAGCTCTTCAGACAGCCTGGGGAAGTTCCAAAACAAAGAAGAGCATTGATGCAGGTTTTCCTTGAATTGAAACTGTCCAACAGCCTTGAAGGTGCAGGATGTAATGAGTGCCTTTAGTTGCATGAGGTGTGGTTGGTTTTTGGTTTTTGTAGGTAAGCATCACCGTTTGAAATCTGACGTGGGCAGTAACAGGAAGCCAGTGGATGGATAATGTGTGATGCCATGCAGCTGCATTTTGGATTAGTGTCAGTGATCAGATGGTACACAGGAGAAGACCTTTCTGGAGCGAGTTACATTAGTTCAATCTTGACAAGACAAGGGTGTAAAGAGCATCTCGTGAAATGATGGTCTTCCTGATTTTTTTTTTAATGCAGCACATTAGGCTGAGAAATTTAGAAGGTGAGGAAGAGATTACTTTTGTAAAATACACTGGCATTCATGAAAACCTGACAGTTTGAAGTACAAGTTTACACCCAGATAGTCCAAAAACAGAACGGTCTGTTTTATTACTGTGTGAAAAGCTCACTGTGTTGCTGTGTCTGTCTTTCTATGAAGCTGCTAAGAAGTCAGAATGGTTGGAGAAGGAGGAACGGGCCCGGCAGTTACGTGAGCAGCAGATACAGGAACGCAGGAGGAAGCTGGAGGAACAGAGGCTGAAAGCTGAGAAGCGAAGGGCTGCTCTGGAAGAGAGACAGAAACAAAAATTGGAGAAGAACAAGGTGAGCTCTGATCTTCAGGGATCTAAGAGGAACCACCCTCAAACATCTACAGGACTAGATGTTTACGAAACTGTGGAAATTAGCCACGAGAAGAAATAAGAGCTTAAAGGGATATACTAATTATATTTTGGAGAATACTTGCACTAATGCAGTTGTCCGATCTTTTTTCATGAGCATCTTGTGATTGACTTTTTGAATGTTTGTTCATAGGAGCGTTATGAAGCTGCAATCCAGAGGTCTACAAAAAAGACATGGGCTGAGATTCGCCAGCAGAGATGGTCATGGGCTGGAGGCCTGAGTGCAAGCTCCAGCCAGAGTCAAAGTGAGTAGCACAAAGTCATGTCTGGAGATTAGTGATATATTTGTTATTCCTTTGATTTTGGGTGGAAATGAAAAATTAATGAAAGGCATAGTTGGAATAACTCCTTCCATCATAGTCATGGCCTGAGAAGCTTGTTGGTTAAGTGGTGTGTTTTAGACTCCACTGGTTTCTTAAATTGACTCTGTCTCAAGATACCACTTTATTGTTATTATAATGCATTTAATTTGTGGTCAATCACAAGGACAACAAACACTGCTGGTATAGGATCTGTGTGTACATGCGTGTGTGT
Organism: Porochilus rendahli; assembly: GCA_039654305.1. Taxonomy (NCBI): domain Eukaryota; kingdom Metazoa; phylum Chordata; class Actinopteri; order Siluriformes; family Plotosidae; genus Porochilus; species Porochilus rendahli. The sequence continues at coordinate 19,562,054 of JBCNYG010000001.1, forward strand.
GTTTGTGTGTGCATGTGTGCGTGTACTGTATATAAACACATATTACCAAAAAAGAAAAGAAAGCACATTTGAATCTCAGCTACATATTTGTACTGATGATAACCATGGGCAACGCTGCTACAGTTGAACACAGGGAGTTAGGGTCTTGCAGAGGAGCTCAACAGTGTCACTTAGGTTTTAATGCACATCTTTCATTTGGCAAAGATTTTAACCGCTGAGCTAATACAACACTGGCAAAAGAACTAAAATTACTTCCTTTTTTAAAATGATGTTGTTTTGTTTGTTACTGCCTGTTTAATCAGTTGACCTTGTTTTTAAATTGACAGTCGGGTGTGGATCTCGCTTGGTTGGAATGAAAATCTGCAGTATCCCCCATTCCTTTATGGATACAATTGGGCAGCCCTGCCCCAGAGCTAGCTAGCTGTCTCTAAGATACAATAATACTGATAAAGGCATTAGCATGGAAATTAAAGCTGTTGAGCAAGAGTTGTAGTGTGATGCAATGTGAGAGTTGGACTGAACTAATGCGTTGCTGAATCATTACACAGTGATGAAGCAAGGGCTAAATCCAACTGGAACTGCTATTAGCAAGTACTCAAATGGAATGGTGAGTGATGAAGACTCATTAACCAAATGGAAAATAGACCAAAAGTTCATGAGATCATTAAATGAATAAAGGAACTTTTGTTACAAACGAAATACTGGATGCAAGAGAAGATTTAATTTATAAAGACGAATTTGCATGTCAGTCAGGTTGAAACTATTGCTGTTTTCCTGAACTTGGTAAGCTGTCGTCAGCTCTGCAGAATGAAGATGAACAGTAGTTGTTCCCTTCAGAGCAACCTGCAGATTATACCAAATCACTGCATTGGAGCTTGCAACTGAGTACTGTACACAGGCTACAGAATCTACTCCCATACTTCATTACTCTTTACTCCAGGGATAGCTGTACTAATCTTGGTACTTCTTTCCCTTTCGAATCTTTGCACATCCAAAAAAATCCTGCTTTTGATGGGATCTTTCTGCCCTGTAATGTTGTTTTTGTATTGTAGTTTATAAACTGACTAAGCTATTTAGGTTTGAGATTTTAGAGCTCATGTAACAGACTTTTTTTGACCTTCTGTAATATGAGTGTCATGGTTGTCTGTAATGTTTGAGCGATGGCACACTGTAGTTGATGTTCAACACTTCCACCTTCTGCTGTGTCCATCAATGTGTGTGTTCGGTACTCTCTGGGTTTTACAGGCCGATGCTCAATTTCTGCAGTCAACCTTCCCAAACACGTGGATTCCGTTCTAAACAAGCGTCTCTCCAAATCCTCTGCCACCCTCTGGAACTCCCCTAACAGAAGTAAGACAACCACCCGCCTGGACTGGGTCTCCTCCCCTCGTCATCTGTGGCTCCTCGCCTCACATTTCCATTTTCCTCATTATTTATTTATTTATTTACTTTTGATGTCCAATCGCCTACCTTTCCTGGCAGTCGCAGAGTCATTCTCCCTTTCCAACTTGTCCACCTGATTTGGGTTTTGACTTTCACAAATCCTGACACATGCATTCATATACTGACATGGATACGTGAATTTTGCTGTCCTGTCCCTTCATGTCCTGTTCCTGCACGTTCCTCCCAAGGACATCACATTGGGGTTTCATTTTAATGGTTCCTTTTGGTGGTGGGTGTCTCTATGTCTCTCAGTTTTCATAAGTGAGCTTGTGTCCATGTTCTTGTGCTCCACCCCCAGTGATTATGCCTTTAAAGTATGATTGTCTTCCTGCATAATTGTCTTCAAGCTCTTGCTTACAAATCAGAAGTAATACATTCTTGTAAATCGATCATTGTAAAAGACAACTCGTTTATCTTTTATGAATCAGTTTTATGTATTTATTTCTCCTCACTACACTCTTAGGGGGAAATGTTCCTACAAATACCCTTGGTTCTATAATGAACCCCACTAAAGGGTCAAGAAAGATACAACCATTCATTGTTCAAAGAACGATTAAAGGAACTGTCTCTCAAAGAGTGTACTCAGCATGGATGTAGACACATCACTCATAAACACAACATTAAAAAAGGCTGTTATTTAAAGGAATGTTTTAATTTGTGTACTCATTCACACCTTAAGGTAAGTCGTGGTTGCAAATCCACTGTTTATGCTATGGAATACTCTGAAAACATCCAAAAGTTTTTTTGTTTGTTTGTTTGTTTTTTTTATATTCTCTTCAAATGCCCAATTTATCAATTAAGAAATAAAAGTGTTAAATAACACCAAGATTCTTCACAATACTGTATTTCTGTTAGAGTGTACCTATAAGAACTGGAATAGTTTTAAAATGGATTGGTGATCACACTAAATAATGATTGATTAAAAGTTTCTACACTGTAGTACAATAGTATATTTAACACGAATAACCTGTTCATTTTCATACGGTGCACCTATTTTGGTAAATATGTGTTGATAGTTCTGCTTTTCTGCAGCTCGTAGATTGGAGTTAAGTCCATGGGAGAGTAGCATTGTGGACCGGCTAATGACCCCTACCCTGTCCTTCCTGGCACGAAGTCGCAGTGCTGTCAATGTGCAGAGCAGTGGCAGAGTTTCTCGTGCGTAATTCAACTTTTAATTAATGTTCAGTAATGTTGGCCTATTGTATGAAATCAGTACAGTGTATATGACACATTTTTACTTGTAATTTTCAGTGTTCCTGACTGTTAATTTTCTGTGCAAAGCAAAGACATATTTCACTGCAGATTCTTAAGAATGAAAATCAGCATTGTAACAATGGAGGCTCAGAAATATTTAGGATCAATCTGAGTTTCCATTTAATCTTTGGGCAAAAAAAATGATGAATAGTTCTTTGGAGTGATGATTGATAAAAGCCACCAAACACACACACACACATGCACACACAATATCTATTCCTTTTTTCCAGAATAGTAGTTTTTCCATTTGCTCATTATGTCATTGTAAAATATGTAAATGCATTTTTCCATTTCAATTTAGCAAAATATGTCATTATTAAGTCATCTGGTGGAAAAAAAAACTCATGTAAGTGTGAAGATTTTCTTTATTTGAAGATGAAATTGTTGATGGAAAGATAAATAGTGTGAAGCTTATTCACAGGACATTCCCCAGATATATTTCAGGATAGATTCTGAAAATGTCATGTTCAGCATGGAAATAATTTTCAGCTTTGGACAAAATTACAAAAGCTTGTAGCTGTAAACAATGAAGAAATCATTTACTATTCAGTAAGCAAAATTATGCAGTTTGTACAGTTATTAAAAAGACCTGCTCCCTGTAATGGTGGGCATTTTATAATGCTCAGAGAAAACTGAGTAAAAGTCATCTGTGTATAGGTATTAAATTCTAAATAATTTTTTTGGTTAATATTCTTAATACATTTTAAATCATTGCATCTCTGTACATGCCTCATTCTCTACCCCGCAGAGTCGCCACTGTGCCCTCGTTCAGCCTCGGCGAGTCCATTCGCAGTATGCTCTCACCGGCCCCATCGATGCTCTGAACGCTTGAGGGTCACAACCAGCACCCCCGACATCACCCAGCGCCAACGTCGACGAGACTCCACTCCAGTATGCTTTAAATCTAGCTCCAAAACTTATTCTTTAATATAGTGTTTATGCCTTTTCTTAACAGTCTGAGGTTTCTTGCCAGATGGATAAAAATAAGAAAGAGAAAAAGGACAAGGAGCGGGAGAACGAAAAGGAAAAGAGTGCCATCACCAAAGAGAAGGTGCTGAAGAAGCGGCAGTCATTACCTTCAATGCCAGCGAGATGTGAGCCCAGGTAAACTTAATCATTAATTGCTGATGGCTGGATTGTATGAACAACTGCTTTATTTTTATTGGATATTTTTCTTTGCTTGTTGTTGTTACTAATATTTTTTTTCTTTCCTATTGCCAGGTCAACTGCCACGATGAAGCAGCGGGCTTCCTCACCGAGACCCCCATCAGCCCTTGCCAGCCCCAACACTCCAAAATCTCGACCTAAGAGGGCACGAACACCAGTCCGTGTAGAGGCACACACGAAGACTCTCACTGCAGCAGAACAAGCCCGAGAGCGCCGCAGTGAGTCTTACACTTACACACCAGGATCTAATGGAGAACTTTGGAGAAGTGTTCAGTTTTTCAGCTTGTGTTATTAACATGTTTTTAGCGTGAGAAATAAAGTTTTTATATAAAGAGCTTAGCTTGGTACTTATGCTCAGAAGCTAGAGTAATTTACCAGGAGAACAGTTTACTGTTTACATTTGTTCTTTATTATATATAACCTTAAATAAGGTTTGAGAATGACTGTTTTCTGAAGTTTCGTGTGAATTTGTGGTATTTACTGAGTCATGGGGCACACTAGAGAATAAACAGTTTCTGAAATTATTATTTAGTTTAGTTATGAAGGTAGTTTTAGATAGTTATGAAGATTACTGAAGTGTGGTTTAAATTTTTAAATCAGGTAGAGTGGAATAAGAGACCAGTGTTTTGTGACATGAGGTCTTTTATTTTTTTTTAAATGTACTGTAGACACTTCAGAAAAATACCACCTCTTACCTTTTCTCCGTTAAAAACAGTACCTTGTACTCGGTTTATAAGTGTCTGATTATAAGTTGTTTTAAGGTGGATAGACATTTATTGTAACAGTGAATTTGAAAACTGAACAAGTTTCATTAAATTCTTTTGTTTTTTTCCCCCAAGTTTCATTAAATTCTTTTGTTTTTTCCCCCCAAGTTTCATTAAATTCTGATGAGTTCTATTTTAATACATGGAATCAACTGGGGCTCACCTGTGGTATCTAGCGGCTGTGGGTGCCCAGTTTGTCACATAGGTAACTTTTGATAAATAATGGCTATTATCTGTCTTTTTTGTGTTCTTTCTCTGTTTTTTTTTTCTGTCGGCCATTTAGTTTCGTCTCCCATCCCTTCTGTCGTTGTGCTGTCCACACCTGGCACGCCCCCTCGTACAATTACTCCAACCCCAGTGATCTGTTCCTCCTCTGCTTCTGAACAACCCTTACAAAATTCCAGCATTCCACTCACTTCTCCAGCCCCATCTCCTGCTAAGCCCATGGCCGGAACAACTGATCCAGATGAAGCCATCCGCATCCTGACTGAGAAGAGACGACAGGCCCGAGAACAGAGGGAGAAGGAGGAGCAGGAACGGAGGGAGCAGGAAGAGAGAGAGAGGTCGGCTTCACAGTTTAAATTGGTGAAAATTATTAGCTTGCAACAGACAAAATAGAAAGACAGACTTTTGATGTCAGATCTTTCAAAAATGTTAACGGCTGAGGAGTGCAGGTTACCGCGGCATTACACGCACTAACATTTCCAGGATAGCTGAGAGTCCTACATGTCACACACAGCATGCGATGCAGCTGAATACGTTGTCCTCCAGCTGCATGTGTATAATGTAATTACATGCAGTAAGGAGTTGTTGACACTAAAAGCAAGCAGCTCAGTCTTGCGAGATGGTGTTTATAGGAGGGAAGTCCTTTGGCAGGAATGACGGTTCCAATCAGGCCTGGCGCTTGCCAACTGATGACTGCGTTCTTTTTTAGACCTATCAGTTGAGTCTCATATAGTCATTTCACATTATAATGTCCTCTGTGTATATGTGATTCCACCTTGAGTTTTCCATTATTGAAGTTTAATAAAAAAATCTAAGCCCTGCGACATGTCCGAGGCTGGTTTTGTAAGAGTAGAGTGGCTCCTTAAGTCAACCTCAGCCTTGGAGGAAATAAATGAATAATTGTTCCGTGTGTTTTCTTAATTCCGAAGCAAAGGTTAACACCAAGTTTTCTTTTTTCCTGAAACTGAATAGCTGATTTCCATGTTCATTTGTATCACTTGCCTTATTAGTTTAATTATCACTCTAACAAGTTCATGTTCTGTGTTGTAGCTAATGTTCCATGTTTTGCTTGACATAAAAGTTTTGTCTACCTATCTGAAGTAGATTGTCTGTGTGTGTGGTTTTTGCTTTTTTTTTTTTTTTTTTTTTTCCAG
>JBCNYG010000001.1:19582725-19602753 GCA_039654305.1 Porochilus rendahli
TATGTGTGTGTATGTATGTATATATATCTGTGTGTGTGTGTCTATTGCTCATAAAAATGAGGGGGAACGCTTAAACTCCTGATGAGGTGGCGGATGATGGAGCAAGACATGATGTCCCAGATGTGCTCAATTGGATTCAGGTCTGGGGAATGGGCGACCCAGTCCATAGCATCACTGCCTTTGTCTTGCAGGAACTGCTGACCATATGAGGTGTAGCATTTACTTACATTAGGAGGAACCCAGGGCCAACCACATCAGCATATGGTCTTGCAAGGGGTCTGAGGATCTCATCTCGGTACCTAATGGCAGTCAGGCTACCTCTGGCGAGCACATTGAGAGCTGTGCGGCCCCCCAAAGAAATGCCACCCCAGACCATTACTGACCCACTGCCAAAACGGTCTTGCTGGAGGATGTTGCAGACAGCAGAAAGCACCTGCTTTCATCTGTGAAGAGCACAGGGTGCCATTTATATATATATATATATATATATACATACATACATACATAAATATCTGCAAGTCTGTATACCTACCTGAGAAATGTTTGTGGAGCAACTGCCGAAATAAGTGCAGTAAAAGCAAACCCAGGCTTGAGTACCTACCAGTAGAATCATCTGTCAGGAGCACCACATTTAGGCAGTGCATAAAACAAGCCTACTTTAATAAAGAACTGGAAAAGGGGGAATGAATATAAGTATATTTTAAAAAGAAAATCATGGGGTCTATATACCCCTTGATGCATGTCTCTACTATTTTCAACACAACCCCAAAAAGCAGGCAGTATAATTTGTTCTACAGCTTTTCTTTGCTGTTTGTGTTTGTCGCTACCTTTTGCACCTGACAGTAAAGTTTTATGACCTAGCCACCTGCCAGTGGCCTGTGTTGGTTCTGCCAGCTTTCCAATTGGTTATTTTCAGAACAGGTTTGCTGTCTTCTGAACAGCGTCACTGCATGCCCTTAATACTGAAGTACAACTTTCATAATAAATCTCAGCTTGTTTTCTTCAAGAAAAAAAGAGACTTTTCTGTTAAAATTATAATGCCTACATTGAGGTAAGCTGAGCAATGAGTTGTCAGCCTTGAAGAATTTACACTTTGGTATTGTTAAACTATTTTTCACGTGCTTGTCTAGGCTATATAAACTTCCCACATTTTAAAAGAGAATGAAATTAACTATGAAAGATGACTTTATTTAACAAATGCCTGGTCATTTAATGGGTCAAAAGTAAATCTCACAAGGGCAGATGTTTTTCTCTCAATTAATATGGCTTTCGCAGCACATCAGGAATTGATTAAAATTAAATTCTAGCATTTCCTTCTTCTCTGTGATTTCTAAGTAAAACGTTGTGTTTTTAAATCAGTGGTAGCTAGATATGGGGGAAAGGTAAAAGTTACCCAGAAAGAAATCCTTATTAGTCTATTATTTAACATCTTTTCAAGGCCTTTTTTAAAACCTCCTTCAGCTCCATCTTGTCTATTTTAACTTTCTTCCATTAGACACTGGTGCCATTTGAGTACCTGCTGATAGTGGTGCCAGTGGAAAGACACAGCACAATGCATTGAACTGTGTACTGACACCAACATTTTACATAGCTCTTCTATTGGATTGGATGACATGGGCCAGCCTCATGCTCCACATCCACCAATGAGCCATGACCCTGTCACTGATTTGCAGAGTTTCCTTTCTTGACCACTTTGGTAGGTCTTGACCACTGCACACTGGGAACCTCCTACAAGAGCTGCAGTTTTGGAGATGCTCTGACCCAGTCATTACAATTTGGTCGTTGTCAATGTTGCTCATATCCTTACACTTGCCTGTTTGTCTCTGCTTCCAACACTTCAATAAATTAAAAAAAAATCATAATATACCAACTACAATTATAATGATACAATCGGTGTTACTCTATTCACCTTTCAGTGGTCATAATATCATGGTTGATTGGTATGTAATGTGAGAATGTCTCTCTAAAACAGTCCATTAATTTTCAGATGTTAGCACAAAGAAAAAAAGAAGCATTCTCACCACCAATTAAACCTTTTGATGAACTAATATTTTCTGGTATTTTACTGTAAACTAATAGCCTACAATAACAATAAAAGTAAATCCTATAAAATTAGAAAACCAACAAAAAAAACCCCAAAACAAGTACTGGAAATTACAGGACATTTGTAGTACATTTATCGTATCCACCAAGGTGTGGTGTTCATTCAGTGTGCAGTGGCAGTATACGGCAACCATGTGCTATATAACCTAGGCCAAAATATTTTCTTCACTTTCTAGGCCTGCCCTGCAATACTTTATTACTTAATAAATCTGCAGTTGCAACATTTCAGGCCACAAGACTTTTTTCATTTCTCTGCCTGAAGAAGTGCTGCATCGGTCAAGTACAAATACTTTTTCAGTCTGTGAGAAGAGCTTTCCAACCAAAATGTCATCAATCCTAATCCTTAAGCATTTAAATCAGCAGTTTGCTTTCTATGGCCTGTCCTGTCCTGTGGATAGCTTTGCCAAGCTAACAAAGCTACCAGTGTTTTAGTCAAATTCAGTCTGGCATGAGCAAAGGATTTGCTGGTGTTTGTTTCTGATTTTTTTAACTGAGCACATATACGTCAAAACCTGCAGCCACATTACTGTTTCTAATAAAGTTTGGATCACTAAACGAGATTAAATAGTATAAAAATAGTTTTGCATTAACAGAAGGTAAATTTTACAAGTTTATTTATGCATTCCCCAAAAAACGTATAGAAAGCACATTCAAGACCCAAATTGCTGTTAATCTCCATCGAAATTTCCTAATGCTTGTACAGATAAGTGGGAATTTAAGATATTACCATGTTATAAATCATGTTACAGACAGGTTCATTCCAATATATTACAAATAGTAGATGTCTAACATTGAACCTTGACAACTTGAAGTTTCAAGTTTTATTGTCATATACAGGTAACAGTGGAACATTGCTACCAGCAATGGAATATGGATTACATGGTTGTCTCACACACATGTCCCTTAAAGCTCTGCTTTTAAACAGTGCTTAAAGCTATATATTATTATCTTGATATGACCATAGTAAACATTAACATAGCTTGCTTGCATAATGGCATAGCAGTTAACATATCTATCTTACACCAAGATGGTCCTTGGTTTGAGTCCCAGGCTCACAAGGGCATTTCTGTGTGGAGTTTGGATATTCTCATGCTTTCGTGGGTTGTCTCTGGGTACTCTAGTTTCCTCTCATGGTCCAAAGACATGGATGACGGACTGCTGAGTTGTTCAAAGTGTATCCTGCCTACCTCCCAGAGTCGGCTGAGGTAAGATCCTGCCTCAACCATAGTTGGATTAAACAATTTGGTGAATGAATAAATTAATGTAATCAAACTGGATGCAAACTATGCAAGGTTTAATCAAACAGCTGCACAATCTGATTGTGATACCATTTGTTGAATTACTAAAGCCACTTCCTACACAATTTCATTAACCAATTTTATTATTTCCACTTAATTTTTGAGTAGCTTGATTTTGGCAGCAAATTGAGTTTGAATGTATGAATTAGTGAAAACAATGGGGTTTAAATTTTATATGGAGCAAGTTTTTTCTGACCCATGGAAGCAGGTTAAAAGGCAAAAACAAACAAATAAATTCCCTGCTCTGCAATTACATTTACAGCATTTGGCAGACACAATTATCCAAAGTGACTTACAGTCATCTTTTTTTTTTAACACAACTGAGCACTTAAGGGTTAAGAGCCTTGATCAAGGAACCAACAGTGGCAGCTTAGTGGTGCTGGGGCTTGAACCAACAAGCTTCAGATCAGTAAGCCAGAGCCTTAACCACTGATCCACCACAGCCGCCACCAATTATTATTATGAACTTCTTATAGAGCATATTGTAATGGAACACTGGGTCTATTCAGACTAAAAGTTTTTTCTGGCACAGTTCTCCAGTGAATAAAAAAAATGAGATCAGTAAATACAAGCAGAACATGTTTCTCTTGCTAAAACATGGCAGAGGTTATTTTGCTTTTTATGTCAATGTAACCTTACTACTTCATTACTTACTACTACCTTAGTACCTCATTACTACTCTGTGTGTGTGTGTGTGTGTGTGTGTATGTGTATTTGTGTGTTAGCATGAATTTGTGCATATGTGTGTGTTGTATTATTTTGCAACAAGTCCCTGTCTGACCTCCATATGTAAATTTTTATAGACTCCTTTGTGTATTCAACTATAGACGCCACAAGGCATTGATAAATTAAACTAAAAATAAATAAAGGTAAAAAGAATGTTTCATGATAAGCTCCTGATATATAGTCTGACAGGATATGAAGAGTAAGGGCTACCATATGAAATCTTGATCAAGAGCTCCAGTAAGAGTAGCTTTGAGGAAATTGTTAGTTTCACATTAAGTAACAAATGTGGTCATGAATAAAATCCAGATGTGTGTTAAATACTAGTGCCAGTGTTGGGTTTTGACTATTTGTAAAATCCAGTGTGTACATTAAACTTTTTTTTTTCATTTAACTTGTGCCAATATATGCAAACCTGTACAGAACTCACTCACGCATTTGCTGAATAGCTGAATCCTATTAGGGTCGTGGGGGAAGGCTGGAGCCTATTTTAGCCGACACTTTGTAAAGGCGGGGTACAACCGGAATAGTTTGCAAGACCATCAAACAACCATTTACACTCACACCCAGGGGCAACTTGGAACAGCCACATACAAAAACACATACATGCTTGAGGAGAACATGCAGACTCCAGACACCTATGCCTGGGACTTGAACCCAGGACCCTCTTGCAGTGAGGCAAGTGTGCTCAACTTAAGATGTGCTCAACTCAACTGCAGATTAAGAAGATTCAACTCAACTGCAAGCTGAACATAATTTTATATTCTTTATTTAATGACGCAAATAACAGATGTAGTTCAGTAAATATATTTGCAGTAGGTTGAACTGTTTTGTGTTTTCCTCAAGGAGAAGGTTGAATGGCTGTCCCCTAGTCCCTATATTCCCCAGACCCTTTGTTCCCCAGTTCCTATATTCCCCAAACCCTTTTTTCCCCAGACCCTATATTCCCCAAACCCTTTGTTCCCTAGTCCCTTTGTTCCCCAGACCCTTTGTTCCCCAGTTCCTATGTTCCTAAGTCCCTATATTTCCCAGACCCTTTATTCCCTAGTCCCTATTACCCAAACCCTTTGTTTCCCAGACCCTTTGTTCCCCAGTCCCTATGTTCCTAAGTCCCTATATTTCCCAGACCCTTTGTTCCCTAGTCCCTATATTCCCCAGACCCTTTGTTCCCCAGACCCTTTGTTCCCCAGTCTCTATGTTCCTGAGTCCCTATATTTCCCAGACCCTTTGTTCCCTAGACCCTATATTCCCCAGACCCTTTGTTCCCCAGTCCCTATATTCCCCAGACTCTATGTTGCTCACTACCTATGTTACCCGTCCTTATTAAATTAATCGATCTTCAAAGTTACAATTTATTTCGTGATTTCAAATTTTCAATGGTAATGGGGTTAGGGATAAAGAACATAGGTACTGGGGAACTAAGGGGAACAAAGTTTATGTTTCTGAAAATGAGTTGCACATTTTGGGGATTTACCAAAATAAAAAACTAGCCTTATTTTACTAGGGTCATAGTAAGGCTGGAGCCTATCTCAGGAAACTTGGGTGAGGGCAGGTGAACAGCTCACCAGACCAATACAAACACATTTACACCTAGGGGCAATTGAGAATATCCAATTAGCCTAATGTGCATGTCTTTGGGCTTTGTAAGGAACCAGCGGTACCCAAAGGAAACCCACATAAGCACAAGGAGAATGCCACACAGAAACGCCCTTGTGGATCCCAGGACTCGAATGACAAATATGAAAGGTATAATTTTCTGTATTCAAACAACCATCATAGTGACATTGGCACTACACAGCTCTAAGCTCTTTTGTTAGGGATCCAAGCCCTAGGGGGCTGGAAACTCAATTGTTTAGATAAAAAGCATTTCACAGCCCAAACTACTGAGTTTGTGGGAGAGTTTTTACCAGATGGATAAAAATCAGAGCATGGACTGTGGAGACAAATAAATACACACAATGGTGTGCAAGGAGTGCTAGACTTAGGGAGAAAAAAGAGTGTTTTGGCCACTAACTAAAAAAGGAATATATTGCATATTCAAAACCCTTACTTCCACCCATTCAATGAATTGAGCTGATACACGTCCATTCCTTGAATGTTTTTAAAAAATCATGAAATATGCAAAACCTACTTTTTCAAACTCCCTCTAGAGTTTAGTTTTTTCTGTGTTGAACTTTGGATATAGAATCCTGAGAGTGACCTGATCAAAAGTTAGCTTAGATTTTTTTACACTCACAAATGTGCAAATTATTAACAAACATTTAAAAAAATCTAGCTTATAAAATTCTAAATTTGGCGTATTAGGGCCATAGTAAATGCTATAAACATGAAATTTAAGACTCTTGTTTGTGATGATGCTTTGATGCTCTTGATCAAATTTGGTGGGCACTGTCAACTAGGGGTTGCCACCCATATGACAAATCTACATCTCATGAGTGGTTCATCTGATTTGTATGAACCTTTATTGAGTATGATCTAGGGCCATTCGTGAGGCCACCCCTACAATGTGCTTGTGCTCAAAATGGGCATGGCCTATTATGCTAACAATTACACTGTTTAGAGTTCACCAGTTAGATTCAAGTAAATGCAGTCAAATGTATGGGGTAGTCAATGCTTCATTGTCCCCACATACCAAAATGGCACATGTGCACAACAAGGTAGTGTTGTAATCAAGGTAAATTTTGACATGACATAGGCCACGCCCACTGTGATAATACTTTTTTCCAACATTATGCTAAATATGGAAACATTCCACATTAAACTCCTCCTAGGATTTTTGTCTAATCTGCATGAAACTTTGCATATAGAATCTTTAAAGGGATTCTTTGTTTGCAAAGTAAATGCTATCAAAATGAATCCAAAGTGTCTTAATTGTAATTTCCCTCACTCTGAGTCCTGGGCCCAATTTGTTGACAATTTGCTTCTAGGGGTGCCACAAATGGGTCAATTCATGTAAATTCACCTATAGGTTCCCAGGTGACCATCTCAGATTTCAATGAAACTTTAACCAGACATAGAACATGCTTCCATATGAACACATGCCAAAAAGAACCCAGGCTACTACCCATTTGTCGGCCCGCATCTTGCAATTTACCAATTTTGGGCCTTTTTGAAAGCTTGTAACTCCCCTAATAATTACTGAATTACTATGGCTGAAACTTTGCATACTAACAGACCTGGACCCATGGACATGGACCAGGACATGTTCTTTTCATAAGCAAATTGATCAACTGTTATGTAACGTCAATTTACTATTTGCAACAATCTACCAGTAAACTGTTTCTGCAAAGAGACTTTACTGAAAATGGCAAAAGTCCCATTATTTGTTGGAAGAGTGTGTAGTTACGTGTACTTCAGCTTATGAAAAGAAGATATATATAATATCTATCATAATATATCCTTATATTAATTATTCAGTGGGGATATAAATACATCATTTAAAATTATAAACATAAGTTATATAAATTATATTGTACATGCATATATTGTTTATTATTACTCTGATACCAGTTTCTGGTCTCATACAAAATATGTATGCATATTTTATTCCTCTTCAGAAGGAAAGTGCAAAAAAAAGACCAATTAAAAAACTTTCACTAACTAAATTTTAGGGAGGGGGGATATTTACTGTGTCAAAATTTCGAAAATGCTTTGTTCGAAATTGCACTTTTACCAAAACTGCAGTATCAATAACAGCCTAATACTGACAAATAAAATAATTTTGACTGCAGATTCTGACAAAGTGGGTCCTGGAATTTTTAGGAGAATTACAAGCTTTCAAAAATGCCTAAAATGGTAACTTGCTAGTCACTGACTGACAAATGGGTAGTAGCCTGCGATCTTTAACATATCATTTTGCATGTGTTCATGTTGAACCATGTTTTATGGCTGGTTAAAATTTCGTTGAATTCTGAGATGGTCACCTTGAATAGGAATATGCTAATCCAATTTTTGTCAAGTGGGCATGGTCTGTTACACCAAATCCCATATTATTCAGTCCTCTTCAAAACTATTGGAACAACCCTTATTTTTACTGTACATTAAAAACATTTGGGTTTAAAATAAAAATTAAATAAAATAAGAGATCAGTATTTTAGTTTCTATTGCCAGATACTTACATATAGATCTAAGAATTTTTTATTATATGAATTTCTTTGCATACAGATTATATGTACTATTTGATAGAAAAAACACTTTGTTTAATTGTGCCTGTATGCTTTGGGTGCTACTCCCAACAAATCAGATGACGGATGCAGGATGGCATGGGGGTTAGCACTTTGACCTCGTAGTTTTCCACTGTGCACCACTGTGGATCATATTAATTCACTGAGGAACAGCCTGTGTATCCACTTGTTACATGCTTTGTTACAGTTACAGGAAACCTGTGCCCAAAAGCCTGAAGACATGGCAACACCCTATGTGTAAGCATAGTACATTGCCTCTGTTTTAAGAATAAACTGTTAATACGTTGGTGTAGATATTCAATCATCCATGGTAATATTAAAAATTGTGTTGAGGCAACTGGACTACTTTTTGTGTTTTTTAAAGTTCCTTTTAATACAAAAAGCTTCATCAGTTAGAAAAATCTGGTGGAAAGTACCTGCCTTATATAGGCTGAGGAAAAAATTCAAATGCAAATCACTGTCCCACACATCCATTCCATTGCTCGCTAAGGTCCTTTGTCCTATAGCGTTGTTTACCTCGTCTGCATATAGGGTCATTTGGTCGCATGAAATAAGGTGTGAAGTGGAGTGAAACCTCTTGGGGAGGATATCCAGAGCTGCCCTGTAAGTGCTTGAAAAGTGAAACCTCCAACTGCCCCCTCGGTTTAATGTCGGTTTTTCCTTTTTCACATAGTCCAGAATCTGTACATTGCTGTCCTCTAATGAGTGTCCCTTGTCTTTGAGATGTAGGTGGACCGCTGAGTCTTGACCTGAAGAGGTGGCTCTCCTGTGTTGCACCATCTGTTTGTGCAGTTGCTGTTTGGTTTCTCCTATGTACAGGTCTGAGCACTTCTCGCTGCACTGGACTGCATACAAAATGCTGCTCAGCTTCTCTTTGGAAGTTTTGTCATTGGGATGAACCAGTTTTAGTCTGAGGGTGGTGTTGGGTTTGAAATTTACAGGAATGTCATGTTTGGTTAAAATCCTTTGAAATTTCTCAGACTCTCTTGTCACATATGGAATGATTACATTCCAGCATGGGCAAAAAAGTTGTCATTCCATATGTGGCAGGAGTGTCTGAGAAATTTCAAAGGATCAGATTAAATCCATATAACTGCCTGTAGTTTTGGGAAGCCCTAAGAAAAAAGCTGAACTTCTATATTCCATGTCTGAGCTTTGGTCTTGTCTAATCATCTCTTTGTCATCATGTCATACATATTGTTTGTAAGATTCAAGGCCTTATGGTCTGTCTGGGACTAAAGGCCTGTGCAGTATGAGCAGTTTGTAGAAGAAGCAGCCTATGAACACATCCCTACCCTATGCCATCTGAAAACATTATTTCCCATGAACAGCTTACTTTTAAAATGATTCACCCTGCTAGAAAAATTACAACTAGCTAAGGCCTTCGGCTTAACACAAGGCCGGATGTTTAATGGGGAAAATACTTACTGTAGGTCAGTGAACACTGATCATAAATTATTTGTATTCTATCAAGAAACTAAAAGGACAGGACTGAGAGGGCATGTATTCATTAAAAAATATATATTTTTCACATCCCCATTATTACTCTTTATCTGTGGTTCTGCCCGGTATGGTGTGTATTCCTGAGCATGTACACATTGGTTGACTTTGTGAGACAACCAGCAGTGACTCATTGTGGTTTCTAGCAGCATTCCTCTCCGAAGCTTCTGAGTGAAACACCACTCTTGTATAAGGGTACAAAGAAAGAGGGGAATAACACATAATCACATGTGGTTCTTAACTAAGTTTGTGCCAGGAATGGTTAAATACATCATTATTTTGTTAGCCATGACTTTAATAGTTGCATATAGCTCACATGTCTTGTACATTTATTTGTATCTTTTTCTTTAATTATGTCTCTTGTTTTTGCATTTATCATAACTTTGAACCCTGAATTTCAAGAACCTTGGTTTTTGTGAATAGAAGAAGGGAAAGCACACCTAATGAGTTGTCTGTCCATTACAGGACACCATGTACACACCATTTCACACACTCATTCATACCCAAGGACAATATAGCAACTTAGTGTAGCCAATCCACCTATTGGCATGTTTTTGGAAGGTAAGAGGAAACTGGAGAACCCATAGGACGCCTTTATATGCACTGGAAGAATACAGTATGCAAACCTCCCCACAGAGAGTAACCAGAGCTCAGGATTAAACCAGAGATTTGAGGTTGTAATGCTACCCACTGTGTAACCATACCACTTGCAAGCCATATTTGTACTTAAAATAAGGAAACAAAGGTGTGAGTGTATAAGAGCTAAAAGAAATGCAGTCTAGAACACATGGGAATTAAATTTCAAATAAGAAAACATAAAGGATTTGGTAAGAAGCTCTGTTATATATTTTGGGTTTACAAGGTACAAACATACTGAGTTGTTGATTAGCAGTAGTGAAATAGGGTCGAAATGAGCTTTGCTGTAAAAAGACACGATGAAGCTGGTGAATAAAGTCATACCCAAGACTTAGTGACACTGGTGTTAATAACAGCGTACAAAATGTCAATACAGATATTTTGTTACAACCTTGCATATGACCTATGGAAAAAGATAGGTATTGCAAACAAAATAAGAATTGCAGAAACAATGCATCTGAGGACTTAAAGAAAACATTAAGCTATACGACTGCAATGGGATTTACTAGATTTTAATGATAGCACTTAAGCGTGCATTCAGATGCTCTTTTTCCTGACTTCATGACATAACTTAGTCATCTAAATCATGTAACTATTTTGAAACTATGATTAGTAGTCTGAGTAAGGACCATTAAAACTAATATTGTTGGAGCCATGTGTGTGTTTTATGACAGAAACCTAATCAATAGTAGGCTTTCTCCACTGGACCACCCTTTGGGTCTTCTCTCATTACAAGTTATATGCTGGAACGCTAACTGTAAGCGAGACTGATAACAGCCTGCAATGCTGAGTGACAGTGCAGGGAGAAGGCATCAGGATCAGGCACTAATTTTACCCGTCACACAGGGAATTGAAATTGAGAGCCACCTGTGCAAAAAGCTCATATGTGCTTGAAAGGTTACGTGTATAGTGAAGAGGGTCAGGAAGAGCATGTTCTTGTGATTTCACTCCAACTGTAGAGAACACTGTTTATTACAGCCACCACAGAGACTATGCTTCAAATTCATTTTTATTAACATAACAGGTCATATAGTCAGTGCCATGGGACTGAGGAACAGGTTTATTTTGCAGCTTGTTGAGTTAGATTCTTATCTTGGGAGCAGAGAGCAGCTGCCATCCTCACTCATTAATACTTTGCTTTGAGCATCCACGACTCTCTGAGAGTTCCCAGTGGAGAGGGCAGCTGTGATTTGTCTTGCCTACAGGCACATACATCACTCTTAAAAACCCATCGCTTGTTTTTTTGTACAACAACAGACTATGAATATACTATATAGTACACTCTCAACAATAATAACGGTCGTAGTCCCCAGTGGAGATGAGATCCCAACCAAACAATTATCTGGGGCACACTTTCTTGTCTGACAGTTAAAACTTGAAGTTTGAAAGACAAATGAAAGACAAATGTCTCTGAAAAACAAAACCAACTTTTTATGGAAATAAATGCTATGATGTTGTTTAAGTTCATAGAAACAGCGCAATATCAATGATGTGCCGAAATCAAGGCCAAAGGCAGTCCAACAAAATATTAGGGCAGAGTGAAAGGCTTTTTTCTTTGGCTGAGCAGTGAACAGTATTATATAATAGCATACTTGGCATAATATTATTTTTTTAAGCACCTCTCCGACCTCATGTAAAAAGTGCATAAGTAAAATAAAGTAAGAAAAAAAAGGAACAAGTTTTCTATTATTGTTTTCTTTCTTTCTTTCTTTTTACAAAATCAGATTCTTATCAGTATCCTGGCAATTAGCAGCTTTAGTTCCATCAGTACATAAAGGTACCTACTATCAACATGTTTGTCATGGTAGCTAAATATTATCCAACGCTTATCTTTACTAGCTGTCTAGGTAGCTTAGTTTTATTTGTTTGAAGCGAATGTTAAGCAGTGTAGGTAAACATAAAATAATGGTTTATCTAAGGCACACAGTGCCAGTCAAATTCACTTCTTTCCTCTAATAACCATCTTGCTACTCAGAAACATACCCTTTATTGAGTGGATTATTTCACCTGGATAATGCAGAGTTGTGTCTTGCTTTAATAAAAAGACTGTCCTGTGCTCCTCTATGCATCCTTTAAAACAGTACTGTTTGTCTTACTCTGCATCTGTAAAAATAAAATTAATTTAATTAATTATAATGCCACTACTTGCTGTCACTCTCAAAAGAATTGGTTCCCTTTAGTGTCTGGGTCCTCTAGGGTTTTGTACCTCATGCCTCACTTCACCTCTGGCTTGCACATTTGGGATCTAAATGTACACCTTATTATAAATCTAATTGTGATAATATCTGTTGTTAAATGTTATTCAGATGTAATGTATATGCATTGGCAGTGATACAGTAACTACTCTGCATTTCTATCTTGTCACAAGCTACAGGGTACAATCTAAAATATATAAGATACAGATTAACTACCCTTTCAATAAAGATGCTTGGGACTTAAAAAGGGACTTAAGCCCAGCCCACATGTAAACAATCATGGCCAAATGTACAAGCAAATTTTGGTTTGAGGGTAACTGAATATTTCCAGTATGTCCATTTTTGCAGAGGGAAGAGCTTTGGAAGGAGTTCGGTACTTTTTGCTTGTATTTGAACGGCTCAAGTGACTGATTTTTGCAAGTCATTAGAAAACATAACAAACTACACTGAAGTTACATTATATGGCCAATTGTTTGTGGATGCCTAACCCATTTATGAGCCATCCCCATTCTGTTTCCTGAAACTTAGAAGTTGAGAATTGTCTAGAATGTATTAAAATTTTGGAGTATTACAATTTCTCTTCAGTAGAACCAAGAGGCTAAAAAAATAAATGTTCCTACACGACAGTGGCACTGTGCACAAAGCAAGGTCTAATGATTTTTTTTAAACAGAAATTTGCCAAGGGTGCTGTAGAATGGCCTGCACAAAGCCCTGACTCCGATCACCTTTGGGATGAGCTGCAAAACCTTTTCTAACATCACTGGTTTACCTCACTAGTTCTCTAATTGCATTGGCAAAATCTCATAACCATGTTACAAAATCTAGTGGAAAGCTTTCCCTGGAGAGTGGCACTTATTTTAAATATTATGAAATGTTGTCCGTTTGGTGAAAAAAATATTCCTAATAGCGATAGAGCCTCATTGACTTACCTAAATATATCAGCTAGAAAAGAAGTCATTCATTTAATAACTACATTTGTACTCTTCCGGCCAGAACAGCCTGAGTGACTCATGTCATCACTCATGTCAGCATTTGGTACATTCCCTTTCCGTAAGAATGCAGTTGTTTGTAAATTTGTTTTCTGAAAATGTATTTTTGTTTTCCTTAAATGTATTTTTGTTTACTTAAAATGTATTTTTGTTTTGCACTTCCTGGTCACCGTAGGATATGCCTTAAAAAGAGATAATGCTTATCCATTTAAAAACCACTCTCAATAATAAGGACTTAATATCACTGCTACAAAAGAATTATATTTAAAAAACAAAACAAAACAAAACAAACAAACAAAAAGCACGACAGGGAGAGTTCATTCTGTGCTCTTGGTTAGTTTGGTACCAGGTGACATATTTAGATATTAAAAAAGCTACATTATTTAATTGCCGAGCTACTGCCACACTAAATGCAGTTTAGTTGGTAACTAATACTGTGATTATTATTCAATGTCTCATTGACTGCACCAATTTGCCAAATTGAAATGATACCCAGTGTTTCCCAGACCCTTTGTTCTCCTGATCCTATGTTCTCCAGATCAGTTCCCCGGTCCTTTTCAAATTAATGGATCTTTCATTGTATTGTGTACTTTATAGACGTAAGCTACAACGATTGTATCAATACAGTAAAAGAAGTATGATGAAACAAAATCAAACGTTTTTAAAAAGTTAAAAAGTTAAAAAAGAAATTATGGAATATTAGGCTTAGGGTTCCCGAGGAACATAGGCACTGGGGAATATAGGTACTGGGAACACATACATGGACCTGTGCCAGGTGCTGTTGTCTCCTGACATGTATTATGACCCAATTAAAGCCATAAGCAATATAAATATAACTGCAGTAGTGGAGAGTTCACCTGGCTCATAACTTTCCAGCTGCCTCTCTCATGTTCTCAGCCTCTTGGGATTGTATCCATCTGATATTATAAGTGCAATGTTAACTTAAAGCTTTCCCCTAAAATGCTATAGATATGTCAGGATCAATGAGTCATTTAAAGCCTTTGACGCAAAAGGCTGCTCTTTTGCAGTAACCCCACCTCATCCAGCTGCTTGGAGTATGTTTCATGGAGAGCTTCTATGAGTATCCCACACTGCATTATATGAAGAGTCTATTTAGATCTGAATAGTTGGCAAGGAACTGTAAGTAGGGGATTAGAGACTAAAGTTAACCAAGGCTAGAGTCTAACTAGGGGTATTATGAACAGAGCAGGAACTGCAATGATCCCTACTGTTTGCTCCTTTAATTAGAATGTTATTAACTCTTTTGCAGTTAGATTTTTTTATTGCTATTTGGACTTTACCTGGGTGATAAAATTAGTGTTTTTAATTAATTAATATTATTACACAAAAGCTTAAGTATATTAGCATATAAGTGTATTAGCAGAAATGAAAGTATTGAATGGCATAGTGTAAGTTGTAGTATAATCAAGACTATACACAATATAACATATAGCCCTATTTCTCTCTCTCTCTCTCTCTCTCTCTCTCTCTCTCTCTCTCTCCTTCTAAACAACTTCATCATGTTCAATCAATGTTTTTATATTTAGGAATGTATGCAAATTTCAAAGACCACAAACAGAAGCAGTATTTTTATTTATTTATTTTTTTTACACAATTGCACAAACAGATATGAAAATTCATTCATTCATTCATTCATCCATTTTCTGAACCGCTTATTCCTAATTAGGTCGCGGGGAGGCTGGCGCCCATCTCAGCCGACTCTGGGCGAGGGCGGGGTACACCCTGGACAGCTCGCCAGGCCATCGCAGGGCCGATATGAAAATTCATTATTATTATTCATAATATACTACTCAATATATTTTATCAAACATGCCTAAACAAAACCATATCAGAGTAGCGTGCATTCTGAAAATCTGAGTTTTCACTCTAATGAGCAGATTATTTACACTGTTCAATCCAGTGAGTCATTAAGGCTACACCAGTTGTGCTCAATGTCACGGCACCCCACCAACTTCCTGGTAACATATATAAGAAATTCCTTGTGGCCAGGTGAGCACTAAATCAGGGGGATTTTCCACTGTATACTTTCATAATGTAACAAGAGCTCAAAGCAATTTTGCTGTATTTTCTAAACAGTGTTTGTCTCATAGATCATTAGCTTACCATATTATACAATACAGTAGGTGAACATCTACAAACTTTTATAATTCTAAAGAAGTGCAGTTCTAATAAAGACTTCTGAGAGTTATTTTGTTTAAAAGCATTCACAAAGTCACAGAATTGTCTAACGTGTTACTATATACATTACCCCTTAGCTCCTCAATCCGATTCAGCATAACAGTTTGTGCTGCATGTATCTCACTAAGAACTTTGTTGCTCTCAAATGATTGAGCATGAGTCACACCCAGGAAGCAGATTTTCTAAAACTAGAAGTGTCCTTGGGGTTTGTGAACAATTGTGTGTATGCCAAACTTTTCTGAGGGGCCAAGAAAGTTTTAGTCAGCTACCACATGTAATGATTTTCATATGACTGTCAGTCTGTTACAACAACTCAGCAGGACAGTATGTCTGAAATATAGTTTCCTGTGTAGAGAGATAGATAACTTTATTGATGCTATGAGGTAAATTTGGTAAATTTGGTAAGTTTGGTGTATTGACATTACATGAGGAAATCTGATATTTCATCTATATTATACTATACAGTAAATTTTATATATTTTATTTCATGTAAATACCACACTGGAGTACAGTAAGTAAGTTCTCCCCTCATTCTTTGTTGTCCATGGCAATGGATGTAGTGTGTCTGAATTAAGTCTGATATATTAATGCCTTTAGTCAACACTTGACTTTGATGATTCTAATTAAAGTCTGATTACACTTTTCGGACTGTAGCACCTTCTTGGGTTCCACTCGCCATCCCAGTCAGTGCTGACACAAGCTGGTGTGGACTAGTTTGGTCTATGACATGGAAACATCTAGAAAATTGCAGGACACAAAGAGCACTGTCTGTGTGAAGCCATCCTAGTGCTGCAGTAGTTACATCCATAAACTTTGTCTTGTCTGCCAGAGAGTTTTGCATGAACTGGACGTGGAAATGGTACTGTAAAAGGCTGTATAGAAAAAGGCTGTATGGTCCAAAGGCATGTGCTTGTGTGGGTTTCCTCCGGGTACTCCGGTTTCCTCCCACAGTCCAAAAACATGGATATAGGATATATAATACTTTTGCTATGCAAATATTTCATGAGGGGCAGTGGAGGCCCAGTGGTAGGGGACTGGATTACTGATCCCAAGGTGTTCAAGCCCCACTATCAATGGGATGTCACTGCTGTCCCCCCCATTAAAGCTAACTGGGTTATCAAGCAATGTCTCTCACTATCTATGGTGAGAAGCTTGTAAAAGAACCATTGCTGATTTTCGTCAAGAGTAGGCTGTATAGCCGTCAGCGTGTTTCTGCCCTGCGGTTGCTTGTCCAGGGTGTAATCTGCCCTTGCCCAGAGTGGGCTGAGATGGGTTCCAGCCTCCCCGCGACCCTATTTAGGAATAAGCGGTTCAGAAAATGAATGAATGAAATATTAAATGTTTGAATATTATTCAACCCATTAGGATGAATGGGTTATGCATTTACATTAACGTTTCAATTTATAATTAGAAGATCCTTATGATCAGGGTTCAGCAGAGTCCTGTTCAACAAAAGATAAAGTCAGAGTGTAATGTAATATTGGTCAAGTGGAAATTGTCTCGGGGCGTTTCTGTTTGGAGTTTGCATGTTCTACCTGTGCTTGCATAGTTTTTCTTTCTACTCCGGTTTCCTCCCACAGTCCAAAAACATGCACAGTAGTGTGAGTGTGATTGGTTGTATGAGTGGTGGCCCTGCAATGGCCTAGCGAGCTGTACAGGGTGTGCTCTGCCTTCACCCAGATTTGGCTGATGGCTGAATTTTGTCCTCCAGTTTCCATCGACAGTCCAAAGACATGTACATAAGACTAATTGGCTGTTCCAAATTGTCCCTACGTGTGAGTGTGGATGGTTATGTATGTTTGTTGCCCTGCAATGTTCTGGTGAGCTGATAAGGGTGTACCATGCCTTTGAGCAAAGATGGCTGAGTTAAGCTCCAGCCTCCCAGTGACCCTAATAAGATTAAGTGGTTTGGTAAATGAATGGATGATGTTAATACTTTACCTCAATTAATTATTTTTTATAAGTTATGGCGATAGCTATTTCAGTTTTTACTCATGTGAAGGGATTGCATACAGGGCTGCTTTCATGTCTGGAATTCTTTTGTGGGAATTCTGTACTCTTTTTTAATATATTTTTAATGAAATAGTATTTGATATCCAGTATAAAAGATAAGGGTGGCAAGGTGGCGTAGTGCTTAGCGTGTCTGCCTCACACCAAGAATTTCTGGGGTTTGAGTCCTAGGCTTGGTGAGGGAATTTCTGTGTGGAGTTTGCATGTTCTCCCTGTGTTTGTGTGGGTTTCCTCCAGGTGCTCCGGTTTCCTCCCACAGTCAAAGACATGCACATTGGCTGCTCCAAATTGACACTAGGTATGAGTGTGAGTGACAATGGTTATGTATGTTGCCCCGCGATGGACTGGTAAACTCTACATGGTGTACCCTGCCTTTGCCCTTTGTCAGCTGAAATAGGCTCCAGCCTCTTCAGACTCTGAGTGAGAGAGTGAGTATTAAAGAACATGGATAAAGAGAGAGGGAAGCTGTCAGCTATGTTTGACAGGAGGAATGCACAAGTAGCCAAATTCAGTTTTCTGTCAGACTTATATTCCATGTTTCACAAATTACCCTAGAACGTTCAGAGACCAGCGTGCTGAGGCGTTCTAAGACCAGACGAGACATGTAGTCCCTCCAGTGTGTTCTGGGTCGGCCCCGAGATCGCTTCCTGGTTGGACATGCCTGAAACACCACACCAGGGAGGCCTTCGTGAGGCATTCTAATCAGATGCCCGAGCTACCAACTGGGTCCACTCAACCCAAAGGAGCAGCGGTTCTACTCCAAGCTCCTACTGGATGACAGAACTTTTCACCCTAC
Organism: Porochilus rendahli; assembly: GCA_039654305.1. Taxonomy (NCBI): domain Eukaryota; kingdom Metazoa; phylum Chordata; class Actinopteri; order Siluriformes; family Plotosidae; genus Porochilus; species Porochilus rendahli. Next base: position 19,601,359 of record JBCNYG010000001.1, read on the forward strand.
CTGTGAGGGAGGGACCTGCCACTCTGCAAAGGAAGCTCATTTCAGCTGCTTTATTTGTGATCTTGTTCCTTCGGTTACTCAAAGCTCCTGACCATAGGTGAGGGTAGGAACATAAATCAACTGGTAAATTGAGAGCTTTGCCTTCTGGCTTAGCTCCCTCTTCACCACTACGGACCAGTACAAGCTCCACTTAACAGCAGAGGCTGCACCAATCTGCCTGTCAATCTCCCAATTTATCCTTCCCTCACTCCTCCACTTGGGATAGGACCTAATTCCAGACCTATTGGGTGCTTTCCACTCTTTTCCGGCTGAGAACCATGGCCTCGGACTTGGAGGTGCTAATTCTCATCCTGGTCGCTTCACACTGCCCTATGAATTGCTCCAGCGAGAGCTGAAGGTCCTGGCTTGATGAAGCCAAAAGGACAACGTCTGCTGCAAAAAGCAAAGACAAGATCCTATGGCCACCAAACCAGAACCCCTCAACACATTGACTGTGCCCAGAAATTCAATCCATAAAAATTATGAACAGAACCAGTGACAAAGGGCAGCCTTGGTGGAGTCCAACCCCCCCACTGGAAACGAATTCAACATGTTGCTACCCACGCGGACCAAACTCTGGCTCCAGCAATACAGAGACCGAACGGCCCATAGCAACAGGTGCAGTAATCCATATTCCGAGAGGACACCCCAGAAGATAGCCCGAGGGACACTGTCAAAAGCCTTTTCTAAGTCCACAAAGCACATGTGGACTGATGGGCAAACTCCCATGCCCCCTCCAGGATCCTGTAGAGTGTATAGATCTGGTCAAGAGTGCTGCGGCTGGGGAGAAAACCACACTGTCCCCCCTGAATCTGAGGTTCAACCATCAGCCGGATCCTCCTCTCCAGTACTTCTGAATAGACTTTCCCGGGTAGCCTGAGGAGTGTGATTCAACGACAGTTGGAACACTGGCCGGCCCCCTTTTTAAAAGGGGAACTACCACCCCGGTTTGCCAATCCAGAGGTACGGCCTGCGATGACCATGTAATGTTGTAGAGACGTCAACAAAGACAGTCCTACTACATACCGAGCCTTGAAGTATTCAGGGCGGATCTCGTCCAGCCCGGAGCCCAGACACAGAGGAGCTTTTTAACTACCTCTGAGAACTCAGCCCCAGTGACTGAACTGCCTTTCATTTGCATTAGCATTTGCATTATGATGAATGTACTGCTGTATACTTTTAAAAATAAGAATCAGTGTTTTTGCGGTTGTACAGAGTTGTACTTCTTCATCATTCGGTAAACAGACTATTTTAGAGAGGTTCGACTGCATAATTATTCATTCATTCATTCATTTTCTGAACCGCTTATTCCGAATTAGGGTCGCGGGGAGGCTGGCGCCCATCTCAGCCGACTCT